>JAUMHL010000006.1:3068637-3113219 GCA_032362345.1 Sandelia bainsii | reverse complement strand
GGCACTTTTGAACATGTCATGTGGTCCTCCAGGAGTGGATACCATGAGCTGTGTGTTCACCAAGCCTGTGGCAGTGACACCGCCCAGGCGTTTACCAGATCTGGAGGATCATTCCCCAGAAACAAAATGTCCATGGTCAAGACAACTACAATACAACTAATTAAGACCATTACAGCACTGTCAGATCACCAGTGAATCATCAATCTGAGTTAAATTAGTCCATTCACTGCATGAAAATGAGCTCTAACAACTACTCTGATGAGAAAATCCTCCTTAAAAGACATTTAAAAAAATAAAGTAATTAAGTCTTTTAATACAGACTCCTGTTAAATAAGATGAAAATTAGAAGCTCAAGACATTACCTGATGTCATCAGGTGACACAATTTCAATTAGTTTCACTGAAACAGAATTAGTGATTAAACAAGGACGACAGCACTGTCTCACACAGGCCCGTATCACTGCACCTAGAGAGGTGCTGCTGAAGAGAGGCCGGTGGTGGTGAGGCTGTGGGGATGTGCAGGTAGGGGTGGGGGTGATGAATACAGCAGAGCCTTTAATGAATTAACTCTCAAATGATTAAAAGACATATTTCCGCCCGCTCGTCCTGGGGCTATCCTTCTGCGGGCAGGCGGCAGAAAAGCGACAGAGGAATCACGGGGACAGGCACCAGTCTGACTGCAGGCCGCTAAACATTACAATAGATAAACTGCACAGATGCATCTGGTTCTTATGAATTGAGCCCTTTAGACTGTGGTTGGCGGAGGCGTGAGAGCACCAGAACATCCTCATAAATGATTAAAGCTTACTATTTTTAAGGATTACAAAAGCATTTAGAATTCAGAGCGGCATGCCCTCTGCTTTGTGAGTGTTCCAGGACTAATAAAAAGATGCTTTTGCGCGCATCCGAAAAGGAACTGGACAAGAATGTTTGTGATTAATTATAAAATAAAACTTCTAATCATTATTCATGTTTGGCTGGATGTTTTAAACACCTCAGTACTTGTTAAACACGCTCTCTGAAGACAGGCCTTCACGTTCCACTCAATTAAAAATACTCTGGTTTTATGATGGCAAGTAAAAATTAAGTGTTCTTTAACAGTACAATCAACAAGGTGACATCTAAATAATGCAAACCAAAAGTTTTGTTTGTAGTAAAAAGAGGATCTGAGTTTTGTGCCTGTGCTGCCAATTTTCCCTGAAAGGGAACCTTGAAATGAAATCCACTTAAGCCCGCTGTCTTGCCTCCAGAGTGTAGTTAAATCCAGTCTGTGTATGTACATGATTACAGAGTGCCACAGGTCTTACATCAGTGCAGAACCTCGACTTCCAGCAGGAAACCTGGTGCTCGGGTCAATTATGGCAATGCCTCCTTTTGCTTAAAGATGGAGAATGTGATCTTCCTGCTCAAACACACCAGCTGCACCTGAGACTGAAACTGTCCACTTCCAACATGCAGAGTGTAAATAAATACATTCATAAATAAAACAGCTTGTAGGTGTATTGCTCTTGGCAGGAAGCGCAGACGTGGGGTTGTGAGGCGACGCTGGTGTGCTCCCCTGCTGCATATGGCTACAGTGTGGCCTACATGTGAACAATGCTGCGGCCAGAGCGGAGGCAGATCCGTTTGCTCAGCAGCTGAGTGGGGGACACGGAGATGCTCCTTTCACACTGAGCTGAGCATTGACAATCAGGGCTTTGTCAGGGGAGGCATCTGTTGTCACAGCTCATAGGAAGAAAACACGGCTCTTTAAAAAGCGCACTCCGTGGGGTTATCAGTGTTAAAGATAGGATGGCTTCATGTCAACAAACACAAATTGCATGATATGGTAGACAGTAGCATGCATTTATGTTTGGGTATTTAAGGAAAATGTATTTTTAACAAAACATAATTTAGTCCTTGTATAAACTTGGATGAGGTTTTTAAACTCACTGACATAAATAAGCTGGGTTTTAAATGTGCCAGTAAAGCTTCAGGTAAACTTTTTTTTGCAATTTGCTATTCTACTGATGAAAAGTGGAATTAACTAAATTATTAATAAATTCCTTGTACAGACTTACACACTAGACTGGAATTCATGGCAAATAATTGACAAGAACAACAGACAGTATCAACAGCAGACCCACAGAATACACTTGTTCTTAAAAAATTAAATATTAACTAAACCACAATGGCAACAACGGTGCCTCAAAGCAACGATTTGCATCACTGGCAAATACTAGTCAAACCTGTCTGCCTCACATACTCTGCATTGCAGTGGGCATACATTTTATTTGAAGACAAAAAGAAAATGTAAAATAAATATTTACTAGATATCTAGAGATAATGTAGTGTGACGTTAATAACCCACCCTTTAAACCTACATCCTAGTCGATCAGTAAGTGAATTATACAAGAACGTTTTATTCAGTATATTTGAACTTAGCGAACTGCCTATTTTCACTGAGCAATCATTAACACTGCCTGCATGTTTTGCTAATTTATACCCATATCACAGCTACCTTCATCTCAAAAATCACATAAGCCATTTGTAACTATTTTCATTTACTAATAGTGTGAACAGAAAAAGTGTGTTTGATGAAAAACTCTTCTAACAGCTAATCTCCTCTCAGCTGGACCTAATTATTGTTAGTGTAAATACGGCTGCACGTATTATGAGCCAACGTTTAGCTATTGTATTACTAAAGGTACTACTTGCTACCAGATTAGGTCTTTTCAGGGCACATTGTAGCCTCACAGTGCCATCTTGTGTCAACCTTAAGACATGGCTACACAACACACGGCAGCCAAGTGTAGCATTTTGCTTGAAAAAGGAAGAGAAACTCCCAGACATATTTTGGAGCATTTTATTACTTTTTTGACAAATATATATCTGAAGGTTTTCCTATTACGGAAACATTCTTTCAAAGATAGGTTTACAGCAAATTAATTTCCTGCAAAGAGACAGGAAACATGGGAACTCATCAGAAGACGTGATGGAACTAACCATTTTTATTTGTGCCCAGCAAAGGTAAGGGTGCTATTTCATAATGAAGTCATGACAGTGATATAGAAATCAAACTGGTCATTTTAGGTAATTATATAAAATGTCATTTCAAACGCCAATGGGACATTTCTTTCAAACATTTACTGTATATTATCATAATACATGGGGTGAGTTGCTAGTTTTGCATCAAGGCACACAAGCGTTGAGAAAATGTCATTGAGCATTGCTTTTTGTTTGCCAAGACACTGGTCCCACTGGGTAGTACAACTGTACAAATTACTGCATAAAAAAACAAAACATAACATAGGCTTGGTTTGCAGGATAACAACAAAAGGAAATATCAAAGAATTTAGATCAATAATGTACAGAGAAATATTGAATTCTAAACTTGGGGCATTTATTAGAGTTGAGACACAATAGTTCTTAAGTATGGTGATGGTGACATTTCAAATGCACCGCAAATCGGCTAACTCTGATGGAAGACCTGCAACTCTTACAAAGGATGGAGCTCAGCCAGGGATCTGTTTTCCTGCTGTATGAACTCCTGTAAGCTTCGTTTTCCCTGCCTGAAGTTGCTCTCTCTCCTTGAAAATGGCAAGATGACCTGGAGTCTGAGAAGAGTTTCAATGTTACTAAAACTTCTTATCTGTGACGTCTTGAGGGTATCGAGCACAGTAGTTGGGAGATAGCCTGCCAGGGGATCCAACCATTTCTCCTTCCACAACTTCATCTCTGAGTGAAGGGAGGCCTGATCTGGCAAGTCCTCCTTGTATAGGCGAAACACAAGACCACTAAGAATGCTGGTTTCTACTTTGGACATTGCGTAAGGCACAATCTCCAGACATCTCAAGGTATCTAATACCTTTTCTGTGAATAGGTCATCAATTTCTGATATAGAGTGCTCTACAACCTTCATGCTTAAGGAGTCTTTGTAAAACTCGCTCAGTGGCTTTAGGAGCACTGAATGTAACATTGTCACATTAAGTTTTGAAGCCAACGTTACAGCTTCCTTGAACCAGGCCTTGTGGTAGGTATCAATGTCACTCTTAAGTTTACTGAGGGATGCTTTGAGATCGGGCAAAATATTTACAGCAAGTAACATATCTAAGGGTTTGCCCAGAAGAGATTGACTTAGCTTGTTAGTTACAGTCAAGACGTTCTTCTGCACCACTGTTGACAGGATGAACTCAAAGTTTCTGATTGCATCATAGAACTGTGATGCTTGCTGCTGGTTTGAAGTACTTCCCTCGCCTTTAAGCTCATTCAAGCAGAGCATGACTGCTTCTAAAACCTCTACCAACACTTCATGCATGTCATGACTCTTCTCCCAGTTCTTGATGAGTTTGTCCCTCAGCTCATTGCCTTTTCCTTCATCGTGCTGGAACACGTGAATGATAATTTCTTCCAGTTTGTTCTGGCGTTCGGCATCCTCTGTAAGCCAGTGTAATATTTTACCAATGAGAACTGCTCCATTGGCGGCTTCTTCAGCAGGAGAGGATTTAGCCAACCATACATTAAGAGACAAAGCAGAGCTGACAGTTCTTACAGCCTGAGGGTATTTATTAGCAATAGCTAAACTTACAGCCCTCATCTGAGACCCTACTTCACCAACACTCAGCAAAGCCTGTCCTCGACAGTACTCCATGTTTAGCCCCCACTTCTCAGAAAGGGTCGTTTCAATAACATCTGCAAGGACAACCAGGTCTTCTCCTAAAGAAATGAAAGCCAATGTTTCCTCACACTGAATGTCCTCTTTGTTTAGGTACCTGATGCACAAGGGGACATAAAGCTCCCTGTCAATTTCAACAGGATGCTCAGTTATGATTGTGAAGAACTGAGAGTCCCAGAGTTCCTTGAGGATTTGTTCACGTAGTTGAGGATCATAGAAAGACACAGCTTTTCTTGGTTCTTGAATAGCTTCCAGTGTCACTTCATTATTACTCAAATTCACCTCTCCATCAGCACAACTCTCTGCTCCACTGGAGGCTTCTGATTCTTTCGGTGCTGCTGGTATCATGCCTCCTAATTAAAACAAAAAGGCAATAATGCACATCAACCTTCATATACAACAAATCTCTTGCTTGTTGTCTTTGCATAATCAGAGCTATATGCAGCGATACGCACTTACCGTTGTCCAGCTTTAGTCTTGCCAAAGTTTCCTTCACCTAAAAAAATATGTGCAACAACATTGGTTATGTTGTACCAGTTACTATGGCTGTAGAAAGACCATAACTTAGTTTCTTTACAATTTCATGATTCAGTACGTGTTCTATGGCTACAAGTAATTGATTTAATTATTTTCTTGATTGATTGAATGCTGGATTTATTAAACGCAAGGAAAGTGACAAAAATCCACATTACAAGTTCCCAGAATTACCTAACCTGAAGATAAATCAGGAAAAGCTGGAACCAGTAAATTAATTAATTATCAAATTGCAGCCACGTGGAGTAACTGATGCAGCTCTAGTACGACCTTAAGAAAGATATTTTAATGTTACCTGGGATAGACATGGACTACTCTCTGGAGCCACCTCCATGCACTTTTCAATGACCTCTGGTAGTCTGTGCAGTGTTGTGCAGTGAGAGAGGAGCATCACATGATCCATTCGGTTGCCTTTGCATAGAGTGTTTTTTAACAGATCCCTTAGGGAATTCAGCGTAGTCTTCATTAGGTCACACTCCATGCTGACACTTGGCAGGACAGCTACTAGCCTAAGCAGTAAGGTAACAGTTGGGTGGCTCTTTGACTCAGGATGAGCTAGTGTTTCAGCAATGGATGTTGGAGGAGTAGCATCCTGGTATTTCTCTCTCCAAACATTAGCCCAGGCGTTGATTTCCTGCTCTGCTGCTTCCGGGTCAGAAAGATCTGTAAGGTAAAGGCTGAATGGCTTGTCAGAAGACTCTGACAGATTGGGCTGTGGATTGCAAGAGGGCAGCAATGACAGGACCGACAGGGCCTTCAAGTGGCTGTCTGAGAAGCTGTACTTCATTTCATCAATAAGATTTTTGAGGAGAGGAACACTCAGATTTTCTCTGTAATATATCTCAGGAGATTCACAGCTGTTGGCTTCCTCTGAGAAACACACTTGTTCAGGTGCCACCTTGTTTGCTAGCTGGAAGGCCTGTTCGAACCAAACAGAGTGCACAGTGCTTACATTTTCCAACATTTTGTTAAGAGTCTCTATGATCGAGGGGATTTTTTCCACTTCACAGAGAATATCAGCAGGGTTTCCACAACGGAAGACAGTGCTACAATTACGAAGAGGAGCACAAGCATTCTTCAAGATCACAAGTGTAACAATGAAATCCATGTTTCTTAAAGCAGCAGACAGAACTTGTGCATGCATTGATTTGGCACCTGTGACACTTGAGCTCACCGCATCTAGGCAGCTGAGGATGCCCTCTAATGTGTCAGCAAGTATGTCAAAGAAGTCCTCTCTTTTTTTCCACCTTGAGCAACAGGTTTCTGGAATTTCTTCCAGGGCCTCCCTCGGCATATTTAACAGGCCATCGACAGCTTGTGCCAACTGTCCCTGTAAACCAGGAGATTCGTCAAAGAACAGCAGCAGGTCTTCTGTGATATCCAACATTTTAACTACTGCAGGGCAAGGCACACTTCCTGTCAGCCAACGGGCAAGGCCGCAAGACTCACTGGGTGTTATAACAGCAAGTGGGTAATTCTTTAGGAAATCCAAAGACATTTTCTTCAGGCTTTGGTAACCTGAGCCCAAGTGCATGAATGCTTGTCCTCGACACTGAGACATTGGCAGGCCCCAGTCTTCAGTTAGAATTCTTGCAAGGTTATTTGCTTGTATATCAATGTGTCTGTTTTCATCAAATGGCAAAAAACCCATGAGCTCTACATTTGGAGCAGACTCTCCAACATACCTGACAAAAACAGGTAAGTGTGTCTTGTCAGCAATTTTAACAGGCTTATCTGTAATAAGTGAGAAGAATGGAGAGTCCTGGATTTCCTTGATTATGACATCTCTGATTCCATTTATGAGGAAGTTCACCATTTCATCATCACTTACAGTAGGTGTCAACTTGCTCTCACTTCCAAACCAGTGGCACATGCTGAGCTCCTGGATGAAAAGCTCTGTGACATCTTCTGAGAGCTCAGAGAGACTGCTGTTCTTTTTCCTCAGAAGTGCAGCAAGTCTGAACACTGTTGCCAAACTTTGACGATTATCTCCTGAGAGTCCATTCTCATCTGCCTGTTTCATATCTTGGCCTTCACTCTTATCAAGTAATTGCTCAGTTTTGGGCTCCTCGGTTTTCTCCTTGACATAATCAACTAAATATTATCAGGGAGAGGGACAGAGAACACAACAGGATTGTTTCATCAAACACTAAAATCATAAATCTTAAATAAGAATTGGTGTGGATGTTAGTTACATCAGCAACCATACCTTCCATATTATTGTCACTGTTCCTGATGAAACTTTTGGACTCCTGGTCCTGTGAATATACCCAGGTACACACACACACACACAAAAGGAAACTAATTAGCCAAGACATTTATATAATTAATAAAATATAGAGAACTTGATAAGAATACACTAGAAATGTAGCACATGCCTGACATCACTTTTATTAAAGAAATACAGCACGTACCAGACAGATACCCTCCAAGGCTTGTGGAGTAACCTTCAAACACTGGGTCACCATGCGGTCCAGGTCTCTGCTGAAGTCTGTGCCCACCTGCAGCATAGCCAAGCATGGGGACCTGTCTTTAGGATTTGTATTTCTTAGGTACTCCAGGAACTTCTTGTGGCGCATTACACCACCACAATCCTCTAGTACTGTGCTGGGTAGCACAGATATAACTCTCAGCAGTGCATTGATGTTCCCAAAGTACTGCATGAGTGGCAGACGCAGCGTGTGAAATATGGAACTTGGGATGGTCACGGAGGCTACTTTGGTCTTCCAGGTTACTCTCCAACAGCAGAGCTCTGTGAAGAAGTTGTCAGCATCAGGAAGGTCACTGCTGTAGAGGGGAGGCTTTGACTTCAAGCTCTCAAACATGTAACTCACTGTGACTGAGCATGGAACCAAGGAGAGGAAGTTGAGAGCCTCTTTGTGGTCCTCTGAAAAATGATCCTTCACTGCATTGATAAGGTTATCTACTAGGGGCACACTTAAAGCATCTTTGTAAAACCCCACCGGCTTAATCATGCCATCTCTTGGCAAAGAGTTTTCAGGCACTTCAATCTGCACTCTTAGGCTCTGCGCTATTGCACACGCCTCATCAAACCAATTCTGGTGAAATACCTTCATATTTGTTTTTACTCGGTTCAGAGTGGCCACAATACCACTGATTTGGCAAAGCTGGGATGCAGCACTGAAGTGGTCTTTCTGGAGACCTGCACTCAGCTCTCTGGTAAAAGAGGACGCATTCTTCAAGACCACCATGGCAATGATGAAATCAAATTCCATTACCTTGCGGAGAAGTGCCCCTGCTTGTTCTGAAACAAATGCTTTCCATCTCTGTGGGTTGTTCTTGACTTTCTCCAGACATTCAACCAGGGGCTCGAGCATCTGCACAAACACCTCATAAGAGTCGTGCTTCTCTTGCCAAAGGGCACAGAATTTCCCTTGTAACTCTTGGACTTTCTCATAGCTCTCTCGAAGACCAATTGCTATTACATGATCAAGCTGTTTTTCTAAAGTAGCATTGCTGCCAAAAAACATCAAAACCTCTTCAAATGTATCCAGGGCTCTTTTAACAGCAGGCACTGGGATGGATTTGGACCACCATGTGTTGAAAGAGTAAGAAGAGCAGTGTGTACTTATAGCAAGAGGATATTTCTCCTGGACTTTGCAGGCAAAGGCTTTCAGCTTGTAGGAGACATCTCCAGAGCCAAGGTATGCTTGACCTCTGCAGTTGTTTAAATCAAGACGCCACTCGACTGTAACTATTTCCTGCAGACGCTGTACCATGGTATCACAATCAAGATTTGTCTCAAGGAATCCCATCAACTCCAGTCGCATGACATCAAAACTGTCCATAAACCTAAGAAAAAGTGGAAGATAGTCCGTCTCCCCGAGTTTCACAACACGGTCAATGAACAAGGAAAAGAATGAAGTTCCCACTTCCATGAGAATTCCCTCCCTTACAGCACTCTCGCACACAGTGAGAACTTCATTAATTTCAGACTTGGTCACATACTCCACCTCTCCATCCTGAGCAGGAGAGGTGTCACTATGTAGCCTGCTTTGACTGCTGTATGCAGCCATCACTGCAGCCTGCAAAGCAGTTTTAAGAGCTTCTCTATCCGTCTCTGCACACTTCATCTCCACAAGCCTTTCAGCATCCATCTCTAGGTTTATGAGCTGTAATTCTTCTTCAGTGTCCTTTTCAGCATGATTTCCATGGGTTGCTACTAAAATGAAAGATGGAAAGGGTCTTGTAAAGTAAGACAAAAATTGGATTGAACTTGCTCAGTTTTTTTTCCACTTTTAATTAAAGGACATATTTAATTACAAAACTTCAACATTGTTGACATTTCTAAAAATATCTTGTGGCCACTACTCTGTACATGGTCCATTCTTTATGTTTAAAGCTCTATTTTGTGAACAACAATGCCTCCAGTTGCATATTCTGGATTTATGTGACAGAATAGTCTCCTATCGCATAGTTCACAACCTGCAAAATACAGAAATGATCAAAGAAAATTTTCAAGACTTACTTTGGGGAGGCTTCTCTTTTGTGTCGTCATCATCCTGTAACACACACAAAAACGGCCACAAACATACACAGTAAAATGTATTTCTTAAGTACAACAGTTGATTAATTACTAAAGTGAGCTATGAAATTTCAACAATATTCTGCTTAAAAAAAAAAAAGTCTACTCACCATTTGCAGTAACCTCAGAATGTCCGGATGCTTTTGGACATATGACTCCACCATTTGCTCAACACTAAAGTGCACATCTTGGTTCACGTAGATATATGCCATGCTGCACTGTCTTTTATCTACTGGTGTGGCTCTTAAGTAAGCGTGGCACCGCTCTAGTACCATATGGTATTGGCCATAGACATCTGCTTCTGCATTTACACACGGAACAGTGCCCAACACTCTCAGCAAGCTCTGCACATTTGGGTAAAACCCAATATCTGGAATTTTGAGTGTAGCAAACACTGTTGTTGGTAGGATTCTGCGCTTGCTCGCATGCCTCCACTTCACTTCCCAACAACCAAGTTCTTCATAAAATGTGTCAGGTCTTGCAAGGTTGTTCAAGTTGGCATCTGCTACTTTATCTCTGCGAATGCTAAAATTGTGATCAGCCATGTAAGATGGCACTAATGAGAGCCATCGAAGAATCCTCACCATCTCAGTGCTGAACACTCTCTTTACTTCTGCCACTAGATACAGCAAGATAGGCCGGCTCAGAGTTTCTCTGTAAAAGTCTTCCAGTGGTGTTTCAGTTGTATTTGCTTGGTCCATCTCTGGTTTACTGACCTCCACTCCGAGCTTCTTGGCTCGTCCGACTGCATCTGAAAACCATTTCCTGTGGAATATTGCAAGCTCCTGTTGATATTTGCTCACCAGCTTTAAGGCATTGGAAATTGTGTACTGCAAGGTACTGCTGATGCTAATTATTCCCCTGAGACTCGAGTTGAGAATGCTCACACAACAAAGCGTGTTCTTCAGAACAACAAGTGTGATGATGAAATTGAAATTCTTCAAAATTGGCTTAAGCTTGGCCATCTGTTCAGCAGTATCCTCATCTACCTTAGAAATCATCTCATTGATGCAGTTTAGGAATGGCTCTAAAATGTCTAACATGGTCTGGAAGGCATCAGTGCTATATTCCCAGTTCCCAGTGACAGCTGCTTTGATTCTGTCCACTTCTCCTTTCATATGCCCACATGTTAACTGGATGTTTCCTTCCAATCTTTTGGACAGTTCTGGTGTTCCCCTGAGTAAAGAGGCCACCTCCTCTACAGTGTCTACGACCTTTTGGATGGAGGGCACAGGCATACAACGAATGATCCATATATTGAAGGCATACGGGTCACTTGGTGACAGAACTACTTGCGGAAATTCCTGTAGAATCCTGCAGGCAAGGTCTCGCATTTTCTGACACATGCTGCCTGTCACCAGATAAGTGAGTCCTCTGCAGTGTTCCATCCTCAGCCCCCATTTGTTTCGCAACTCAGAGAGAAGCAAATAAAACAGATTCTCTGCATCCACATCACATGGTAAGAACCCAAGGAGGTGCTTCTGAGGAAATCCAGCTACAGTGACAGACCTGATGAAAACTGGGATCTGCTCCTTTCCCTCTATGTTCGTCACATCTTGAAGCAGAATGGAGAAGAATCGTGCCAATCGGAGACTGTTTTGGATTTCTTCCTGCATGAGGTCTTCACTGAACTGGAGGATTTCAGCCTTGTCAATTTTCTCCACACAGATGCGATTGAGAGCTTGCTGACCCCTAGCACTTCCAATTGGCTCATCAGTGTTGATGTTTGAACCATTAATGCTGAATCCAGTCAGTGCCAGGATTTCCTTAAAATATACTTTCAGAGTTTCTTTAGCTTTGGAGGCGGCCACATCCTCTTGGGTTTGGATATCAGTTTGCAGTTCAGGTGTTGCACTGTGCTCTCCAGACACGTTTGTCTCCTCAGTCCCCTCTGCTGTTGCTGTGTTTTCTGACAGGGAAAAGAAAAAATATATATATATTGAATTTGTCTCAACAGCAGCTAATAAATTTTTGATGTAGACAAAAACTCAATTTTTAAAGGATGATTTTAACCACTTTACCTTTTGTTTTCTTTACAGAAGTAGGTCTCTCATCAGACTAGAGAGTTAATAAAAAGATGATTACCATCTCTATTGTTAGCACATAAGTATTTTAAAGTGTGATGAAAAACGCAATCATTTAAAATGGACTTACAGGGTCTCTAGCTCGTTTCCTGTTGCAAGTTGATTGATTATTCACAGGTGTTGCCAAGTCAAATATTGTTGGAACAGCATCTTCCTTTAAGACACAATTGTTGGCACTCTGCAAAAGAAAATGCATGACATCAAATATTTATGCTTCGCCATAATGTTCTTTGCCAAGCAGGTAATTTCACATGGATAATTTAATACCACATGATATTTAGATTAAGGAATCTATACTAAAAATATGAATAATAATGCAGTAATTATGAGCACTTTGATATAAAGTGACAAAAATACTGACCCAAATTTTTGCACCCAAAAAAGTCTGACGGTCCTTGTTGTTGAGTTCTTGTTATTTACAAAGACAGCTTGTGTTATTCTTCAAACCAAATCAACATTGATATTATTGAACAGCACTGTTTCTGCCCAACAGTATCAGTGTGTTTTGGCCAAATGTTATCTTATCTTAGTCTCTTAATTAACCTTAGAATTTTAGTTAAGCATTCTAATGTAACAAGCCTTTACTGACACTGGAGCAGAGCGACACAACTTTGCACATTTTTTTGGAGATTGTATGTAAATAAGGAACATTAGAAACACCCATGTGTTTCACCAAGCCAATTCTCACTTGGCTACTGTTTTAAATTGGATTACACTCACTGGCCACTTTATTAAGTAAACCTAATAATCTAATGCAATTCAATACAGCAGCTGTTTGTAGAAACTTTCAGAAAGGTGATAATTCTTGTTTTAATTTTAATTACAATAGTTATTGTTCAATAAGTGTTCTAGCATGGTGCCTGTTGGGTGGCAGCCAACTACAGCAGCTACCATTATATAGCTATAATATACAATAGGTAAATTTAATAAATACATGTATCAGTTAGTCTATGCTACAACTTACATTTTAAGATGTCTCATAAGTAAAAATAAGACTTTTTAAGACATTTTATCTAAGATAAGGTTTCAAATCAGCCCCTCCCTCTGCCAGGTGTAGGCTACCTGCTCAGCAGTGAATCACGTTAGCAGTGGAGAGCTGCAGTAGAGAAGATCTGTAATCAAAAATAACTGATTTCTATGTACTTTATTCTTTTTAAACTTCACCCAATTCTTAATGTCAGGATTAAGAAGTATTTTATTGAAGTGAGGATTTATTAGACTGGATTAATTTCAGCAATGTGTACCTAATAAACTAACAACTCAGTGTATTTATAATTTAAAAATACTGTAGTTTATAGTAAAAGTATATAAGGCAGTTTATTTCTAATCTGGTTCTTAAGTTACTCAGTTTGCCCAGTGTTAATATATTTTTTTAAAAGCAACAACATACTGGCAATATAAATCAGCCATTGATCTCCCTGCTCTTTAAAGATCGGCATTGGCCACTGAAAAACCCATACTGGTCAACGACTAGCTGATGCAAGTCCTTGAAGATTCTGTTTCTGTGGTGTGTTGATAAATGACTTCACAAAATGTCGCCTTGTATTGATGTTTTGGTTTATTGTCTGTGTGACTCTAATGCAAGGTGGTAGAGGTATAAGCTGGGCATACGGATCCATAATGCTGTCAATTTTGGTGGTTTTGATATTACTGAAAAGCACTCTAGAGCACTGTAAGGGTCAGAAATGTTTAATCTGATGAGTTTTGCAACAGTCTTCGGTGTATTTGGAATTAAAGTGTGCAATAAACTCAGGCGGCTTGAAATCCATATTAGCCCCATTCATTTTCATTTAGGCTGTTCCTGCCAACACAGCAGCATAAACACAACTAGTCACATGACATCAAGAGCTCTATAGCATCTGGTGGTATAACTAAAACAAAAACAGGGAGTAAATGGCAACCATTATCCTCTTGTTTCTATTATTATTATTAATAATAATTACCTGATTAGAGATCATAGAGGGCTCAAAGTGCTTTGCACAAAGTCTGTACAGCTTATGCAACTGCTCAGGAGGTTCTGATGCCAAATCCTGGCGATGACAGTTGTTCAACCATTGTTTGCAGCTACAAAACACAGGGAGAAAGGCATAAATATCTGGGGTCACACAGACTTGATCTTAAACAAGACATTTGCTAAAATTCCTGAGCACAGTATGCCATGTATATAATAAAGAACATACTGCATGTGACATTCTCACTATTGTGATTTATAAGTCTAAATGGTACACTATAGTCAGAAACTGGACAGACTGCTTATGCTAGACTACATTCCTTATCTGGTTAGGTTATGTCACATTAGAGGCACAAGAATTTCATCAATAGTAATAGTAACTTCAATAGTAACAACTTCTAATCCATAATTATTAATTATGGAGTTCACATTATTTTCTTGTCTCAGAGAACTAAACAAACAATTTAATTAAAACTGTTCTCAAAGGAAATTGTTACATATCATACCATTGGTCCAAACAACTGTATAGCTGTTTCAGTTTGAAATGGGGTGAATGTGATGTCAATTACATTTTAGACGAATTACGCAGGAAAGTAATCAAACTGTAATTTTTAAGAGTAACACTGAAATGAATTATGCATTTGTAAGTTATTTTTTCTATCTTAATGCTGTTCATATGCTCCACTGTTCCTGTATTGTAGCGGGGCTAAAAGTATATAATACACAATTCTTTTTGTGAGGTGCTTATTGTAGATACTTCAAGGGGCCGTGCTTGCAATGTATAACAAGCGTGCTTCAGTGTTGGAAGATAACGTGGAAAGAAGTCGCAACTGATCGCTGACAGAAGCCTTCACGTTACATGAACTTTGCATTGTACTTTTTCCTTTTCTCTCTCTCTCTGTTAACTGACTACATTGATGCATGCACAGAATAAGGGTGGACAGATTTGCCCACAAGGAAATGACATTCACTTCCCTTAATTTACCATCACACTAGGAGTGTGCCAGTTTAAAAAAAGAACACAGTGGGGAAGGAAAAACACAAACTCACTGTAGGGCTGTGCATGAAATATTTCGAGACCCGTGATCTATTAGTAGGTAGTCTTTCCTCCGTGTTAAAGGTTACATTTCCTGTGTAAAAATGTAATGCTGTGATTCAACCAGCTGAATCGCACAGCTGCCATTCATAATTTAACTTTACTAAACTGACTTGAGAGAAGATAACACGTTTAATGTTATAAATGCATAATACTACCGGCATTTCAATGTGGAAAAATACGTTACAACAACACAGAATTGGTGGCGCTAGACTGCTGCTAATTCACACGGACATCACCTGTTAAAACCAAATATAAGTTACGGGTTTTATTGTGAGCTGTAAGGTTGCTGCAAAATGGCGCAGTTTGGTTAATCAACGGCCAAATAGCTTTATCGACGAGAAGTATTTAATCTTCTTCAGCTAACGCTAACCCCTGAACTAACTAACGTTAACACGCTATTGAGACAGTAGGTGTCGTGTACCGATGGCGATTTAAATTACAGCACAGAAAAGTTTTTAACTATGGTTTCTCTTGGTTTATAAAATTATGAAACACACAGATACACGTATAGCGTCAATATTACAGCGGAGTTAAGTCGCCGAGCTTAAATGGGTGAACGGAGTCACACTGTTTTTTGTTGAAGAGTAACGTTTACGTTAGCTTCGTCTGCGCCATTTTCGACAGAGTTGTGTCACTGTTAGCCAGCATGATGTCAAGCTAACACCAGTGTTAACAGTAGCTACCACAGTCGTTTTGCGTGCTCGGGGGCTCGTTTTTAACACAGTACCGTTAAATAAGCACAACTCTTACCGCTCTGGATCCAAAGGAAAGCTGAAAAGTGCAGTGGTCGATTCCCCTGGCTGGTAGTCACAGTTCGCTACGGCGCAGCAGTCAGTCATTTTGGACTGCAATGTAGCTAGCTAGCAAGTTAGCTAGCTTAGCTGGCGGTTGCAAGCTGGCAAGCCTACTGTGAGCAAACCTGCAGGGGAAACTATAGAGTCGTGCCTTATGCAGAACCTGCAACCGACGGAGTTAAGTTTAAGTGTTATTTTATATTTTTTGCCTCTTTAGCAAACTAAGAACCTACTAATTCCATGCTTGCAAAAGTTGATGCTGCGTGTTGAGCCAAGAGTCGCCGAAAGCGTGTTCTAACATCAACCAGGAACTAGACCGTGCAATACAAAATGTTACTCAGTAGAGGGCAGAGTGGCATCAGCCTGCTTAAAGAGTTTCACTGTTTCAGTCACTCAAATCCTATTCAATTCTAACTCAGCGTCTGTATGTTTAACCAAATCAAAGAGTCCAAAACACCAGAAAGCCACAGGCCTGCTGATGAAGTGATTTATAAATTGTTGATTTCAGACGTGGGCAGACAACGTGGCATATGAACATACATATGCTTAGCTCCAGTTACATGTAAAACTATTCCAGGTATATTAGCTTAATGAAAAGCAACATTAATACACAAATGGAAATTAACTGCACAAACAAAGAGAGGTCATTCCAAGAGGAAAGCTTTATTTTTGAAATTAGTTAATTAAAAAATGGCACTGGAATAAAACTTGGTTATTGGTGTATCAATTCTTGCAAAGTTAACCACTAATATGTTTTCTTGCATTTACCAATATTTTCTATTTTCCTGTATAATTTCACATATTCTAAAAACTCTAAGACAGTATGACTTTTAAAATTATCTGCTGCATTAAACACTGTAGGTACAGGCCAAATTATTTTTGTCTCATCACATTTTATTGATGCAAAATAACAACTATGGAAGCAGAGGGTGACTCCTGTCACGGGCATACACTCCATTTTGAAATCTATAATACCCAAAAAACAAGATGGGTAATTATAAGTAATGCAAGAGGCATAGCAAAAATTTCAGTGTCTCAAAATCACACCACAGTTTGTGGATCAAAATATTCACTTTCGTTTGCAACAAACCATGTTTCAGAACTGAGGCTTGTTGCAGAAAGCAGGGATGGAAGGGATTGATTTTGGTTCCAGGATAGCTGGTCAGAATCATTTCAGTCACCTTTAGCTGAATTAAGTGCATACTGAATGAAAAACAAAAACGGAGCTGGATGTAATCGTGTGAAAGAGCCTTAATTGGAAAATGAATTTTCTTCAGCATAGTCCACTCTTTCATTATCATGCAAACATTGCTGGAATCCTACTAATACATTGTATTTGCATATCTATTCAGCTGTAACCTGGGGTACCGAGTGTTGCTAATATCTGAAGTTAAGTCTATATGCAGCCTATATTCAAGAGCCCACATTAAACTATTTTTAGTCTAGTCTCTTCAGCTGCACTACAGTCATCCATATTGTTCACATAATCTCTCTATGATCACATATCCGATAATGTTTAATCTATTTCTTTCTTATGTTCCATAAGTAACTAATTACAATAAAGGATATTATTATTCATAGATCAATGTATTATATGTCTCAAGGTTGAAATTGATATTGTAAAATTATTCACAACGATGACTACACTAATGTACAGTTTCAGTGCAGGAGAAGTGAATAACAACGTGACAGTTAAATGTCCACAGTCACAGTGTAAAGAGTTTTCTCTGAGCTGAGAAAAGGCTATACACTAAGCACAGTGTACAGAGAACTACACAGTGTGTACAAGACAACAATCACTGTCATAATTAGCATAATAGTGGCAATGTTAGTAAAGGTAGACACTTTCTTCAGACTTGATAGGAGGGGAGGAGACAGACTGAGCATTTGTTACCACAGTAACTGATTCCAAGTTCAACTGTTCTGCCTATGAATGGAAAACAAAAGCATTTTCCTCTCAGAGTTTTCACTGATCCTGCTTTCTGGAACACACCCCAGCAGCTGCAAAAAAATCATATCAAAAATCATTTTATTTACATGTTCAGAGAGCTATTTAAGGCAGACTCCCCCTTACCAACCTGTTGTGTTAGTAGACTCATTGGTGACACAGAAAAATCACTTTTACAGAGTGGTAACACCCACTCTGATACAATTTGCAACTGATTTAAAAAATGTGGTCAATGAATGGACTTATGATGGACAGCCACTGACTCACTAAAACATACTCTCCAGCAAGAGAGCTAAAAAAGTAAGACACACACAAATGGGGGCTTTCTAGCGAGCAGGTTAAATTCAAGTTAATCCTGAATTCTGACTTACTTAATCCTGAGCTGGGAAACTGAGTTTTTGGTTCCAGAAATGCTCAATTAGCCCCGAGTATGTTCAGTCCGAGTTAAGCTCATGTGACTATAAAAAAGAAGACATCATCAACAGAGCTCAGAGGACATGATTCACCATGGCAACAGGCAAAAAGACAGCAGTGGAGTGAGCTAAAACATTCCTGTCTATTCTATATTAAATGAATTAATTATATTTCATTGAAGTTAGTGCACTTAAATTTTTAATATGAAACTTCAAGTCATCTCTAAAGTTTCCCTTAACTCAGGATAAACAAACTCAGTTTTAACCAAACTGGCTTTCCAGAATACCCCACAGATGCTTATTTTAAGATTGATAACACAATCTGCACAAATCATTAACAAAGCTGTGGACAGATGCTACTACATACCAATAGACTAAGACTCCTCCCCCTTGTCAGAGTATGTCTTCATGAAGACCTCTACCATTGAATCCAGTTCATACCCAACATCATAGTTCAAATTTAAAACAGCAAGACGTTTTGATTTGAATTTGTCAGGCATGTTCTCAATGTACATCTTGAAGTGCTTAAACGCCACATTGCAGCTGTCTTCCAGAGCCAAGGTAGGCAGGATGCCGATCAGTCTCAGGACTGCAAGCATGTTCGGAAAGAACTTCACATCAGCCAGTTGCAGCGTTTCGTGTAGACTGGTAGGCAAAGTTTCACCTTTCCCCCTTTTGCTCCATTTAACCCACCAACAGTGCAGCTCAGCAGAGAGGGTTCCTGCATTTGGGATGTCATTTTTAAACACCTGTATGCTATCCTCTTCAGGTTCGGTAGACTTGTGCTGCTCTATGACAGCAGGGACCAGCGACAGACACCTCAGAGTCTTCAGGTGCTCCTCACAGAAGAGCTCATTCATTTCTTTGATGATGTGGTCTACCACAAGAACAGACAGATGGTCCTTGTAGTAACTCTCCGGCTGAATGGTTATAGATTCTGACTGATGCCTTCTCAAGAATGACCGAGGAACCTTAACTGGGATCTCCATTGCAGCGGCCAGGTTCACAGCTTCATCATTCCAGAACTCGTGATACACGTCAATGTTGTCAGACACTTCTTTCAGGGAATGCAACACGGCTTTTAAACTGGTTGCAGCAAAATGGGCATCTGTTGGTTTACCCTGTAGGTTCTTCCCAAATGCTCTTGTGAGTGTCGTGATGTTTTTCAGCACCACCAAGGCCATGACGAACTCAAAATCAGTTAGTGCTTTTGAAATCTCCAGTGCATCATGTATGACTTGATCATTCCACCTCATGTCTTCGTTGTCATGCACACTGTCTACACATAGTAGTAGTGCCTCCAGGACCTCCAGTGCCACCTCAAATGCATCATGTCCTGTGGTCCAGCTGGTACGACAGATCTCCTTCAGCTCATTGGCCTTCTCCTCCTTTTCAGGGTAGAAAATGGAAATGGCGTGCTCCAACTCCAACTGCAGTAAAGGGGACTGACTGAAGAAGGACTCGATCTTCTTAAAGGTAGACATGACTAGCTGAACCCCAGACAAAGCCATACCACTGGCCATTGCCACGTTCAGTGTATGAGTAGATCTCAGTGTAAGCACTGCCATTGGATACCTCTTAATAAGTGTGGCAGCAAATGTTTTTATTTTATTAAAATGTGTCCCAGAGCAAGAGTGGGCTTGACCTCTACACTGTCCCATATCTAAGCCCCAGCTGTCAGTAATTTCAGACAGCAGTTTCTCTGTGAGGGCTTCTCCATCTCCTTCAAAGTTCAGAAATCCAAAAAACCTCTCCCGCTGGCAGTTAGACTGGTCCACAAAACGAACAAAGACAGGGAGGCACCATTCTCCTGAGATATTCACCAAATCATCGGTAAGTAAGGAGAAAAAGCCATTTTGTTTAACTTCCTCCACCAGCTTACTACGGATGCATTTCTCACAGACCTCAATCAGCTGATTCAGCATAGCTGAGGAGCAGCACTCCTTGTTCACATCATACATCTTCTTTAGGACTTCATCTCCACAATTCATGCGATATTCTAACAATGCCTGAAAGTTGCTCGACCCTTGAACATCCCGTTTATTATCACCACGGTCTGTAGGAGGAATGCCCTGCTCTCCTAACAGTAGAAGAACTTCAAATAAGGACTTGAGATACTCTTTACATTCATCTTCCTCTGGTACTGTCTGGACTTCCTCCTTACCCGTCTCTACTTGAGATTCTTTCATTTCTAAAAGAGAAGAATAAACAGATGCAAGATAGAAACCAAATAAAAAAAATTTTTTTCTTCATAAATAAATAGACAGATAGATGTCTTCTTACTTTTTCTCCCCTTACGCTCCGTTTCATTATCTTTGGTCTACAAAAATAAAGAGACACATTAAAATTGTGAATCCAGGGGCACTACAAAAATCAGATTGTACAAATTATTTTTCCATTTCTCAAACATTTTTTCCCCACCGTCTCTTTGCTGCGCTTCACCTGTCCATTTTGAGGTTGGCTTGGCACGTCAAAGATAGTTGGTACTGCATCATCTTTTAGGACTGTGCTCTGAAAAAACACAATTCATTATACAGCACTGATGAAGACTGAGTCAAAAATATGTTAAACTCTTATAAGTTACAAACTTCTATACATTATATTGTACTAAAGTAATATATTGTAAATTAGTAAAACACTCTTATTAACCTTAAAACTACTACAGAGTGTGGGGTCATATCATTCTCTGCAATTCGGTATAAAATCATGTGTACCTTGACAACAGTACTTACAGTATCAATCAAAGATGTTTCGAAATGCTTTCCACAAAGTCTGTAGTATCTGTAGAGCTCATCTGGAGATTTGTCTATGAGATCTTGTCTCTGGCATTTTTCAACCCACCTCTTGGATCTGAAATAATTCAAGATTCAAAAAACTTTATCAATCCCACAGTGAAATTGTTTTGAAAGGTCAAACCAAACTGAGAAAAATTTAATATGTGAAAAATAACAACAAAACAATTCCGTTTTAGGTGAGTAACGAAGTGACTCTTTTTGACTCACCTACGGAGAGATACAGACGCTTTAATACTGTGATTAATTACGTTTAATAACGACTCACTCAAGAGGCAAATTAACCCAATCACAGCATGATCAACGAGTGGCAGTGAACGTGTCGGGACTTGTTCTAATATATGCTAACCAACGTGCGACATTAAAATTTCGAGGCTCTGCTAAAGCATTTAATTGAAGTGGGTTTAGTTGAGCACATGCATTAGTTAAAAGCAAGAGCACGTGAACCTCTCAAACTTCTGATTGGTGTTTTCTCTTTGAAAACAATGTTAACGCTAGCTACGACGTTGGTTGCGTACTACAGAACGAGACTAATAATATAAAATGTTACTGCTTAGCCAGAATTGAAATTGCATTCAAGTTTCACGTTAATGTAACTTTTGCATGCATATGTGCCTTGTATTTTACCTACAAACAAATGGAGATCTTCCTGTTTGCTTTAGCATCAGTATTAGCATTAGTTAACGTTACCTTTCTGGGTCCTGAGGAAACCTGAAGAGCAGCTCGGGGTCGGATTTGCTGCTTGTGCAGTTCGGCACAGTACAATAATTTTGCATTATAAGTGTGTATCATAAAACTCTATTTATCTGAGATGTTGTTTTAAAGATGATCAGCTGCTAACGGTAGCTACCAAGCTCCTTGGACACAACGACTTCCGATTTCTACTTTCAAAATAAAATGCATCAAATTTAATATAATCGGCAACATAACATAAAAATATATCCTGCCCACCAGAGGACTCGAGAGATCTATATATTTCCCTTACAAGTGTAGTGCATTAAAGTATCACATGCTTCCTTTTTTTGTTGTTTGAATAAGTTCGTTTTTATTTTGAAATCCACGTGCTTGTTTCAAACAGCTTGACGTATTCATCAAATGAGCGCGAAATTTGGGGCTTTCCCACAATCCTCAGCGAAGTACATTTTTAAACAATGCTTCGGTAATGTTCGACACATAGTTACATCATATTGCTGTTTTTTAAAAGTTCAGTTAGTTTAATAACACACTGGCCCACATACAGCATACCTGATACTACGTCCACATCTGGGACGATTCTGGAGCAGCTAGCTGTCAACACTAGAGAATATCAGTTATTAGAATATCAGAATTCGTTCAGGAAGAATGTGGGTCAAGTACAGACTTCTATCTGGGAATATAGTCTTCAGTGTGGTCATGACTGATCTTGTCATTTGAACCTGGACACTGATTTAGTTGTGTGGCTTAAACATGTGGTGTTTCCCTAAAATAATTCATCTTATTTACCTGAAAAGCATACCTTTACTACATAACCCGTTATAAAGAATCTACCAGGGCTGCAGCTGTAGGGCGTAGCTGTCTACACGGACCGGTATAAGTGGAATCCTATTTAGGTTCAAACATTCAAACAGAAGGGATGAAAACTAGTAAGAGCCAAGAGTGGAGCTGGTCTTCTCAAACTCTCGTTCGGGGTTTGGAGACATTCTATTGGTTGATTTGAGTGTCTCGCGATATTAGAGCGACCAATTGGAATAACAGCGGCAAGTCAAATCGAATGTTTTTTTCCGCAGGGACTCAAGCGACGTGTTTGCTTCAGTACCTGTAGTACACATAGTTTCTCTTCGTACTGTTCAACGAAGGACTAAAGTAGGGTAAGCTAACGTTAGTTTTTGTTAACGTGGAGAAATATTGCTAATGTCCCACATAGCTAACGTATAACCTCCCGCTAATATGACTGTTTAGTTAACGCTGGTCGCTTTTGTCCTTCATGTTGCGTACGCTAACGGTAACGTTGGGTTGTCAGCATAACACAACGTTACTTCAAATTATTGAGGTCTGACTGAAGATCTGACTCCTGTTAGCTAACATTCTTGTTTGACACCTGTCAGCATTCTTATTTGTTTAGCATTAATATACGAAAACTTGAAAATGGACAAAGAGAGTTTTGACAGTTTGCGGGATCTTTGGCGACAGTGTCCCATTATCACGTCGCTTGCAGACTCAGTCCTATTATGCAAGTTGATGCAGTGAACCAGGTTATTCACAGTGAGAGTGCTTTTAATTGTTATTTTTATTGCTTTGTTAGCTCAGAAAACACTGCTCCTTGACACAATGGACAGCGTCGCAGTTTCGAGACGAAACCACACCAATAAGAAGGTAAATGAACGTTAGTGAATATGTAATGAATTGCTTGTCAAGTTGTGTTGAAGGGTCGTACTGAGTAAAATTCCGGGTGTTTCCTACGTACCTAATGGGCTTGTTGTGTTAAATGTTACAGGGAAACAAAGAGAATACTCAGCCTGCACATGGAAGCAAGTCCTTTATTAAACGAGAAAAAACTACAGTTGCTCCATTTCAGCTGAAAAGCAATGAAAAGCAGGAGACCTCGACAAAAAATGGTCCTCTTAAAGCCAAGGCCAAACAGGTGGACACAAGGTCAGTGTCCAGTGAGGCTCCGAAAAAGGTGAAGACTGTGCAGAAAGATGGAAAAGGAGCTGCTGCTGCCACAGATATCAAAAAATCTGCTGCAGAAGTTCAGAAGCCACCAGCTGCTGCTCCATCATCCAAACCTGCTCCAGGCATGTACAAAGGAAAGATTGTCCAGTCAAAAATTGGATCCATTTGGAAGTCAAGTTTCACAGTTGGCTGTGCAGAGCCCATACCAGCACCCAAAACAGAGAGCCAGAGAGTTGGAAACGTGACAAAAAGCAGGTCCAAATCTGTTAGTGACGTACCCAGGTGTGGCACACACAAGCCTTCATCCAAGTCAGTATTCAACAGGCCCACTCAAGTGTCCAAGCCCGCTGTCGCCAGCCGTCCTCCTGCTGGATTCTGCTCGGCTCGCCCTCCTGCCAGGACTGTCCCAGCAACTCTAACCAGTACTAGCTTCAGAAACACTACTGTGGCTCCCACCAAGGGAAGTGGGACCCAGAACTCTAAATCAAACATAAGAGTGACAGACAAGGTCAACAAGCCTCCTGTCTCAAGCAAACTCAGCCAGTACAGATTAACCATGGAGACCACTGAGCAAAGAAGGTACTTTTTTTTTTCTTCTACACACAAACATACTTGTTTATTTTCTTGTCCGTCAGAAATGTTCAAAATGTTTTGATGTTCTGTCTGCAGAGCAAGGCTGGCTGAGTGGCTGGCTTCCAAGGGCAAGACTTTAAAGAGACCAGCCATGACAACAACAGCAGCGCCCCCAAAAACAAAAGTCTCTGCAAAACCTGAAGTGGAGCTCAAATCCCAGTCTCATGTTGAGCCTCAAAGTCTGGAAGCACACAAACCAGACTCCGCTACTGCTGCACACTGTGCAGATACACAGCGAGAACAGTTAACCGTACACAGCCAGACTCCAGCAGTCATGGACACCACACTGGAGCTGCTCGAGAACTCGGATGCAGATCTGCAGATCGACAGAGTGGATGATGTAAGGAAAAGGGCAGTGTTTCTGCTGCAGTTTTAGTTGGGTTAAAATATTACTCTTCTTTGATAAACCTGATTTTTTCATTTTGATAGATTGTTGTGAACCTGTGTGATGCCTTGGAGGCCATGGCTACACCATCCAGATGCAGTGATGGTAGGTTCAACTGACCCCTATGGTTTATTTGTAGTGTTGCATACATATATATTTTTAATAGTATTGTATATTATTTTAGATTATTCTGACCGTTGCAGATGCAGTAGACATATGCTTGTTTACATAAACACCCTTGTCCTTTTATATTTCCCTCTCTGTAAGAACTCTCACAAGTGACAGATGAGCTTGATGATGTTGAAATGGAGGATAACAAGTCAAAGGATGAATCTAAGAAAGAAGAGGTGCATGTTGAAAGTGATGAACACAAAGTGGAGACTGATGATGTGGAGGTGGTAGAAAGTGATAATGAAGGTGTGACCACACCGCAGATGGAGAGTGCTTCAGTAGTAAAATACAGTGTAAAGACAACTCCATACCTGCAAAGGTGAGACCATTAACTTTCACCTTTAATACTACCTAATTCCTTAAAGTGGCTTTATCATCCTGCCATGAATAAATCGGCTAAAACTAATTTTAATTTGAAATACGTTTGGGGTTTTTTCTTCTCAAATATCTCATATGCAGTGTCAAGAAGACAATTGAAGGTGAGGCCAGCACAAGCACATCAAGGAGAAAGAGCAACATCAAAGATCTAAAGTTTCTGACACCAGTGCGCCGTTCTTGCCGCATCCAGCGCAAGTCCTCCCACCTGCCGACAATGCTGGTTGATCACGACCCCTGTGTGTCATCACTGGCTGAGCTGGTGAAGCTGGACGATGATCCCAATGCTTATATTTACAGGAAAAACCCTGCACTTCTGGAGGATCTGCCAGATCAGCCTGGACTGTAAAAATATATTCATGTTGACTAAAAAATACCCGTAATAAATGTATGGGTCTGGAGATAATGGACAATTACATACTGATAAATGTGGTTTTACTAATCTGAATGAGTCAGTTCAAATGTCATTTAAATGAGTTGTATTTTATGGTGAGGAGAACATATAGTTCCTTATGCTTTTCTGTGCTGAATGTATTATTTCTTCTAACACTACTCATTTTAATATAAAATTGACATGTATTGCTAAATGCACTACAATAAAAAGTTATTGCCTTATCTTATTATTGTGCTTTTATACTAGACTTTAATTATTCAGCCTATTGAACAAAAGTACAAACTCAGTACTCAAAAGTGCAAGTGCTTCCCAAAAGAACTGGTTTAAAAAAGATGTAATTAGAGTACTTGTACTCTAATGAAAACAACCAATTGTAAATACTATTTCTGATAAAAATACATGTGAAAATGTCCAGGTTTGTGACAAACTGATGAAAAATGATGGCAGATTTTGTAGGACTAAAAAATGAGGACAAATGTGTTACTATAGAGACTTGGTGGGGAAGAAATACATGAGGTTAACATATGTACTGTAGGGTGGTTAATCCATAATATTACACCAAAATCTATTAGGCCATTAGATTTTTTTATAAAGATTTACATCTATAAATTGTGTAAAAATAAATGGAGTACTATTTTCCTCTGGACTGTAGCAAAGTAACATGAAAATACCTTAGAACAAGTACCTCAAAATTGTACTCAAATACTTGAGTAAATGTACTCACCATCTGTGCTGAACATAAATCTGGGGTAATGCCATAAGTGAAACCGATTTCAAGCTGATTTTGTGAGAATAGCTTCTGACCACATACAGTAGTACAAGTACATGCAAGCAACCTTAATTATAAATGTCCACACATGATTTCTCCCACATGTAGCAATGTCTATATGTATACTTAATACATTGAATGTATTTTGTCAATGTATTTTTCTTTAATTAAAAAAAACAGGCAAGTCACCATTTTCCAATTTTAATCCCACTTTAATTGATCACACTGTAAAAATCCAAACCGCTCATACATAAACACAGCTTTCATTTGGCCACTTCATAGCAAAGTGCGCTTCTGACATTAGACTGGACATTTTGAAACCAGCTCCCTCTGATCCCAGATGAGAGATTTCATTTTCACAAAAGAAAGAAAAAGAAAAAAAAAAGGAAGTTGTCCACAAAACAAATCTCTGATGCAATTTCCTTCCCCTAAACAAAACGTATAAAAAAGTACTGTGTATTTTTCCCTACTCATCTGCAGACCACAAGGGAAGGTGTTCAGTGCTGTGAGTGAAAAGGCTGCTTTTACTGCCATCCGAAGGTTTTATGTTCTGGAAAGACCTCGGTTGTCCAGATCTTTCACCTAAAAGGTGGAACACAAAGTTTATGAAAGTTAAACATGAAATGCAGCTGTTCAGGTTTTGCTATTTGTCATTAAAGTCAACCATTTATTAAAAAAAAAAGTCCTCAGTCTGACTTAAATGCATTTCTGGTAGAGCTACTACTACTACTACTACTACTACTACTACACTACTAGAGATAAAAAAATAAAACAAAAAACAGCCATAACAATCTGTTATGTCTGCTTGACCTTCTAAATTTCCCCAAAGAAAAGGTTTCAGTAGAGCAGGTAGGGGTGTCTGATCATCCTTCTAAACTGATATGTCAAACAAAGAAAGTTAGCCGTCTTACCTTGTATATCCTAACCAGCCAGTGCTCTGTTGTGTAGGCCTCCTCCAACACATCCAGTTCAAAATCTTTGTTCCCAATCTCAGCGTTCCTCACTCTGTCATAACCAGGTGGGCGTTCTGCAGAAAGTTTAGTCAGAATTACAGTTCAGTTAGTGGCACCATGGATAAAATATAGGGTATACTATAATGTGTCATTTGTCATCTTAAACTTAACGTGTGTTCCATGTGTGTCATTCTCGACATCTGACTGCAAGATGCTACTGGCTTAAGAACACAGACAAAAACATCACATCAGGCTGTAGAGTTACTCACTGGCCTCTGTGTAGACCTGGCCGAAGCGGTAGTAGCACATCTTGTACATGAGGCAGTTGAGCAGGACAGGCGAGCCCTCGCGGTCAACCCGGAACTCCCCGGTGGGAGTGTAATAGTCGTGCTCCTTGATGTGTTTGCCTGTGTCTGTGCTTCCCCCGATACGGACCATCCACAGAAACTTGTTGATGTCTGTGATGACAGAGGTAAAGTAGTAAGTAATGGTGAACTAGCAACATGTCCTCCACCCACTGGAAGACAACTGAGCCTGGTTATAAATGACAAATACCACGACTAGCATAAAAAGCCCTGACTGAGTCAAACTACCTTAAAAGTTGCGGTATTGTACCTGCTGTTCTTTAAAGACCTCTACCCCACATCTACTGATACATGTGACATACCGTCAGATGAATATCCCGTCAGTCCTCCAAAGATGACCAGGACATAACTGACATCTAGCTCCCTCATGATCTCATAGGCCCTCTCTTCTGTAGAGGCCATGGCCTACAGAACAAACAACAGCTCGGTCAACAGAGAAGCACTTTAAAATCATGATTAGCATGAAGGTTAACCAGCTCACCTGTCCAACTCTGGAGATGTGGGTGTTGTTCCATGTGTTGTTGTCCACTAGAATGGTTCGATTAGCCATGGCAGTTATCTGGTAGCCGTAATCCCACCACGACATGACTTTGGCATCCTGGAAGCACAAAATAAATGTGGAGTGATTCACCGCATTTCACTACAGAATTCAGATAATTCAGCATGTTAGCTTAAGTGTTTTCTTTTATTTCTGTGTATGACTGACCTCAGGAGTGTTGTGGCGGAGCCAGTAGTAAGCCTCTCTGAAGTCATCGAAGATGATGCGGCTGCCGTCGCCTCCACGGGCCGACAGGACAATTGAGGGAGAAGAGTAAGCTTCACTGGTGACCCAGGTAGAGTGAAAGGTGTATGTGATGAGGAAGAAGGCCATGACCAGAATCATCCCACTGGCAACCTGGTAGATATAAGCAACACATGATGTCAGCATCTTTTTTTCAGTGTAGGTAACCAGGAATACTAAAACAAAACATGGTTTATTTTGATGGAAGAAGTATTCAACATCCTACGGATTTAAAAAGTAAAAGTACAGAAGTATTATAAACAACTGAATGTGCGTAAGTATCCAAAGTAAAAGTACTTATTCTGATCTGGGTACATTACATTGTGGACGTAGCATTTTATTGTTGTGGCTGCTCAAGGTGGAGCTAGTTTTAGCTTCTTTAAACATGGTTAGTAGTTGTAGTACTAGTAGTCCAGTGGTTATCAATTTAGGGGTCCAGGCCCCCCAAAGGGTCACAAGCTAAATCTGAAGAGTTTTGAGATAATGATGAGTAAAATAAAATAAACAATTATTTAAACCATGTGTGAAGTTTAGAGGGGAAATAAATGTTTCTGTGGGAGAACAGTTAACAGTTCAGACACATGAAACATGACATGTTTCTACACATTGCTTTTATGTGAGCGATCACAAGACACAAAGGTCGAGTGCCCGTTGGTTTAATCTTTAACAGCGTGTTGTATTTTCAAAAGTCAAAAATAACTAGTATCTTTAGTTATTAAATTAATGGGGAGAAGTGGAGTCAAAAGTACTTTAAGAAAAAGAAAAGAAAGAGTAACTGAAGACTGTACTCGAGTACATTTCACCAACTGGAACAAACTATTTGCTGTCTCTGGATCCATATTTTCATAGACAATATTTAAAAGACAACATGTAGCTTTGCACAAAAGCCCTAAGGACACAGAGTTAATTATTAATAAGCCCTGACTTGATACTTCATCAATGAAAATGATGAGGTCACACTGGTTTGCTAAATGTCATTAGGCTGAGGATGACACCACCCTCCAACAGCTATAACAACACTGTGAAGCTGTCATTCAGTCCTACCTCATTTTTGATGGGGTAGGTGGAGTCCTGCTGCTTCTTGCTCTTCTTGTCTGGCCGGCTCACATCCAGATTCTTCATGTAAGTGGTTAGCACCTGGGACACACCGATGCCTGACAGGATGCACATGACTGGAGCCAGCACCAACATTAAACGCACCTGAGGAGGCAACAAACAGCTATGCATTAACAAATGAAAGAATATTAATAAATGTGACAAACCCTAAAAGCAAACAGACAAATAAGAAAGCGAAGAGTGTGGTTCTACACAGGACGCACCATGACAGCTGAGAAGTACATACTGGTCACTCCGTACATGATGATGAAGATCCTGGTGTCCGACAGGTTGTTGAAACAATAGTAAAGACCAACTGTAATGAAAGTAAAGATAAATGTCAAAACCCAACAGATCTTACAGTATCAAACTGTGTGTTAACACTGAGTGTACACTTGCCTGGGAACATGAAGACCAGCAGCTGGAGGTCAAAGTAGTATGAGGACCAGGTTGTGGGCTGATGCTCAGAGACAGAGGCAATGATAGGGATGTTGTTCTTGGCATAGGAGGGGTCCAGCAGGGAGTAGAAACGACCAGTCCATGGAGAGATCTTACCTGAAGGAAATATAGTAGGTCAGTCATGGTCCAACGCAAAATAACTTATAATCAGTTTCTCACAAAGGGAAGGAGTGAAGCAAACACCTTTAAAAGGTTTGTCCATCCATTATTTATCTATATGCCAGTTTCTCTATTTGTGCGCCATGTGGCTACTCTTACCTGTCAGCATGAGAACAGTGCCCACAGACAGCAGGAGGAAGCCCACCAGGGAAATTACGCTCTTGAACAACACCTCAAATTGCTGAGCATTGAGTTTGCTGCGCAGATAGTCCACAAAGGCATGAATCTGGCACAAGCCAAACATACCGAAAGCTGCCATGTGCTCTGATGACTGCACTGGCTGGTGTGAGAGAGGAGAGACGGGTGAACTGTGCGTCACAACAAACTAAACATGTGACACTGACGTTGTCGTCTTTGGTCAAGAGGATGTTTTGACCTTGATCATTGAGGCATGCAACTGATGTGATATTAGACTTTTTTTTTGTCTTACCTGGAAACCGACAAAAGAGATCTGCATGGAGAGGATGGTGCCCAGGCAGTAGACTGTGCAGTAAGCCACGTATATGCGGTGAGAAAAACGGCCTGTGAGCATCAGCACCAGGACGTGGAGGGGGATAAGGTTGATCAGGAACACATAGCCACCCCAGGAGGAAACCTACGAGCAAGCAAACACCTTATCATCACTGATGCTATGTCTGAATTCATTCATTGAAATGTGTCAGTTCTCACGTTCTCACCATGTAGAAGTAGGCCAGCGCACACATGGACGACCAGTACACTGAGCCTGTTTTGACAGCCTTGATCCACATGTAATAGGTAAGCAGCATGCAGAAGATGGCGATCCCTGAGGAAGAGAGATTTGATTAACAACCATTTTGAGATATGTTTCTAAATAATATTTTTAAGCACATCGTGCATTTACCTTCATTATCATAGGAGCCAGCAACAGAACGAGAGATATAACCAGGCACCACTGCAATCATGGCAGCAGCCAGGAGCCCAGCACCTGCGTCCTACAGAGACAAACAAGCAAAATAAGTAGAGCAAAATAATATATTAAACTTCTTGTCAACATTCAAGAGAAAACATTCCTCATCTACTGAACATGCCTTGAGCAGGGCTACTGATAGGATTTTGAAGTGGCAACGATTTTTTATATATCAGTTTACTTGTCACGAGGATTACTTCTAACATTGTGTAAACAGTTGTATAATGTTGTCTGCGACTGTGGAGAGTGCCTTCTTAAGTCTGAGAAAATAATCCTGATTATGTCACCTGGGTCATCCTGTTTTGGGCTTGAGACCTCAAGTTTATAACAGAAAACCTGTGTTATAAACTGGTGGTGTGGAGTTTGAAAGATTTGTGCATTTGCCAGCAAAAGAAGATCCTAATGAAAGATATTACTGAGTTAATTTAGGTAATTGTAGGTTTGGGAGCTTTCTGCATACTAGGAACAAAAATGTAGGATATTAGATCACTGACTAAATGCTAGGTTGGTGGTTCGATCCTAAAGGGTATTTGAGTAAGACACTGAACCCTCAATGTATGTATGTGTACCTAAATTGTAAGCCCTTTTGGATAAGGGTATCTGCCAAATGACTCAAATGTAAAGGTCGACGTAATTGCAAGTACAAAACTACATTTCTAAAATTCCCCTTAAAAGAAAACCAAATCTGTATTTTATTACGCATTTATTACCTTATATCATATTGTTTGTTAAGTATCTCATGTGTTTTACCTTCAGCTCCTTGGTGAAGTGGTAGGTGACAATGGCAGTGAAGGAGGAGAACAAGGGAGCCAAGAAGACACAGACATTACGGATGTCAATGGTGATGTGGAAAAAATGTAGGATATGGTACAGGACGGCAGACGTGATCATCAGTCCTGGTGAGGGACAAGAAAGGGAGAAGCTCATGGATGTCTCCGTTCTAAACTTTGTAAAACTAATGAAATCTATTTGTGATATAAAACGATCCAGAAAAAACGTTCATCAGCTTGTAATTGTTTGCTTGTACTGTTCTCTGCCAATTTATTCCAATTCCTACCTGGATAGATGGTTCCACCAATGATCCTTCCCAGAGGGTACCATGCTCTGTCATCAAACCAGTTGTGAAACTTATAAAATCCTTCTTCTGCCAGGAAGCGGGTGGTACGGTAGTTGAAGTATCTAAAGGTGAGATAAAGGGGAAAGTGAGAACTTAATCTAAGTAAGAAAATCATCTCAGTCACATTAACAATGACTCAGGCAGCACTTACGGATCAAACTCATGGATGACACTTTCAAACCTCAAGACGGAAAACAGTCTGGTGGAGAATGCTGAAGAGAAGAAACATGGTAGATCCAGGTGTTATGTTTGTTTTTAGTAACAGAGAGACAATACTGTTGCCTGTATGAAGTAGTGGACTCACAAAGGATGGCTGCCATAGACAGGATGAGCAGCTTCAGCAGTGTGTCCTGTTTCTCATAGGACAAACGCAAGAAGCCCAGCTTGGTCATTTTGGCGAGGTTAGGGACAGCTCACCGTACAACCTGAAGGGAGGAGGACAAACACTGTAACACTAGGACAACTGTGCAGAAAAGCACCACAGAGGCAGATTTAGTTTAACAATGGCTACGAAATGTTTCATTTGGGGGAAAAAAATGCAAAATAACAAAATGTTAAGATCTTTTTTTTAGCAAGCCTTAAGCAAGGCTTTTTTTAAGCAAACCAAACAGTCTGGTGGGGGAAAAAAAATCAGTCTTGCAACTGTAAAGAGTCAAGTTCTATGTCCAGCCCAACCAGATAAGGCCACGCACTAAAATGTGGCGTCAGGAACCAGGAAGCACCCACTCACCTACTGCAGAGATTTAAATCCGTCTTCTCCAGATATTGCACTAAAAGTATATTGTGCAAAGTGAAAAGACATCCGATGAAGCCAAACGGAGCTATAATTGATGCTAACTTTTAAAAGAGCACCATCAGAGGAAGAGAAATATCGTTCATGACACCATAGGAGAAAGGAAACTACAGCAGCCGATATCTGCTAATCAGACACTTACATGCAACATGTGCACGTGTATAGTTAACTCTAGTGATATTATAGAATAGACAGCATCTTCGAGCTAGTCAGCATCAGGCCGGCTAGAGCTGATGCTGCTTCCATCCAACTAAAGTGTGTGAATGGCTAGCGATCCTAACCCGCTAGCTGTTAGCATAATGAACACCCTAACCACGCATCACATCAATACTCATTTTAAAAATACCAGCGCCCACTTCACAAATAGCAGGAAAACAACAGCCTACATCAAAAACGGTGCTCATATAAGAGATAATAAGTTTCATATATAATTTTTAATAAGACTCACCCGCTCCGCTCCTGTTATTCATACACTTTTCACACACAACCTTCACCGCGAGCTAATCCCGCCTCTAACACGTCACGGTTCGCGTTTATTGGTTGAAAGTCAGTCAACAGTAATCCACCATAAATAAGATTGGCTCTTTGGTTGTCATTCAAATTTAGTGCCCTACCTTGCTGCTGTAGTGTAGTGACGTGTCCTTAGTGAGGAAAGGAAACGTGTCGCCCCCTACTGCTTACGAACAGTGCAAGCTTCCTCAAGTGACCATAATAAACTTTATCTATGAACATTTACATTCATTTCCCTTTGCGACATAGAGTTTCAACTTTTTTAGAAACAATATTTTGTGGACTGCACCCACACTAGATGTGCTAATTTGAATCCTTTATTATACTGAATGGCACAAATTTGAAACATGTAGAGCAAAGTTCAATATGTATGTAACATATGTATGTAGCATATAACTTTTACTTCTGAAGTGACCACTATCTGACCCTTCCCATCTTCTTCATCCTCATCTATCACTTCCTGTGTAGTCATCACCATGGTAACAATGCCCTGAAAACCCAGTGATCAACATATTGAATACTGGCCAATTTTATTGAAATTATATTTTACTTTTACAAAACCGCACTCACAAATAGCAGTCTGCACAAACACTATGCTCCTCTTACAATAATAGCACACCGTTTTAAAATCATGGCCCCTCCCACAGCTGGGACAGTCTGAAGACTTGGCTTGCTGCACGGTGCTGATCTTCTGGTTGAACATTCAGGACGTGTTAACACTACGTACAGCACAAAAACCAAACAGCCAATGATATTTAGCGACCACTTGTATTTGCTTCACCTCTCAGGAGGAAAATCTGAGCAAGCTGGTCACCTGTTTGTTAAGATATAAAGACTGTAAAAACTACAGGACTACTTTCTTTATTACAGAGCTTAGCATTGCAGTGGTCAAAGTGAATAAACAGAACACAGATGCAGCAGTTTGGCAGTGTCATCTCACCTTTCACCTACTAAATTCACACAGACTGAAAACGCTGACACAGCTTCTCCTTTGCTGGTGTCACTTTGTGATTTGCAACATGTTTATCTCATCACGCAGTGAAGTGAGATTTTAATTTGGGATGACACACCAACATGAGTGACTGTTATTTGGTTACCACTACTAAGGTTGTAAGTATGTTTTTATAGCAGCCTCCTGAACTGATTTGTAAATTCTACTTAAAAAAGCTGTAATAGGTTTTTAGGACTTTTTAACTGCACAAGGTTATTTCTAGAACTGCCTGGACACCATCATTTGACAGAGTAACATTTATCTATGTGCAAGAAAGCATTCAATCTGTGAGGAATGAATGTGACTTGCAACATCAAGAAAAAATAGACTGTAGGTAAAGCAAGACTGTGCTTTGCTCCTAAATGCACACAAGCCCCATTTAAATCCTTCTTTAGTCACAAGTTTGCTTTAACATATTAAAAGTATGTTATATCTTGTGCTGTCATTTATTAAAGGAGAGTTACTCAAATGGCACATTATACAAAAAAACACAATCAAATCACAGAGAAAACAAGTTGTTGAGCTGTGTGTAATGTGTTCAGAGTGTGAGGCACAGTGCAGTTGATTTTTGCATCACACAGAAAACGTGTCTGGTGGTTTGCTGCAAACGAATGAACTAAAGGGCAAGAAATGAATTAAAAACATATAAATCGTTTGTCCTGAATCGCATCTGATCTTCGTTAAGGGAAATCCATGTAGAAGAAACATTTTGTCACACTTCAAGAGGACACTCGTCAGTTGCCGTCTCGTCTCCTTCAAGTGAATCCATCACTGCGTGGCCAGGAGTCTGTGGCGGGTCGGTGAGGTGTGGGGGGTGGACAGCCTCTCCGAGGAGGCAGACGACGACAGGGAGGACTGCAGGTGGACTGTCTTGTGGAAAAGCTTGTTGCTTATCAGCACGACCAGAGAGAAGAGACGCAGCTGGAAGTGGCTGGAAGAGTGGAAACAGTAATGTTGTGAATGAGTCGTGCATTGATACACAATCGCAAAAACGTTATCTTTTAAATTTTACACTTACTACAGCTTTGTTGGCGTCTTGGCCTCATTAGCACTGATGATGAATAGAGGGAAGAGAATGGAGAACAAGCAGCCACTAGGTAGTAAAATAAACAAATATGAGTTATAGTAAAGTGAGAGGTGGATAACTCAGAGTGAGTTAAAGAGAAAAAGAAAAAAATATATACTACAGTGTGAGGAAGAAACATGTCACCCAGTGCAGCGATGTGTGGCTCACTGATGTGTTCTTAATAGTTTTGGAAGAACACAGATGAACTAAACATTACAGAGACACTGAATTTAAAATACACACAAAAGAAAGTGACGTGTTCAGACTTTGCAGTGACATCGCTCCACGTAAAGATTAGAAACTAATCACAACAGTTATGTGTATACATGGCACAGAGATCTGAATTCTCCAGGAGAAATCTACATGGGGAAATCAGGTGTCTCTAATCCCCTAACCCCAATACAGTAACCAGATTTCTTGTTTACATGACAGTTAAGAAATCAGCTATAACCTGGTTCTTAAATGCATCCCTCATGAATAAACTTTCAACTTACTTATTTAAAAAAGAACTCTGTCTAATAGGACTTTTGTACTGAAGGCACCAACACACAATAAACAACTTATATAATAAAGACTAAATGAAAAATGAATGCTACGTTGAGATTTAATTTAAAAAAAAAAGAAAAAAAAAAGATGATTACGTTGATTATTGAATAGGCTTCAGTCTAGCAGTCTTACCTGATTATGTATGACGAGGGCAGGGCGGTCAGCAGAGCCATGGGTAAACCAAAGCCAAAGTAATAGGGCCAGTTCCTCTCGATATTGGACAGCCGCTGGTGCATCTCAATGCCTTAAACATATATACAACGGTCACATTAACTCTCCATTAAGTGCAGATGATTTGTTTTTGGGTATAAAATGTAAGTATCTCACCGTGGTTAAACCAGCGATACTCAAAGCAGTACAGAGAGTAGAGCAGAGACATGTGGAGGAGGCTAACCATCTGCCCAATGGCGTCGATGGGGAAGAGGCTAACAATCATACCCTACAGGACCATGAAAATGCAGATCGCAATTAAATTCACCATCAATTTGTAATTTTTGAAAAAAGGAAAACAAGTAAGAACTTTCTCTGACTTGACTTAAGGGCAGGATCTAACATTTTTGCTTGACATTGTAGAGATAATGTAGCTGCTGGCAGCTGGTCGTTGTGCAGTTATGGATCGTTCTTGACTTTATGACTTATTTAGAAAAGTTCTATAATTTATACACTGAGCAGTCAATTTGGAGAATTTGTGGCTATTGACAGGTAGCAAAAGCAGCTTGCAAGTTTCAGATTTGAAAAGAGGACAGAGGATATAGGGAAAAAAAGTGTGTGTGCAAAACTGCACCTGAATGAGGAAGAGTGCCTGGAGGAGGAGGTTAAAGAGCATATCTGCGATGATCTTACTGACGCTGGGGAAAGGCTGAGCCTTACAGCCAGACACTTCAAATGCTAGGTCAGCGATATCCTGCAACAGAGAATAACACACTGACATAATCTATATATGTGCTGCAAGTACAGCACGTGACTAGAGACAAATACTTTCATTTTTATAACATTAAAATGTTTTGAAACAACATTTTAATATGTGTATTGTACCATTATGTCTTTATCCTCTCACATAAAATAGCTAAGAAAAGCTGCTTCATAACCAAAGCCCTCTAGTTCTGTCTTACTGTGACATCAAACGCATCACTCAGTAAAAGTTTGCCATACTTTGAAACACTGATCTGGGAGAATAAACATCATTATGAAGTACTGGAGAAGAAGAGCTGCCTTTGTTAATCTCAGCTGCATTACTGCTCACTGTGACGCCAGCTGTAATAAACTGTAACTCCTTTATAGAAACTCATATTAATATTAATATTCTCATATTACAGTGAGAATAAACAGGGATTCTGCACACTTACAAAGACCAAACTTTTATTTATGAGACTCTTAAGAACTCAACAACAAACTAATACCCCCCTCGCAAAACAAATAAATGTATTTTAATGGCTGGACAAATCAGTTATGGATATTTTTCCAGTACTGAATGTAAAATCTGCAAAATGTTGAAAGCAAATTTTTTGCACTATGTAATTATACATTAAATAAAAATACAACCTTTCACACTAAACAAAGCCCTTTTTTTTTCTTTTGGTAGCTTTTACTTAAAACCTGTTTGGTTAAATTTGTAAGATGATAAAGCAATATGCAATATAATATTATTGTCCAACCCAGGCACATAAATACTAAGAACCAGGCCAACAATACAATATTAATTACTTTGTAGACATGGCACATCAGTCTAAGCCAGTGGACCCCAAACTCAGTCCTCAAGCCCTCCTGCTCTGCTTATTTGCTGTAAAGCAAGTATGTCTTGTCTGTGCAGTGAGATCTATGTGCAGATTTTAAAAAGGCTGCCTCTGCTGCCATCATTACAGCATAGAGAAGCAGGCTCTAACCTGGAACCAGATGGCGTTGACTATCTTGCTGAGGACGAACAGAGGGAGAACCCAGAGAGCGCTGAAGACGGAGGTCAGGATGAACTCTAACCAGGACCACACATTGCCATGAAGGGAGGGGTCACCTGAAGCAAAAACAGCTTGTTGAGTGACTGGTTCCTAACACAAGCGTGAGAAGCTGGCCCACATTCACTAGCAGAGATACATACCAATGATTTTTGCTGTGAGAGTCTGCAGCAGTGGGATAAACACCCGGTAGAAGAGAAACAGACTGAGCTGCACAGGAAAGGAAATGCTACAGTTACTTTTCAGCTCATGTTCCCTGAGGTCATGCTGTGTAGTAAAATAATCACTGCAACGTTTCGAAACATAAACATCAATGAAATGCTGAACGTTACAGTACAGAACGGAGCTGTCGAGTGTTCAGTACCATATGAGAGACGAGGCTGCACACTAACAGGTTAAACATCTCACCCAGAACACTCCTCCATTCCAGGCACAACACTGAAAAATCCTGCTGGCTACTTTGGGTTCACTAAAAGAGAAAATAAATAAGACAACGTTCATTACTCTAGATTGTCAAAGAGTATGATTTAATTTTTTCATTTTCATTTTCTACTTTAACCAGACTCAGACCCCACGGATGCTGTTAATGTGTCTGTATTTGCAGAGTGAAGGTGTTTGGAAGAGTGAATTTCAATCATGGATGAAATCAATGAACAGGGACTTTAAAATGAGGGGATATACATTACACTGTCAAAGCTGCGTAAAGCATGTTCACTGTACTCACCGTACACACAAACAGTGTGTATATAGTTATTTCCATCATAATATTAGACATTAAAACTTCCATCATATCTTGTTTACACGTGCAAAGAGCCACAACAGATACTCAGATTTTGCTGACCTGAACTCATGGTTCTAATCTTAACTTCTGTTCAGACTGATACCGTATGATAATGACTGATACAGTTTGTAGAACATGGTACACTGGAAAGCAGCATTGCAACCAAAATATGTGGCATGTTTTTTAGGCCTACTTGTCTGGTTTGCGCTCCTCACTCTGTGCCCTTCTCTGTGCCAGGGCCCCACTGGCCCTTCTCCGCCGCTGCTCTTCCCTTTTCTGCTGGATGCGGGCATCCAGCTTGGAGATTGTTCCAATCCCCAATATGGAGTCTTTAATCCCCTTGAGAGCAAGAGAGAGAGAAATACATATGAGGTTTCTAAGCTGTTAAAATTATAGGTTTCACACAATGCCAACTCAGAGGCTCTTTAGTAAGATTCTCCACCACACTATCATCCTTCCTCTATCCTTACCAGCTCTGTTAAATGAAAAGCCTCAATTTTATGAGAGGTGGATAATGGAGGCTGGGTGATGACAGGATATTATACTGAGGTCCAATTTTTAACGGAGATGACTGCTGACCTAATACAGTATATTGATTTGTACACTTAGACTGTTTGATGGAAGGCTCCACATAGTCTGTTCTGCTCTATGCAGGAAGCAGACAGACACCACTAAGAAATGGACAAATGAAAAACATGGAATTATTCCAAAGACAAATATTATCTTTGGACTCTTTTGGCGTACAGCCAATTCACATTCAAACTGAAGATATAGAAAGTTCACAATAATAAACAGAACCACATATGTAAATGTTCCATTTAGGTTTGTGAGAAATTTGATATTTCTATGTGTACTACTGTGTCACTATATTGAAAGGCGTTTGTAATATTCTGTTCACCCCATTTCCATTTATGAAACTGATAAGTACCTTTCAGAACAATTGTGCCTAATGAGTCCATTAGTGCATGGATCAGTTTCACTGTCTACACGCTACACACTTGTGCCTTGTGCCACAGCTTGTGTGTTAGTACAGTGTTTGTGTGTCTGCTGACCGTCGCAACATTGCGGAGGAAGGCCCTGATGCTGTCTGTCATCTCTGGACCAGCTGCAGATCCATCAACTGCAGAAGGAGGTGGGGGGGCTAGTGACCTGGTGTTCAGCTCTCATGGCAAAGAGGGGCTCACCCAGTAACCTGCAACAACCCGAAGTCCAGGAGACAACGGGTGAACACAAGCTAATGGGTAAAACCTTCCCTAGAAGTTTCCAAAAGTCTTACACTGCAGAGCTAAACAGAGCAGAAGATTCACTCTTCGTACACACAGAGAGGCTAATCTGTCTGTTTGCAATGTAAAGTCAAGTTAGTTTTCCTTAACTTTTTCAGCCATGTCAGCTTTACTAAGTAATACACATGAGCCGATTTATTCAAAATAACACTAACACTAATTTTACAGTAGTGCTTTTACTCAGAGATAAAACAACGCTCAGGACGGAATTTCAATTATTAATTCACTGATAAACAGTATGGATTTTCGGCGCTAATTATTACTGGGTGGCGCAAATAAAAAAAAATTCCAACAAACGCTGGATTAAAATCACCGACCAAGGCAGAAATATTAAAATCCGTCCACCTCACGCCAGAATAGGGTTTTAATCTCGCGTTTATGTGAAAGTGAAACGCTAAAGCAGCTAGTGTCTCTCGGTGATAGCGTCTGTCTACCGATAAGTTCACGTATGGAAGCAGGCTCACTGAGTTAGTCAGCTAAGTTAGCTCATATATGTGATAACCAACCGTGTTAGCTGTCTCGCTATGACCAGCTATAAAATCCTAACAGTTTTTTTTTTCATTTATAAAGACCGTCACTGCACAATAGCTCTGGTTTCATTATGTTTGACTGTCGTTGCTTTGTTCAGTGCTCTGTTAGCTTGTCTGTCTGTGATGCTATCTAGCTAACTGTTAACGCTCAACAACTAATTTAACTCTTGTCTTTTCTGCCAAGACAACACTTAAACAAACGAATAAAGTCAGGGACGGAGCACACGGGTACCCGGGGTATCTCTCTTACCTCATGCGACAGGCTTAGTGTTAAAATAACTTCGTTAATTCTGTCTTTGCTTCCTTTATGTGACAACAACACCACCAAACAGACTGTACCAGGAGCCAGGGCCGTGCAAAACACATTGCGCAAGCTCCGACTTCTACTCTGAGAAACATGGGAACTGTAGTCCTCCTAGTTGTAGAGCTTGAGGACATGAAAGGCTCATGTGGGCTCCCTCTTTACTGTTGTATAGAGGAATAACAGAGGGGCAGTACACCAAGCAGCAACAAAAAGATCTGGAAACACTTACAGCATATTAGAGCACAGAGTAATGGTCAAATCAAATGTGCATGTTAAACTTTACTTTTAGCAAAAACGCCCTTTTGCAGCATTAACTGTATTCTACTGATCAGTTCTTGCACATATTCAGGTGTGATCTCCTCCCAAGCCTTTTGCAGTCCACACATCTTGGTTCCAGTTATCACAAGTGCACTGTTTGTACATCTTTGCCCTCTGCAACCTTTTCTTCTGATTTGCCAACCTTAGTAGGGATTTTTTTCTTGGCAACTCTGCCCATGAGGTCAGATGACCTGAGTCTCCTACACACAGTGTCTCTGCAAACTGGTTTCTCTCTTGTTTTATTCAACAATACAGCCAATTCAGGAGCAGTGAGGCATCTGTTTCTCAAGGAGGACACTCCTAAGTACTTGTCCTCTTTGAACAGATGTGCACTTGGCCCTTCCACTGTGTCCCACCCTAACCCTTTTAAGCCCTTTTAAAGAAATCTTTAATTTCTATATATCAAAGGAAAAAAACTTCTTTCCTCTAGACAATATAGACTGACGAGTTTTTATTTAGTTAATGACAGGTCACTCTCCCTGTGGCATGTTATTCACCAGTGTACACCATTTTGTTCAGTACAAACTTGTCAAAGAGCGAAAGCAATGCTAAATATAGTGCAAACTAATTTTTTTAAAACGTAGTTAGCAAAGATAATTCTTTAAGCTTGGTCACTAATGGGACAACAAGTTCACACAGGGATCATATAGAGCATACATTGCCGTTAACCCCTCTCCAATTCATCATTAAAGTCATCTAGCAAAAAAGAGAGAAGGTGTGATGGCTGCTCAGTCTCCATACCCATGGGGAACAATGCGGTGTCCTCCAGCTAGTTTCTCAGACTAATTGCTGATGGAGGAAGAAAAGATAATGACCTAAAAAAAGAAAGCAACCCAACCAAACCGAACATGGCTCTTTTTCCAGGATTTATCAGTGAAGTTGTTTTGAACATTGGTTATTATTATTATTATTATTATTATTATTCAGTGTCAATCCCCTGACCTGGGAACTGATCTTAAAAGAATAAAGTGCAATTGATGGCCTCAAAAACAGTGCCATGATAGCACAAATATGCTGCCTAACTTGGAACTTAAAAAAAAATAGGCTCACTGCAGGCCAATTTGCCAATCACAGGTTGTGCAAAAATGAAGGGGTGAATTGCTAGATTTAGTCTGTAAAGTTTACCTTCTATGTCCACTGAAAGTTTCAAGGTAGGTGGAATGTGCACATCATCATTTTGTGGAGCATCTTTCATCATGTGGAAATTTAAGGTACAAAAAAATACAAGAAATGACATAGATAACTGCATAGTGAGACCTCGTTTTGACCACAGCTGCTCTTTTTCAAGGTACAGTTTAAGCTAAACATAACACTTTAAAATACCATAAGATACATTTGTGTGACATCATATGGACAAATAACATCAAGCCAAAGCATGTAGTGTTTCAGTAGCAGCAGTTCCAACAAGTTATAGCATCTTAAAGCTACGTAATACTACCACCCTTATTGCATTAGTGTGTACTGCAGATAGGGTCCATGTTGCATATGAAGTATCACCACTTCATATCTGTCTGCCACATTAAACTAATGTCTACAGTTTCTGTCACAATCACTGCAAAACATTTTAGTTCACTTACATATTTTAGCCATGGTCTAGAGGACACCGAGATAGAGCTACAAATACTTCTAATAAACATTGTGTATGTATCAGCTGGTTTTGTATTTCTGCAGTGACTCACAAACTTGTCATTTTCAAAAATCAAACATGTTTTCATTGGTTTGGAGACTGTATTTATTTGGAAATTACTAATTCCCAAAAAGAATGCTCCAAGTCCCTAATTACTGTGCAAAGTGCTGTTTTAAGGGTTTGAATAAGGCATTGAGTCCAGTTGTCCCAAACTGAGCATGCGTTGAGTAATACAAAGCATCCATCTGATTAGTAGTTAACATGTCTGTCTGAATGTAACAAATCAGCAGGATTCAGCTCTCCAGGCATCCACTGCACATCACCCTGAGCATTGTTGACCATTCCTTCATGGTGGTGGTCATCTATCATATTTATAATATACATTTAAATAATAGTGCCAATGTATGTTAAATAGTGCACTTCTATCACAAACTTGCAATCGTGTCATTATGGATCACTGGTCATGATGCATGAAATGAATGAGTGCATGATGACATGTAGATGTACTATAAGATATACTTAAGTATAAGATTTCTGTCTGCAGAGGGGCCAGTTCATCCTGCCTGGGAGACTCAAGGGGAACAGAGACGTCAGTTGTTGTCCTTCACTCTGAGTGTTGTGTTTTCTTCTCCAGGTATGGTCTGGTACTTCCATATGAGTACTGAAAATAACTACAGTGAACTGGTACAGATCAATCAAGGTAGTATGTGAGACATACTGTGCACCTAAACAAATAACAGGTAGTCCTCTCCAACACAAGACTAAACCAGGGATCTATATTTAATACAGGTCTTTAAAACTCATGTTCTCTCCATCATTGAGCTGTAAGAGCAAAGAGAAAATTTATTTTTTAAGCTGAAGTCTAAGTATCAGCAAAAAAGAAAGAAAGGGAAAGAATCTCTTATTAAATGGGGACCTCCTGTGGTGGAGGTGAAACAGTGCCTGAAACCTTAAGCTTCACCCACCAGGAGGAGGTTGTAATGTTAAGTTAAATGTATATTAAATGTCATTTCCTCTTCTAGTTAAAAATGATTGATTGTTGAAAAGATTTTACAATAACCAATGTTGCCAAAATAAAACCCCAGAACTCTTTACACTGCGGTTATTTTATCTTCTAGATACTTAATCTGTAAGAATTACAGACATTTTCAATGTTTTTTTTATTTATTTCTTGCGTTACTCACAGCTGTTTGGATAATAAATTGCTGCTGAACTACACTCACTGGCCACAATATTAGGTACAGCAGCACAATCCAACACAGCAGCTCTGCCAACAAGTTATAATTTCTTAGTTTTGAAGTTGAAACAGTCAGAAAGGTGATGATTCTACTACATGTAGTGGGTGTGGTGCGGTGCATTATATTAAGAGGTGGGTCTACTGTTTGCCCCCCTTGTGTATGTAAATGAGGTGATACATGAATAGGCAACTTTTCTTAATATTTGCATGTCTCCTGCTGTTAAATGCATAATGATGAATTCACATTCAAAACATTTGTTATGCTACTGAAATGTAATTACATGCACATGATTAAATATTAGTAAAGCTAAACATTTTGGCAAATTATTGGGTGATAATCAAAATATATTCACCCATTGAGTAGCCCACAGATAGTGCAGGTACAGGTTAATAAGGTTGATAACTAAGAAAACAGGCCTCTATTAAGAAACAGATGTGTTTTCCTGTCTGCACACAGCTCACTGTTGGGATAGAGCTTCTAAATATCCCATATATATATATATATATATACACACCACCAGACACACATAGGAATGACCATGTTTTTCATGAAAAGATACATGTCTTCAGTTGTGTTACCATCATTGCACATGGTTT
>JAUMHL010000006.1:3054897-3068537 GCA_032362345.1 Sandelia bainsii | reverse complement strand
TTGATATTATGAAATCTGCTTTTCTTTCACAAACATGGTCATTTCTATGTGTGTCCAAACTTTTGACTGGTAGTGTATAAATGTCACTTTCCTCTGCGTTACTGCTGATTTAAAAGCTCCTGGCTTCTTTTATTAGAGAGACATAAAATCAACTAATCACTAAGGCTGTTTTGTGTCCTGTTTGCCAAATACTTATCATTTCAGTCAGAAAGTGCTGTCAAAACAAAGCGTGCAATATTTCAACTTTTGGAGATGGTGTCAAATAAGCGTTTCCATAAATACTTCAATTGGCTTAATATAAATAGACGCACGCTTTAATTGAACTTTTAAAGGTTTAAATTAAGTTGATGCTTTCATGGTTTTACTAACAGGAAGCAGTGTATTTACTTTAGATGCCTGGTCTTTATCACCTATAAACTACAATTTTAGTCAAACCAGACATTAACAGAGATGGGGTGTGTGCGCAGGGGCACTCCCCCGAGGCGGCGCGTTCATCTGTGCTCTGCTGGAGACTTAACCCCGGGTGCTGCCTGCGTCACTGCGAGGGATCGTACACACCATCGATGGTTGTCCTGCGGATAAGAAATGCGCACAAAAGGAAATATGCGCTTCTCTGTCTGTGCGTTGTGGGCTTCATCATGTACAGACTTATCGGGTGAGTTAAGTTCTCATTGCTGTTCAAAATGTTCATTCAAAAGTGAGTTAAGATACTTTGAGGGAGTTTGCGCAGTTTGTTTGTTACAGAGAATTAATGATCCGTTGAGTTGTCATAGCAATACTCACTCTGTATGGATGTAGCTATAAAAAACAAAGACAACAGAAGTGTTACAGAGACACTATACAATAAGTCTGCATAGTGTAGCAATATTATATTGGCACATATCATATTGCAGCTGATGTAAAGTGCAGCAATTTGTCTCTTTACCTTTCAAGAATTTTTGCCATTGGGTAATTAATATCTACAACACAATAAATTATACTGAATAGTTCATATGTGTTCAACCCATCAGTTTCTTTTTTGTTTTTGTCTTTGCCAATACAGTGTCTACAAATTCCTGCTAAGCAAGTCATGTGATCAATTCAAACACAATAGCCTATGTTCTACATAATTTGAGTGTGACACAAATAAACCTCAACCCCTCCCCTCAGCATGCCAGCAGGGGGACGGAGGATGAGCAGGAAGGTGGGCCTGAGCGCCAACTCCTCCCAGCTCACCCTGGAGGGAGAGCCCTTCCACATCCTCGGGGGATCCATCCACTATTTCCGTGTTCCCAGGGCCTACTGGAGGGACCGGCTGATGAAAATGAAAGCCTGTGGCATCAACACCCTCACAACGTAGGAAAAATTGCCATGGATAGGTTTCCTGCCACAAGCCTATTCAACCTTTTGAATCTTAATAAATCATATAATATTCTTGCAGGTATGTGCCGTGGAGTCTGCACCAGCCAGAGAGAGGGGTTTTCAACTTCCACACGCAGCTGGATTTAGAGTAAGAGGGAACTGTGACAGTCCATGCTCTCAGCCATGCAAAAAATGCACTTTAAATAGAGACCTTGCTCAATGGTTCCAGCTGTTCTGTCAATATGACCTCGTCTGGGAATACTCTCCTTTTCTTCTCATCATCTAAGCCCAAGTACTCAGGGGAGAAGCTAGAGGCAGAGTCCCACCTGACAACAGGGGCATCTCCACAACAACAGCCACTTATCAAGCAATTAACCACACAGTGGTGATAAGGGAAGAGGGATGTGACACCTCAGCCTGCTGCTGTTGTTGCCAAGCACATTTCACACTCCCCAAACAATAAGATATGGTGTCTAACTTGCAGTTTAAACTTTGTGTTTGTAAACTCATTTTTTTTGGTGTTTCAGAGCTTATATCAATCTTGCTGCAGAATTGGGATTGTGGGTAATTTTACGTCCAGGGCCCTATATTTCCTCTGAGCTGGACCTAGGAGGTTTGCCGAGGTAGTGTGCGTATTCTTAATTAATAAGCATGTAACTGACAGTTTAGTGACTTGAGTCATAACTGAGCATCATGTTGTCTCTTTGTCTCTTTGCAGCTGGCTCCTCCGTGATGGCGGCATGAGACTGAGGACAACGTACCCAGGCTTCACTAAGGCTCTTAACACCTTTTTCGACAAACTCATACCAAAAGTTGTTCCTCTGCAGGTTGTTTTTTGTCCTGAAGCTGGAAACAAGTGTGCTGTGGCTTCAGTTTATTAACTTGTCATACAAAGTGTTATGTTTTTTTTTTTTAGTTCAAGAAAGGAGGTCCTATCATCGCGGTGCAGGTTGAAAATGAGTATGGATCCTTTTCAAAGGATGAGGGGTACATGCTTTTTATTAAAGAGGTAATATGATAGGTTAAACACACACATGACATATAGTAGATACTGATAGAAATAATTGATCTGATGAATTTTATAACTTAAGTTAAGTTTTATTTTGAAAGGCTTTACAGTCCAGAGGAATCAGCGAGCTCTTGCTCACATCAGACCTGCATGACAAATTAAAATCAGGGGGTGTAGATGGAGGTACAGTATATTTTATATATTAATATACATCCACACACACACACACACACACACACAGACAGTTTACCTTGTGATGTCATATCTTGTAGCCATCAGATCAGTGAAGCTACAGAGGCTAAATCAGAGACACATTCAGGATCTGAATGCGATCCAGGTGTGTTCCTCATCTTTTCATTTCACTGTCAAATATACAGAAGATGCTGAACAACTACTCCAAGGTCATAGCTGGAGTAATTTCTTCATCCAATGTGTTATTTTCTTCTTGTCAGCCCAACAGCCCTGCCATAGTGATGGACTACTGGACTGGTTGGTATGATGTGTGGGGTGACCTCCATCATGTGCTTCCCCCAGAGGGTAGGGGGAGTAGTTCTTTTTTATCTCTGGTGCATGCTATTGCATCTATAGTGACTTGTGAAAGAAACAGACATATCTTTATAGGTATTCTCATGTAGTACTGTAGGCTACATCATTAATTCAATTCATAAACTTATTTACCAGGATAATCCACTCAGTATCAGTGCTGCTTTTCAGGGGCATAATCAGCCTGGGTTGTGTTTTATAATGACTCCAGGCTCCAGGGCCTTCTTTATATACTACAACATTCAACCCAAGTAAATCCAGATCAGGAATACTATTGGCTAGTATTTGATTATTAGCCTTTTCTTTAAATACCAGATCTTTGGTCTGGTGCAGATTTGAGGAAGACTTACCTGATCCAGACTATATTTGAACTTGCAATCATTTAAATATTAGCTAAGTGACCTCAGATCATATTGAAATGATGAACCCTAAATGGACTGAATTCACTTCTGCACCAGAAGAGCATGCAGTGTTACTGTCAAGTCACTCTTAACTGCTTTAAGGAAATGCTTTCTATCGTACTAATTATATTTATTTTCCTGCTGTTTTGAGGAACACTGGTTACAGGCCCAGCCTACTCTGAGTGAGTCATTTTGAAGGAGTCCGTTTGTTTACACTGAATGTGTTGAATGTCTTGTCAGATATGGTGTCCACAGTGAGGGAAAGTCTGAGGAGAGGCATGTCTGTCAACCTCTACATGTTCCATGGAGGCTCCAGTTTTGGCTTCATGAGTGGAGCACTCACTGATCCGTCCTACAAAGCATTAGTCCCCAGCTATGGTTAGTTCCTCTTTGTCATATGTTGTGCCACAAACAAATTACCTGTGCCTTTCATGCAAATTCACGAATATTTTATGATGAAGCATGTCAGAGTCAAATGCATTTCCCTGCTGTAGTAGTGTACTTGTGTTCTTGTTTACAGAACAGCATAACCCTCAACACCCAGCAGGTGGCAGTGCAACACAGTTAATCTACTGTTTCATGTTTTGCAGATTATGATGCTCCCTTGTCTGAAGCTGGAGAGTACACTCCAAAGTACCATCTCCTTAGAGATCTACTGTCCCGATACAACAGTAAGTAAAATACTTAATATAGATAAGAATCTGGGGATGCTGTGGCTGGCATCCTGTCCTCCTGATCTTTGACCTCTCTGTGCAGGGGGCGAGAGTCTCCCTGACATGCCAGCCCTACGGTACAAGGAGGCTTATGAAGCAGCTATTATGTACCAACACCTCTCCTTATGGGATGCTCTGAGTTTCACAGAGGGAGTATGTTTTACCTGTAAAATTATTTGTAACATATATGTACGATGAAAAGAATAGTTAGTTTAATGATCTCACTTTTCTTTGCAGCCATTTAAGTCATCCAAGCCAGTAAACGTGGAGAATCTACCTGTGAATAATGGGAATGGCCAGTCCTATGGATACACCCTGTATGAGACCACCATTACTAGTGGAGGAACACTGAGGTCTGGAGACCACGTCCGTGACCGTGCCCTAGTGAGTCCTCACTGTACATGAAGACAGATGAGATCAACACAACACTTACATCCGTATCATAATATGAAGCTACAGCCAGCATATACTTTTTAAATGGAGCTTAGACTTTTTTCTGATATGTTCAAGCACATAATTTATGATATTTCTCTTCCTAGGTGTTTGTAGACAGAAGGTACATTGGCCTCTTCAAGCGCCAGAGTGTGGAGCTGGCGGTTCCTGATGGTAAGGTATGAAGTCATGTTGCACAATGAAAGCATAAGTCCAATAAACGTCATTCGCAGTGCTTCATCCGATGTGATGAATGCTGAAGCGTTGGCTGTTTGGCTGTTCAACCTCACAAAAAGGCATAAAAGCAATCAATCCCTACAGGGCCGGCGTACCTTAAGTTTATTGGTGGAAAACTGTGGACGAGTTCATCAGGGAAGGGACCTTGACAAACAGCGGAAAGGTGATTGACAGACAAAATGCAGTTCATTGCTATGTCTGCTGTTAAATCACCTGGGTAGTGTACAAGCCAATCTTGATTTGTGTTCTTAACAGGCCTTGTGGGAGACATTTTATTAAACAATATCCCCTTGCGGGATTTTACAATATACAGCCTTGATATGAAACCCAGCTTTATTGATAGGTGCGTATGCTTTATTGAATCCAACATAGTCCATATCGTTTTCATTTTGTGTCTGACGTGAATGCCTTATTTCAGTCTTTATCAAGCACCATGGAAAACTCTCTCTGAAACTGCCAGCTTCCCTGGATTTTTCATGGGGAGGCTGTTTGTATACGGGTATCCGAGTGACACATTTGTGAAGCTGCCAGTAAGTGACACAAAGCATTTTTAACATAATGTGTGTTTTTGTGCTTGTTGTTTGTACAAGAAATTCTTCATATATTCATTATGAAATAATTAAGTTTGGGTCCACAGGGCTGGGAGAAAGGTGTTGTGTTTATCAATGGCTTGAATCTGGGTCGCTATTGGTCCATTGGCCCCCAGCAGACTCTTTATCTCCCCGGCTCTTTTCTCAATAGTGGAATCAACCAGGTAAAGCTGCACACAAACTAGCATTTGTCGGGGAAAACAAACAAAACTTGCCTAATAGCACCTGTAAAATTTAGTAATTAACATGATTGTATAAATAAACCAATGGCAGATTTGCTGTTTTCATCCTTAGCATACATATACTGGCAAGAAAAAGTTTGGAAACACCAAGACATTATTGTATTTTTACACTGAAATGTAAAAAATGAATACCAAACACAGAAAACATGTTCTTCATTCATCTGTAACACTTTAATGAGCAGGTAAACCATCTAAAACCTCAAAGATATAAAACAGCTACCATTTGCTGCTCAACCAGTGTTCAACTTGAAAGCTTGGCAGCCATTTGTTTTTTTTCTAGAAATTCAAGTATGATGATCTTTAAGATTCAAGATTCAAAAAACTTTATTAATCCCAGAGGGAAATTGCTTAAAATTTATTGATCAGGCGTGCCCTACCCAGGTGTTTATATTTGGCTCTTCCTCCATAGGATGACCATGGTGTCCACAGTGTGACCTGTCATTTTCAGTGTAAATTAGAACTAAAAATGGCAACAACAAAAACAGCTTTCCCTAGAAACTCATCAGTCTATCCTAGAAAGGTCATCAAAATGTAGCAAATAAATTAAAGATTTCTTTAAAAGGTTTACACAGCAGACTTAGCAGTCTACTTGCTGCAGCTGGATCCAATAAGGACCAAAGATGCAGTGGAAGACCCAAGCACACATCTGTTCAAAAAGACTAGTACGTACGAGTGTCCTCCTTGAGAAATAGATACATTGTTGTATAAAACAAGAGAGAAACCAAGGTGTAGAGACTCAGGTCAGCTGACCTCATGAAGGGAGTTGCCAAACAAAATCCATAAGGTTGACAAATTAAAAGAAAGTGTTGCAGTGGGCTAAGATGCACAAAGAGAAAACTTTAGATGACTGGAATCAAGTCTTGTGGACTAATGAGTCAAAGCTTGAGGTGTCTGCATCCAAGCAAAGATCAGACAGTACAGAGCTCATGAAAAGATGACAGCTGTCTACCTAACACCATCAGTGAAACATTGAGGTGGAAATGTGATGGTCTGGGGATGCTTTCGCGGTGGGAGAGTGGATGATGTGCAAGGCATCCTCAATCAACATGGATACTGCTCCACAGTGAAGAGGCATGTCATTCCTTCTGGGCAGCGACCAGCGGCCAGCGGCCAGCTAAATTACCAGATCTGAATCCAACCGAGCTGGTGTGGGAGAAGAAGAAGAAGAGTTTGGGAACACTGCCCAACTGGCACAGCAGACCTTTTGGAAGTGCTGCAGAACACCTAAGAGGAGATCACACCTGAATGTCTGCAAAAACTGATCAGTAGAATGCCACAGGCTTGTCAGGAGTTGATTGATGCAAAGCATCTTTTTTTGATGAAAGTTAAGTTTAACATGCAAATTAGATTTGACCATTATTTTGTGCTGAAATATGCTTAAAATGTATTATTGTTAAGTTTTTAGTGTTTTGTGATCTGTTTACAACTTTTCGATTGAATGAAACGAACAGAAGATAAGAAGAACACTGTGTTAGGTGTGTAGGTGTTTCCAAACCTTTTCTTCCAGTGTGCATGAGAGCGGTGGATGTTTTGGCCTCACTCTCAGCAAGAAAACAAATATGTGTGATTAATTCTACATTTACAGTTTCTCAAAACGTAGAAAAGTCTATAAAAGCTCACTTTGTCTCACGTCTGTTTAAATAAATAAGGTCATTGTGTTTGAGGAGCAAGAGGGAGACTTCAAGGTCCACTTTGAGAATATGCCTGATCTGGGCATGGCAGCTGACATCCAGTGACTGTCATCAGCGTTTTGGAATGTGAGGATGGTTTTTGTGTTTTTGTGTAAAAATTACTTTGCTTATCACATCAGGAGAAATCAGGGACAACCATGTTCATAAAATGTTAAGAGCATGTTCTTTTTCTAATAAATTACACACAAAATTCAATATTTAGCCACTTTCAATCAAAGACAGAGTGAGTCATGTTTGTATGGAAGCAGTTTATAGCTATGTACATACAGTACCTTTAGTTACAGTGACTCTTTAGCAGAATCACTATGTTCACCCTCTTAACCCGTGAATTCCTGGAGTAATGATTTCTGTTTGGTGATTTTTGGTGATAGTAGTGATGTCATATTATTAGATTTGTATTGCTTGTGTGAATATTCTGCAGAATGTGTCAAGCAGCAGTTATTGAACTGAAAAAAACATTGTTTATGGGTCAGCACGAGCTGAGGGAGAAGTGATGTGAACAGCTTTCAGATGCAGCACTGTAGCAACATCAGACTCTTAAGGTGAAAGTCCCAGGTTTTAGAGGCTTGTCACATCGATCACTGCCCAAACCTGTAACAGTCACAGAGTCTGAGAAAACATTAGCATTTGTAAGCAGTGCCACTGCAAGTCAACAGAGTATGAAATCATCACTTGCAAGCCACTCATCCGTGGTGGGGATAATTAAACTGTGTAATACAGCTATATGAAAGGATGCACATCCAATTTCCAAACTAATGGCTTCATATTCAATTGACTCTCACAAGCATAGCTGAAGTGAATGGTACCATTTACACGGAAACAATAAATAATTCTGCAGAGAAAATTTCACCTCATTCAGTAAGACCTTAATTAACTCATGAAGAAATGTGTGAATATGACAGATCCCTAGGAATACTGTATCTTCTCTTAAATACTGTATAAGTAGACTGCAGTAATGTTACAGCATATCAGGTATAATGAACAGACAAGAGCTTGGAGTCAATGACTGTATCAGAGGACATTATTGTTACACAATAATAAATCATTGCTCTGTGTTTCTGTCTGCATGTTTGTCTGTGTTCTTATCACGTGCAATGTGACAGCCGAGCTGTGTGTAGCAGGGCTCCCAATTAGTGCTGGGTTCAGGGTGTTATTTAAATAGCTCAGCGTTGTACAGTACAAGTGGGGAGGGCTCAGATCCCCACAGTGCAGTCTGTCAGTCAGTGCTGACTCATTTAAGACAAGGAGCCCTTTTATTCTTGTGTGCAGCCCTGTGCCTGACAGCCAGCTTGCCTCAGAACAAAAGGGCCCTATTTAATGCTGTTTGGATGGTTGGCTTTTGTTGCCTGCGCCGAGATGGCCCTTTATTGCTTGCCATGCCATCTCTTCCTGGAGTTTAAATCGTGTAATATCCTTTGTCTCAGCTCTCTGAGAAGACCTCAGTGGGCTACGTTTGGCAACTCCTAGCAGCGTCTCGCATTAGCCAGTGCTTGGAGCAGAACTGTCCGGCTTGTTTTTGTGCAGTTGTGCTTTGATACATGCACATGGCTTTGTGCTGTTTCCTGGGGCAGGCGAGTGTTCTTGTATTTTAAGCTGTGCTGAAGTCCAGCTACTACAATGTGAAATATTTTTGCTCTTCTGAGCTCTGAGGTTGGTTTCAATCCAGGTAGAATTCCACGGAGCAATGCCTCCACCTAAAAAACAATACATTTACATTTAGCAAGGAGAAACATAGTATCAAGAAGAAGAGGGTCTCTGAGGCTTTACTAATGCTGCGTTCATGTCCCGTTGGAATTATCATAATGAGAAGTTTTCAACTTGTAAATCAACTCAGCTTCTTAACAGTCAACAGTCTTAGTTACAACTATAAAACTCCAATATATTGGACTAATAACTTATTAATAATTTAATAGTAATAATAATTGATACTTTATAGTATCAATTATTAATAGGGAAGTACCAGAAAGCAAAACTAATATGGAGGCCTAATATCTGCCAAAGACAATTGTTCAGTGTACTTAAAACCACATTTAATGGAAATGCTGCCATGTTGTCAGTGTACAGTATATTAAAAAGTCTTTAATCCTTGTGCGTCCTTTTAAAAAATACGCCACCTTTTACCCTTCGTGCAAAAAATGTTCAGTTCATAAAAAGTGCTATAAAAATATTATATATGAATATTTTTTTTCACTTTCACTGTATTAAATCTTTTGACCAACTTTGGTCTTGATCACAATTAACGTTGTTTTATGCTAAAATTAGAGTAGGATCAAAAAAGTATTTTATAATGGGAGTCAATGGTGCAAAACATGTTTGAAGGATAAAAGGTGGAACTTTTTCTTGTGTATCGTATACCTATTTTTAGATCCAATGTTGAAATTTTAAAATTTGATAAAAAACTGAAATCCATGCAAAATTTTATCTCACTACCATAAGCATAGGCAAAATTATTGAGTATTTTTAATTGAAAAATGCAAAAAATGTACCAAGGGACACACAAGGGTTTCAAACCTGGCCCAGTCCCATGCTCCAATTAAGCAACAGCGCCCCCACCACATGCATTAAAAGCGTAGCTTAACTGTCAGTTGTGGCCGCTGTGATTTAACGTGAGCAGCTTGTCATTGTTCCTGTTGAATGTGTGTTCGTAAGTTTGTGATTATCTTACTCTGAGTATTTTGTGATTTTGTTGACTGGGCCAGCGTGTTGACTCTCATCTGTATTTTGTACGCACTCACACACAAATGTCAGGGTGCATATACAGTATGAGCCATGATACTCCCTGTTGGTCCATTTCCCCAAAATAATCACTGTGTGGAAAGGCAGTAATTTGCATTTTAAAATCCTGGCTGTTACCTGTGTCAGATGAAGTATGTCATATTTCCACGTTAGAGTCTGTAAATCCTTTCTTGCCCTCATTTACCAGCACAGGCTTCTCTGTCCGTGTGTGCCATACTAATACCTGCAGGTACAAAAAAGGGATGGAGACAACAGAAAGAGTCAATATGAAGAGATGCTAATACAGAAATGTTGGCTTCAGTCTATTTTAAATAAGAAGCTGGCTGTAATCTGACAGTTTAAGGATTTTAAGAGCAAATTTTAATAAAAGCCAATGGTCTTCACACGTCCTTTTACACTACCAGCATTAAAAGATGCAGCTTGAGTTACTGCCAAATCACAGGAGATGCATGCAGAGAACCTCCTTTTCTTACCTTAGTGCAGTTAGCAGCTTTAGGCTCCAAGTCGCTCAGAGTGACCAGCTCCTTTAATAAACTGCTCTCCTGATATCCTCCCTTCACCCCACGTAACTTGAAATAAGCCTGACGTTTAGACAGAATGAGGTGCAGGTTCACTGCAAACCCAGCCATGTCGATGGCAAAGGGCCGATGTGGGTCAAATACAGTCTTCCAGCCGTACACCTGGCCCAAGGTGTTAACTTTAGGGGACTCGTACCGAAGGCCACCCACAAAGGCCACGGGCCACACCGACACCTTTTTGGTTGAACGCATCTGTTAGTTGGAAGCACAGGCAGAGACACAAGTCACATGTGAGTTATTTTAAATTCCATAAATACCTAAATATTTTAGCTTTAGCTTGAACTAAAGACAGTGTATGTCCTCACCTCCTCAAACAGCTCCAGACTGTATGTGTTGTCATCATCTGCAAAATAGACAATCCCAGGCTGACTGGTGTTTATGCTGAAGGTCTCCCGGAGCCACCGCAGAGCCAGGTTCCTCTGTATGGTACCACGTGGTATTCTTGGGTCCCTGGTGTCCCCATGTACCTTGTAGTTTCTAGGTGTCTCCACATTGAGGTGGGTGTAGTTGAGTCCTGTCTCCAAGAGCAGATGGCTTACCAGAGTGGTCCTCCTCTGGGAGTCCTCCACCAGAATCCAGTGCAGATTGGGCACATGGAGTAAGGTGTTAGCCAGACGTGTCAGCTCTGCCTTCTGCACTGGCCGACTATAGGTGGGAGTGATAAGGTGGATGGTGGGCAGGATGTCAGACCAGGGTGGAGGCCGACTGTAGACATACTCAGTGCGGACCACCTCCACAATGTCCCGATTCTGAAGTGAACAGGACTCCTTGAAAGCAAAAGGATTCCTGGAATTGGAGCGACCATCGCGTATGTCATCTAACCAGGAGGGAAAATGATTACAAACTCTTTGTGCAGTCAAATATGGTTAACTACACGAGAATACATGTTTCTTCTCAACAGTTCTGTGCATTTCACTCTGGCCTCATGGCATTTCATCAACCTGGGTAGAACACACTAACACAGATACATGCTGGCAGTAGCACAAACATTCTACTATGATAAAAATCAATAGAAAAAAGTTCACTCTTCAATCAATCATCAGTTTTACTCATACCCTTTCGAATAGCAAGGAGAGGAGTGATGGCGTTCTGGTGCCAAACAGTGATGAGCAGTGTCCAAGGCAACACGATCAACACTATGGCGACAATGTCTCGTCTCTTCGGCATTTCCGGGGTCAGACCTGAGTCGTGTCTCTACCTAAGGAATATACGACATACGATATAGGACACAAGCATGAAAACTGGAGAGCTGTGAAATTGGGTGTTGCAGAGTTTCCAATAACCATATTTAGATCTCGCCAAAGAGAAAAGGCCAGCAAAATAAAAGTCTTGTTCTAAATGTGTTAGGATTTACTGTATGCAAATCTTATTATTATTTTTTTTTTTACTTTATAATTTTTTCTGACTGTATTCAACTACACATGTATAACTCTTATAGAGTGCTGCATAATGTAGGATGTTTTGGTGTTTTTGCTGAAATTCGAAGTGTCTTTCACAGGACTCTATTTAGAGTTATCATTTTATAAGGAAGCATCGGCTGCTTTTAGAGTTACATTTAGCAATCTCTCTTCAGCTTGTGAATGGATGGGCTGGTTCTCTGAGTTTCTAAATCATGTGAATTGTATTTTGAAGTCCATACATGGCGGTGCTCTTTTGAACACTAACTGCAAGGCACATACTGCAAGGAAGGAGGTATTTTGTTAAGAAGCAGCCTCAGCCTGCTGGAGCTGCTGCAAAACAGAAAATAGGTCAGAAACTGCTTCAAGCTTTCTTTTTGCCTCATTTGAAAGCATATTGGTGTGCTATAGAGAACATTTGAAGTAATGATGTAAAGAGGGCTGCATCATGCTCTATCCTGCCTGTAAACAGATGACACAAAGATGTGGATGGACTTTATGTATTCAATCTTTTGTATGTTTGCAGTTAAATGCTAAAACAGCCTGTTACAAGGATGATCATCCATATTTTCTTAAGAGTTTTATACCAAATTCCCTAATAGTGGCCTTTACTTGCCTCTGTGGTGCACATCAGTCAGGCCTTTTTTAACAGTCGTGTATAATGTCTATTTCCACAGCAATTCCATAACTGCAGGTAATTTTCCTGAATGATGTCAAGATGAAAGTCAGTTCTATCTTACCTAAATTTACAGCCAACACACATCGTTGTTCCAAGGATTGATACTGTCCACTTTGTACAAAGAGTCCTGGAGAAGAGGAAACTGCCTGTCAAAGAAAAAAACATACAGTACATATGATTAGAATAATTCTGACAGCATGTCATGTCTCAGGATACCAATGCAAATATGTTAAGAAAGATTTCTGCTGAATATGCTTTTTGTCATGTGATCAATGTCCTTAGACTTGGACTGAGGTTTTCTGGAAAATGTGAAGCATTGAGAATTACAGAATATATGGGCCAAATACAATTACATTTAAAGTTTGATCCATGTTATTTGTGCGACTTTAATGTTATTTTCTACAACAGGTTATTTATGTTACTGCATTCAGGCTCAGACTATGCCATGATGGCTCATTTCAGACAAATCAATCTAAATGGATGGACAAGTTGCTTCAGAACAAACACAAAAAATAATGATTTATATACCGTGTTTAAACAAATACAGCTGCTCTAAAAAGAAAACTAGAATTACTGCATTATGGTTGTATGCCTCTACTAACCAGTAATGTTGTAGTTCACATGCATGCCTGTCCAGAGACATATTCTAATAAGTTTATGCATGAGTCCGAGCAGATGTTTGTGCAAGACAATTAAGTTCCTTCCAGGTGATTCTGAGATCTAGTGTTGATGAGAATGGGACATACATGAGGTCACAGTGACCTTGACCTTTGACCACCAAAATCTAATCACGTCATCCTTCACTCCAGGTGACAATTTGTGCCAAATCTAGAGAAACTCTCTAGACTTTGATTATTTTCAGAAGTATTTTAAGCAGACTAAAACTAAAAGAAACATCATATTATATCTTTCTAAGCAGCTGTTTGATACACCCATATATGATCGTGCTGCAATTAATGGCTACATGTCTCAGATACAGCTCTGGAAAAAATTAAGAGACCACTGAAAAATGATCAGTTTCTCTGATTTTGCTATTTAAAGGTATATGTTT
>JAUMHL010000006.1:3033002-3052269 GCA_032362345.1 Sandelia bainsii | reverse complement strand
ATGTTATGAAATCTGCTTTTCTTTCACAAACATGGTCACTTCTATGTGTGTCCAAACTTTTGACTGGTAGTGTATATTACCACTTTCACAACAAAAGAATAAGGGTACAACAAAGTACAAAGTACAGAAACTAAGGTCACACGTGAAAATAAAGTAGCTCTGGTTAAGTGTCTTGAGGTAACTTTTTTTTCCGTTTGTCTATTTTTTTTACCAAATCCTATCGGCTTAGAAAGCAATATAAAAACTGATACCTTATTTTACTGAGACTACACAACTGAGTCAATACTGTGATAGTGCTCTCCTTTTTGGTAACAAAGCGTGGCATTCTGTTGATCACCAAGCAGCCATAAGTAACCATTTAGTCCAGGTACACATGTGGACTTGACAGTAAGGCTTCACTGCTGGACACAGACTCACGTCTACATCATCACACACCTAATGATTCCACAGCAGCGCTCGCTAATGATCGGCCTTGACTAGATCTAAGAGCCAGGAGTGGAAATAGGATGAGTGGAAAGTGGTGCCAGCCTCACCTAACACTTAAAGCAATCGAAAGCTTCTTACTGGGTGTTTAAAATGTACAGAGCGGCTTTTGAAAGTTCTGATTACAGTTCTCTTAATGTCAAATCTCTCAGAGACACGTCTTTTAAATCACGTTTTAGATGAGAAATCCATACTACTGTTGTGTGTGCTAATGATGGTCATATGACAGAGGCTGCTAGTACGTATGAGGAAGATCCAAAATGAAAGGACGCTGATGAAAGATCCTGGATTTAAAGAGTAACATGCACTGTGCAGAACAACAGATAGGCAGGTCTACTGTATGATGATGACTAACAGCATTAATGACTACATCTTTTCACTTTGTCTGTGTTCAGCCTCTTAGTTCTTAGCCGTGAAACCTAATTACAGCCAAACAGTTCCTTGCACATCTTCAATCCTCCAGGCAAGTGGCTGACACAGTCATAAACAATTAAAAAAATCACATTGTTATGCTTGGTTTTGCAGTACATTTAATAGCACTTTCTGAGGCAGACATACTGCTTCTGGTTGCAAATAAATTCACCAGAAAAAAAAAAGATTATCAGGGACTTTGGGGAACTGTATGCATTCATTAGATCCGCGTTACTGCCATCTGTATCCAGCCAACTGTTATTAATCCCTTAAATCCCTATGTTGACCTGTGCATGTTTATGATGCACAACTGCAGGTGTATCACTATTCCAGTATATGCTTCTTGATGTTTTTCAGTCTTTCAACTGGTTTGAGGTGTAACAGTTGAGCAAGGTGCCTTCGTGTACGGCTGGTTTGGAATTCTAATATTCAGGCGCAGTAGGATTTTAGGGATGAATGTGTCTGAAATAATTTTTCACTTCAGTAGCTTTAATATTTGCTCCTCTCCTTCAGGTGCTGATAAAACTGTTGTTGTGCTTTTTTTTTTTTGGCCAAGGCCAATAAGGGTATTATTATAGCTGATAGTTTAACAATATATTAATAAGCACAGACTAACAATTTAGTTAACTATGATACAAACTTGATCCAAAAAAGATTTTATTTTGAAATCCTGTTTTTTTGCTTCCTGCATTTTTCTTTTAATATTCTGTTATGATTGAAGAAATCTGTTGTTGTTGTACATGGACTATAATGAATGAAGACTTGAGTGTCTGGATTTCGTATAGTCTTGTTTGAAGAGGACCTTTTGTTGAAGAGGACTACTCGTGGTTCGACCACGTGGTGGACGCTGTCTCACCTGCCATCTTGTGAAACGTCATTAGCCATTTTGTCAAGCCCTCTCCATTTGTGGAAATCTCCAACTATCCACCTCTTCCTGCCAATCAACCTCTCACCTAACCCTAACCTTCCACTATTCATCATCACAGTAAGGCTATTATCCATAATATCCATCTACCTCTGCTGGAGGAATATCATTATACTAACCTGTGTTCTTTGTGTAGCTGTGGATCCGACCATGCTCCATTAGATGGCGCTTCCTTTCTGACTTTGCTTCCTGCTCAAGCTGCCTCATTCATCCTACTGTTATAACAAGAATAGCTATTTTAAATAAACCTTTAAATGCTTCTCTGGGTGCCTGTCCTATCTTTGAGTCCGCTTAAACAAAACGTGACAATACGAGCAGCAGAGTTTGGGTGATAACCAGAGGATTTTGTTCACAGCATCCGGTGGGTGCTACCCAATCCCTGGGTAGGGTCGTGTCCTCAGTGCCAGCCTCTGTAGAGACAGAGGAGGTCATCCCTCTGGAAGAATGCTGCTTCTCATTGCGAAAACAAAGGCTTGGATTGTCAAAGCTCATAGCAAGGGGACGGGGCAGAGGGGCAGCTATGGCCGGAGGACTCAGGACAATAGAATAAATCACATAAAAAATGTCCAAGCCCCACAAATGGAATTCTTGTATGGGGATGAAGCAGGGTTTGACAAATCGAGAGAGCCATGCATAACATGGGGGTTGTTTATCTGAGGCATAAACAGCTATGTAAGTCACATGGGCCACTAGTTGGACATTTAAGTAAGGGCATTTCTATTCACTTTGCTTTCATTTCCTGACAGGCATATGAAAGGAGAGTGTTCTGAATGGAGTAATAATGGGATAGGGTAAAAATATGCCTTGAATCTAAAGTAGTCCACAGATGGAGACGAAGCAGCAGTGTAAAAGGCAGTACATGTCATACGTGTCATTAAAGAGGATGGAATCTTTTATGTGACAACGTACAGTGGCTGGCTGTGAATGCTTATAGCAGGTGGTTTCAATGAGTGACTAGGGCTTTTCCGGCTTTGGGAAGATTAGGTCATTTGAAATCACACCAGACAAATCAGAGGAATATTTTGTTCACCACTGTAAAGGCATCCTGCTGTCTCATGGTAGACCTGTCCTGTCATTGCAAGAAAATCACTGGTGCAGCGCTGTGTCACATCCGATGTGTTATGAGCAGCCTCATAAGCTGTTAATGCCAGCCTCCAACTTTTAATTCTGAAAAATTATATCAGCATTAGAATGATCGAGCTATAAGAGACAGATTTAAAGTATAGCACATCAGAAGAAGTTGATTTACTTATTTATTTTATTTAATTGATTTCACCATGAGGCTAGTAGTACTGAGGCTTCCCACTCTTACACAATGCAGCGTTACAAATAAGATTAATGACGCTGCCTTTTAAGTGTCACATTAAGCTTATGCCACTGAGCCAGTATGCAAAATACCTGAACCTTGGAGCTAGCACATCCGAATAGAATCCAGCCATCATTAATGTTATTAGTAATGTTATTAGTTAAACCCTTTTTACAGTTATTAATGTATCACGTGGTTAAAAACTTGGGTCTGATTATATATTTTAGGAGAATGAAATCGTAAAGGGAAGAATCATACCATTCGGCCAGCTGTTGCCATTTTAACAAATGATCACTCTGTGACCTTTGATGTTGAATTAGTGACTGACTCCATGCTCTGCTCTCTTTGTGTTCCGAAACAAGCTCTGATGATAAATGGTCCAGGATTTTGTCTCTCTTCGTGAAGGTGATAATGTTGGAGGCTGGAGGCCTGCATTATTATACGAAGAGGTGTCTCTGTTATTTAGTCTGTCCTCATTCATAGAAACAGGCTGGTTGAAACAACACCTGTTAACATAATACAATACGATTCAACAGCAGCAAAATGATCATAAAGTTGTAGTAGTCCCGTTGACTAACCCACATTGCTGTGGATACTAAAATAAATACAGTAGAGAGTAAATACTGGGCTTTGTGAACACTGTTAGTGATGTTCTGTTTTCCCAACATGCATCTTGATTGGCATCCAGCAGAACTGATTGTTCATGTCATTGCACCACTTGGCAAATTGCCATTTTCCCATGTCTAAATAACCACTGAATGAACTTATCAGTCAAATAACTAAATGTTCAGAGAGGAGTCCACATTTGGAAGCTTTCCTGTGTTTTGAGGCAGCGCTGTGAAGCATCCTCCCCTTTCTACAAGGAACGATGATGCTAAAAGAACTACAAGGAAGCACTGAGTCATTGATGCTCATGCTACTAGTGATGAAAGTTTGACATTGATGTTAATCTCATGCACTCATTTGTTAAGAGAACGCCCAGAACGAATCTATTTTAATTTGTTATCAGCAGTAATCGAACGTTCAGTAGTGAGATGTGCGGTGTTTGGTGTTAAATTTGACACTATCGGGGCTTATGGACGCAATATGGATCAAGCAAAGCCAAAGTAACTGCTATAACTAATACCTGAAAAGCATGTCTTTGTTAGAGAATGTGTTAATAAAATGTGACACATAGTTAAATAATTTTTTATGTGGGTGTATGGAATTACAGTTTTCTACTGTGAAGATGTTTACAAGTACAGACGGTGTGAAATGTAACATTTCAGTGAAAGTGTTAATGAGTGCCAGATAGCACTGTGCCAACAATGCATTTCACAGCTCAGAGAGGGGAAATGTTCCCACTTACAGCACAGTTTGACAGCATGTGTGTGTGTGTGTGTGTTTTAACAATTCTGGTTTTGCTTGCACATCAGAGAACACAAGCATACACAAATGTGGATGTAAAATATAAGTAGGTTCATACAACAATAGTAAAATAATCTATTTATGGACTACATTATCCCATCACTCCAAAAACAAGCCCATTACTCATCAGCAGTTCTGCAGGTCGGCCTTTACATTATATATTTCTGTCATTCTTGCATTAGTTAAATGGACTGTTGAAACAATTCATACTTTCCATTTGTCCTCGATGGATCCGAGCCTGCACTATGGATGTGCACACGTTCCTATGCATAGACGGACACATTGCACACATGCACACAAGAAAACATGATGGCAACTCCAGACAGTGAGAGCGAGTAACAATATAAAGAACATCTCTGTGTGTTGCACTTGACTAAACAGCATTCACACACTGTCTGTAAATTTAGACTTTTAGATGTTGTTACTGTTTGTGTCACAATTTGCCACACCGTGCACTACGCTGAAAACTTCTATTGTATCAGTAATGTTCCTACACATGTTCTAATCTCACTGCACTGCAGACTAATTCAACACTATAAAAAAGTTTACAGAAAATAAACTTTACTCAAACTTTAATAACTAATAGGAATCAGAAAATGAGCCAATACCCGCACACAAATTAATGGGTGCTGTCAGTTCACATTCCTATTCACTAGTTTCAGTGATTGTCACACTATAATCTAATCATTGCATAAATTTGAGTTTGGGAATAATTTACTAAACTACTCCCTCACTTAATATTCCCAACTTCTTGCTGTTTTGCATACTGAATTTGTTCATAGAGTAAATAATTATGTGCTTGTTTCCCTTGAGGCAATCAGTGTTGATCAAAATTCAAGTCACTGTGTCAATTCACTAAATATGGCCATAATCAAAGTAATAATTATGTTAACATGCTTATATGACCATGTCGCAACTGCTGTATTTTTATGATAGAGTTTTAAATCAGCAGCCAAAGGCAAACGACAATCAGTTCTATCAAAAATCACAGTGTATACACAAATGCGGAGCATAAGTAATATTCTGCAGGGCTTGTAATTAGCTTAATCCAATTATTCTCATGATCAAAGCAAGAAAAAAAAACAACTCTGTGGAAGTTTTCAGAGCTAATGGAGCCGCTTCTCATTTTGCCTGAAGTCTCCACATGTGGTACGAAATGTGGTCATATTCACAAATATGAAAACAGTGAGGTCGGTGGACAAAATAAACATCAACAAATGTCAATGTCTGTTTTTATAAAGTTTTATGAGACTTTGCCATAACTTAGAAAACAACTGGTGTGATTAACATAAAGCATATTTTAAATGCAGAATTTAAAACAGCAAACGTTTAAGTCTGAGTGAAATGTACTGTATATATATTCACGTGTTCTGCCCCTATGTAAAAATCTGAATACATTTGCATTCAATCACATTTCATTGATTGAAAGTATTGTACACCCCCCTACAGAAGCACTTTTATCTGCCAACCCACATAAAAATCCATTCAAACCAAACACAGTCACATATACAATCAGCAACCACAATCAGGAGAAAAGAGAATGCATGGCCTTCACTGAGTTAGAATGCATATACAATTATATTATTCTGTACGCAACCTGATTACAAACACACACACACACACACACACACACACACAGATACATTAAGTTGTTTAATAGTTTCTTATTTGCTGAGAATGTTTTTCTTGGGGGAGGAACTTTTAAAATAATGCAGTACATTTAGTACAGACATCACCAGACTGGGTCATTTAATTGAAGAAATGCAAACTACTGTTATTTCTCTTTCTGTCCCCCAGTTCTATCTAGATGAAACTGGTGGGAGGGAGGGGGAGGGAGGGGTTCACCCCTCAAAGCAAGTTATCAATTTGGTGGTTTTATTTTTCTGTGAGATCGAGTCACACGGTTCTTTACACAATTAGATCAAGAGTGCATGTGTTTGTCCATTCCATCACAGCAATCTGTCTACGTGTGTGTGTGTGTGTGTGTGTGTGTAAGATGAAGCAGAGAGAGAATTACATGTCTGCTTGTTTGCTGATTGTAGATAGTAGCCGGTCATTGACTGTCGTCTTACGTACGTTCAAGTGCCACTATTTGCCCAGATGAAGGCAAAAGACACAAAGACACAACAATAGGACTCCATTGCCCTTTGGGGTGGATGGATACACAGTGGATCCAAGGGCTGCATTGCTGGGATGAACATGTTGCTTAAGGTAATAGTGAGATATGAAATACAGTTTGTTTGAGTAACAGATCATTGAGTTTGAAGGCTCATCATGGTGGCAGCTATTATTTTGTTCGTACCCCACTCATATCCTCTTTTATATATCTTTATCTGTGTAAGGTGAAAAAACGAGCCTGCTATGTGTTGGAATAATCAGATGCAAAACTCAGTACTACTGCCAGCAAGTAAAGTATGATCCCACTGTTCCTATGGTCTGTGTATGTTTTATGATCATATGTGAAAATACACATGGTGTAAAATGTGTTGCTGATCAACCGGGATACGTGTGGCCATGATGAGCCAATCAACAGAAAATGTGCCAGATATTATTTTATGATACACTATACACATATATGAGTGATCTATTGTATGTATCAAACATCACAAAATTCAAGTTTTCTATAGGAGATGAAGACACGTACACTATGGAGACGCTGCAACATGCAGTAATTGGTGCACATTAGGCTGTAATATAATATTTCATTTCTCATTTAGCTGGTAAGAGTGGTGCATTTTCACATTAAGATCTCACAGCTTTCTTGCCTGGCTGCTAATGATGTTTGTCTCAGGACTCTTCCTGGCATCGCTGAGCACCTACCATCAAGCTTCCTGTTTGAGGATGAGCCTGTTCTTCGCCTGCACCCACTGTGTGCTGCTGGTGCTGTGGTGTGATATTGCAAACACCTGCCTGAAGGTACATTGAAAACCTGACTCCTCGCTCATGTCTACTGTAGACACAACACTCGCTCATATTCAGGCAGAGTTCCAGCATCTGACTCACTTGAAGAGGAGTGTGAACCTTTTTTAACTCACCCAGAAGTCGCTGTGGGGAGCGCTGTTAAATCAGTATCTGTATCTCCTTTGCATTTGCTGAAGCTGAGTCACAGCCAGGCTGGACACATCCTTTGCACATATTCCAGTGTAATATTAAAGTAGTTAGGAGTAAGACGAGAGTCATATGATGAGAGCACATGAAGTCCATCTGTGATCATTGAATTACACAGTTTCCTGGATGCTGCTAATACAGAGTGAGGCGATTATGCAGTTTTAGCATGACTTTTACTTTTGACACTAAACTGGACACAAAAAGTTGTTTCGACCCTTTTACCCCCATAGTCACATTAATAGAGGCTACTGCAGTATTTTCTTTACAATACAGATGTCCCTGTGTGGCTGATTAGTTTTCACCGAAATCAGTAAAAGGTAAATGCATATCAGGCACATTAGACACTTCTCTGGATCGATTCAGATGCTTATCAGATTAACAGCAGGGGTGTTGCAGTTTTCCTGCACCCTGACAGTTTACAAGAAGATATGCATAGGTTCATGTCAGCACGTGCTCACTCTGTTCTTAAAAAGTTATGGTCGTCTCGCACTAGTTTGTCACACTATGTTAAACACAGTCGTCCTGCTATGCTGAACGTGGTTTTTCCACTTCCCTATAACAAGTACATTCAGTACATCAAGAGGCTAAGGGTCAACAGACTGTTATAGGGTATATGCAGGACAAAGTTTATACATTTCAAAGTATGAGATATATGAAAGAAGTATAATATATAACATTTGTATAACATGTCATGAATAGTTAAAACAAATATCTAGACTTCACAAAATAATATTGTTTTGATTAGCAGAGAGTAAACTTTACACGCTTACATTAGCATTGTTTGCATACTTCTTATCATTTTAGGTTAGCATATTGGCATGCTAATGTGCAAATTAATACTAAACATAGCACATTAGCAAAACTAATTTCATTAGTATTGCAGGCATTTGGATTATTAAGCAAAGTAAAACAAATACATTAAGTTCATGATGGCACAGGATAAAGTCAGTGGACTCATGGTCCATCCTGAGGGGACCATGAATGACTGTTCAGAGATACAGGGATTTCAGCCTGAACCACAGTTCTGGACCGTCCCATTGACCGATTGTCATTCCCAGAACAAATATGGTTAAAATACTTATACAAGACATATGCAACCACCACACAGCCAGTCCACTGTGTGGACTGGATACGACAAATAAATATAAAGTCTATGTGTCATTGCTCAGAGAACACTCCAATAGTTAATGATACTGTTCCTGTACGGTTGTAGTCTGCACGTCCCTTATTGTGCACTGAAACATGACTGAGAAAGTTCAGCTGGAACTTCAGAGGAGTCAGCATCCTGCTTCGTAGGATGATAGTGCTGCTTTGGCGAGGACCCGCTGTGTCTATTGATCTGCTCATGCAGCATTCTCTCCACTTGAAGTGAGAATTTGCCTCTGATCTGAGCTGTCTTTCAAGTGGGCAAAAACAACCTCAAACAATCTGACTCAAAGGCTCTTTTTTTTTGTAATGTACATCAAGACCACAGCGGAGTATGCAGATAAAAAAAAAAACAAGCCTGCAGAGCGCCTTCAGAGATGAATGTAAATCACTCTTAATTCTGCTAAGATGCATTTGATATAGATTTTGTGGGGACTGATGCAGAATTGCAAAGTTGTTGGGAAGAATTCTCAGTGAAATCTAAAGATTCCAGATCAAATTATTTCAACATGAAGCATTAGTGAGCAATTTGTTAAGTGAGTGAAGGGCACATTTGAAAATTAAATATGCTCCTATAATACACTGCAATATAAAGATAAGACTGAACAGACCAGAGTTTGTTTTCCCTCAGACATGTAGAATTTTCTTAATTTAGTGAAGTGTAAAAACATCTGCACACAATTCCAATTACCACATTTTAATGAGATCTACAGTACTTTTACAGTCTGGAGGTGGCGTTCTGTTTTTCTCCATATTCATTACTTATGTGTTTTTATTGTGTTTAAATTGTATTACCATGCACTTACTGTACATACTGTATCAGCGAGAGAGGAGCACATTAAGAAAAATGATAAGGAATAATAATACCAGCGAGGCTTTGTCACTGGATTCACTTTGCAAACCAAAGCAGCCATTAAAAACAGCTAAATTCATGCTGCTCCTATGTCTCAATTAACGTTGTAGACACCAAAGTCCATTAACAAAACTGCAAGTTTGTAATACTTCATTGCATTTTCTTAAGCTGGTAACCCTCTAGTATTAGCTGTTAGCTGATTTGCAAGACAGTTGTATAAATAACACTTGTACTGATTTACTGTATGTGAGAGGCTGAAACAACATCACAATGAGATCTTTCTGTTGGGAGATCTCATTAAGTTCTCCCACATATATCGATGTTTTTTTTCTGTGTGCATTGGTTTTAGTAGTGAGACAAAGACAGATTTCCTGCAGGTGAACATTAAAGTTCTATTTCGTGCTCATTTTTTAAATGCTTTAATATAAATTAGACAGCGAAGATCTTGTGGCAGTAACAATGCGCAGAGGGTTTATGTTATATATTGTATGTGACTACATCTTCATTAGTGTCAGTTTTCAGCTCCAAATGAGTTAGCAGCCAGATACCAGGAAGACCTCTTGAAGATCATTCCAAAGTCCAATTAAAAAATATACATTTCAGTTGTGCTGAGCAGAGCCAAGAATGACAGGCTGTGTCTTAGTAAACTAATGATCAGCACTGACAATACAAAGCATGAATCATGTTAAGATATCACTCTTTCCATACAGATGATCAGTGCGACTGTACTGACAGGAACCGGATCAGATTTCATGCTGTGAACCAACAAACTGCAAAGCAAATAATAAATTATGAATCTGAAGTAGCCACGACTCTCTACAGCCTCCTGAAAATCACTTCTATCGACATCAAAGTTGTCTGTAGTTTGAGGGAGATATTGACCGGAGGGCTTGACAAACTCATCTCTATCTATGCACGGTGATATCAGAGTCAGCAAAGCAGCAAATAATTGTGCACAAGCGTCAGGATGCGTGTCCTGTCTGTTGATGCTGCACAGTTTAAAAGGCTGACGGAAAGGTGAGAAGAGGTTCAGACCTTAACTGTAGACCGGAGCGGCCGAGCATCCACTTGTCTCTCTGCGTGTCGCCTTCTCCTCCGCTGCCTCCGAGCTCAAACGATGTCATCAAGGCGCATTCAAAACGCTCTTGGCTGCTGCTGCTTCATGCATGACTGCTGCGTCCCTGAATGAATGAACGAGGCTTACGGGTGCTTCATGACGGGGATGCGCTCCGGAGCTCACGCTGTGCGTCCTGTGCTCACAGACTGAGATGTGGCAGAAGTGAGGGCAGCTTATTTGGCAACAAACGCTCCCTCCCTCTGTTCTACTCTCTCTCCTCCGCTCTTCCTCACTCTGTCACTCTTTCTCTCCTCTTATTCCACTTCACCTTTTCGCTCCCTTTCCTTGGATCCCACCCTTTTCACCTTTCACCAAATGAACACCCTCAGCTTTCTCTTTCTTGCTATTATGATTATCTGAATCAAACAGAAGTGTGCGTATGTGTGTGTGTGTGTGAGAGAGAGAGAGATGCAGACACAGCTTGAAGGACGACATCTGTGAGTGTATTTTTATGGGACTGAGGGAGTCTGTGCTTTGAGGACAGGACCAACCCCCATCCTCTCTGAAACAAGCAGCTACAGGCATGTGCCAGCGAGGGATCGACAGCCTACACGGGTGCAGAAGGGTGAGAAGAAAAGATAGCATTGTTTTACCAGTCGTGTGCTGTTTGTGGGTGTCTAACAAAGACACAGAGTCTGTACAAAGAAGCACAAAAAAGTCTGCATGTATTGAAGAGCCACTGATTTAAACAAGTGCAAAATCAGCGGCCGAACACGTAGGATGCAATTACATTTTTTTGACACTGAAAGATCACCCTTCAGGAGCCATTAAGTGCGACTCTTCCTCTTTTTGAAAGGTGTGACATTTGCAAGAAATGCTCAGCTACTGAGGGTAATCCACCAAATTTGAGCCTAACCTTTACTAAATAATGGATCGGGGCTACGCATCATGTGACACCTCAGTAATTACAAAACAGTATTAAATCCAATATCTCACTGTAACCACAGCAGTGTGCACCTCATTAGACTCTATAATGAACTATGTTGATAAATGGTAAGAAAGCAATGTTTTAAAAAAAAAAATAAGACACAGGAAGTAAAATAACGCCACTGGAGTCATCAATCATATTGTGAAACTTTCCCCCTCCAGTTCTGTGAAAACAGAAAGAGTTTCACTGTGCACAGCTAAGTAACTCAGTAACTGTAATAGTTACTAAGTGCTTCAGTTCTGTAATGCTATGTCATAAATTGCTGCAAACCTGCAACTTGCATGTCAAGTGCTTTGGAATGACGAATGTCTACAGATATTATGCTCACATTATGTTCTTATGAAAATGCATTCAGTCGCGTTTGTTTTCTTTATGTTGAAGCCTCGCTGAAGCAAACAAAGACACATCGTCCCGCCTCGCTTCATCAGAATAGAAGCATGAGGATGCAGCAGCTGTGGCCTTTCAAAGTTTGAATTTTGACCTTTAAAGTTTGTCCCCAGTTGTGGCGATTAGTAGGTAAGGCCGGATGTGAGCTGATTCATTTATTTTCCTGGACATATTGTAAACTTTAGTGGAGAAAAAAAGAATGAAAAGCCATCCCAGGATCTATACAGCACTGATTTGCTTTTAACTGAAGGCAACAAGTGTTAATCCAAAATGAACCAATGATAAGGTTTTGTTGATGCCAGGAATCACTGAATTGGTGAAAATTTGGCAGAATGTCCATTTATTTAATTTTTCAAATCAAAATCTATCGCAATTACCAAACCACAACAGCAGACAAACCTCATCTATTTCTATAGAAGTTTGCATTATTTTAATCCAGTATAGACAAATCCACACTGAAATGTCCACAGCAGGTCTGAAATGTACAAATGATTTTGTAATAATGTAAACAAGTATTTTCACTCCTGTGAGAGAGCTGTTTACAGGGGCTTAATATGAATGAATTCAGTTTTTTGGCAGATCAACACACCATGCATCACACCTTTTGATGGGATTGTTGGCAGTGATGATTGGATGCTTTGTGAACTATTTTCTGTTTCGGTATGTCTCCACCGTTTGCCTTGCATAAGAAACAAGTAGGTCAAAGTGCCTGGGGACCCTGTAAGAATTTGACAGACATCCAGATCTCCTGGAAGTTGGTCTCCAGAGGGGTGAAGGCAATATTGAGGGCAAAGCAGGGCTTTGCCCTAAATATGCACTTGCTACAGGAAGGAGTAATCACAAAAGAGCACCACAAAACTTGGATCATGAATATATATATGAACACTGGGGAGCTTGAAAAGCATACAGATGGATTTGTGAGTTGGAAAGTCAGCAACAGTATTACCTTTGAGAGATGAGAGCCATTTGGTTGGGTTATATTTTATTTTTAAGTATAGCAGAAATTATTGTAATGCCAGAGGGAAGGAAAGCATCATCTGCACCATGTCAGTGCCACTGTTACCAGACAACAGCTTGCAGAAACTGTAGAACGGGTGTTAAAAGAGACTGGGAGAGAGAGAGAGAGAGAGAGAGAACAAGGCAAAGGAAGCTGCAAGAAAAAAAAAACACGGCACAGCCAATCTGAGTAGTCCAGTATTTTGTATTTAGTATATAGTGTGTCTCAGTGAGCAGCCTAACAACGGTGCTAATTCAGCCTTTTCAGAACTTTGGAGCAAGACTTTCCCGAATCAGCAAACAAATCACTTCCCCAACTCAGTTGGTATTCTGTGATTGTCCAGCCTTTATGCTGCGAAATGTGTGAAACAGTGGAATAACAAACAGATTTAAGTTGTAGGTGCAGTTCACTTCCCAAGAGGTGACTTTGACTGAAACTGCTCCTTGTGCACACATAGAATGACCTATCCCTTGTTTTTGGTTTTTTATATCGTAAGCTATAATAAATACTTGAATATTAACTTAGCCTCACAGTAGAGGTCAGTATTCAGGGAGGAACTTTGAAAGGAAAACTTTGTAAGCTGGCAAATACTTCTCACTGGAAGAAGTTGAAGTTAAAGTACAGCACAGCTACTCGAGAGAGAAATCTGAAATAATCTGATTAACTGAAGCTACTTTTAAAAAAAGTAGTTCAATACAAAAAATCATCACATTTATAATGTACACATGATATGATATCACAACAAAATATAATACAAAAAAGTAAAAAATGCCACTCATTTGGGTTTGTTGCAAAAAGTGTTTTTTGCAATACACTTTTATCACACCTAATCCCAAAAATTTAAATACCTCTATTTATGGTAAAGTGAAGGAATCTCACTTGTGTTTGACAAGCTACCAAACAAAACTAACAACACTAACATCTGTGTTTGACATCTTTGTAGTAACTTTGGTGAAAGTTCAACAAGTAAGATCTTTTACACTCCCTCCCTTCTGGAATTCCCTACTACATCTATTCCATCATTCCCACCTCCCCAAGCTGTCAAAATTCCTTTCATTCAATTCATCCTCACCCTCTCTAACCAATAACCCTTCTCCCCGCTTTCTCAATCCAATCTGTTCACAGAGTCCATTCTTTAAATATTACCTTGTTTCTGTCATTCAGCCTTTCACGCAACCCTCCTCTACCCCACCACCACCTTATGATGAAGGGCACTCCAGGCAGTCAACCATAGTCCCATCTTCCTCTCCTCTCTCTGATTCCACCACCAGCAGCGTCTAGACCCTGGTGTTTCATCCTATTATCTATTACTGACCTACGAGTTGCAAGGCTGCAAGGACAGTAACATTTTCATATAAACTTTATCTTATAAATAATAAACAGTAATAAATAAATAAATATAAACTTTCATTACTGTGATTTATATAAAAGAACCTCACTGATAATACGAGAGAAGATTCACATCTTCGCTCTCTTCACCATAGTGACTCTGTGTTAGCTGTGCTGCCTGTAGCTCAAGCGACTTCTGATAAGATAAATACATACTACTGCGTGTCTCTGCATTTCCATGCACGCTGATATTTGCAGTGATATTTTTATACAAAATCAGTTATTTATACGTCTTTTAATATTACTTTAGCAAATATTCTCTTATCAACAGACCACTTTGAAGACTACCATACAATAGAAATTCGTGTTCCAGCATAAGCAAGGTCTCTGTGCCTTCATGATCCCATATAGAGAATCTAAAGAGAGGAAATGTATACCACAGAGCAGATATTTTCATAATCACATTGTTCATGTTCCACTTTTTTCATTTTTTAAATAATTTCAAAGTAACTTAGCATAAATTGTACACAAAATAAATTCAGTATTACATGCAATATGGGGAGAGTTTAAATGTAAAGAATACTGATGACACACATTGTCACTGCTTTGCATAAGGATCATAAATACTTGATCTTTTGCAGGTGCTTTCACTGCTGCCTCACTATCTTCCTCTTACATCCCAGTTGTTAGTCAGACTTCAGAAAAGAGAAAAAAAATAAAGCTGAAATATCCACCTCTTGTCACCACCTTGTGCTTTCAACAGAGTTCTGCACTGCTACTGTTATGATAATGATGGACGATTTTTGCTTAATAAAGCTGTTGTTGCTCTGAACTGGATCATTCTGTTCTTGAAAAAGAAGTGACCCAGCAATCTGCTGTACGTCTACTGAATCTGCCTTTTAATAATTCATTTGGATAATGCTGCAGTTCTCACACGCTGATGCTCTCGTCTGTAAGTTAGCATGCGCTCACAAATGTGATGTAAGTTCTCTGTAAACACAAATTTAATTTTTCTTTAATAAACTTTTCATAATAGTTTGTCTGGGAATATATTCTTATACATGAGTGAACAAAGCATCCAAACATACAAAACTAATTGAATGTGTTAAATCCTGGATTATAGTGGGTGATGTTTCAATAAGGAGAATTGGAGAGACTCGCAGGGGACCACTACAATGTGCAAGTGGTTGCAGGAAGGCAGCAGAAGATGACACAGCCCAAGCAGTTGTGTGTTATTATGTTTAACCAAACCTCAATCTTCCTCCAACTCTAACTTTATCCATTAAGTGTTTCTCCTCCAGCTTCTCATCACCCACATGTTGCTGCAGGAAACTGAATGTGTGACCATAATCCTTTATGTTCATATTGTTCTCAACACGCATCAACTGTGTTTGAGTCCAGGGCTCAAATGTTAGGGACAAACAACATGTTTGGTTGTTTACAACAGACGATTGTCTCAGGCTAGTTACCATACAGCTCACCAACTTACACCAAGTATCCATCCCCCATAATAAACTACTTAACTGATCCTACAACACAGGAGAAAGCCTGTCCACGCTTTGTGAAATGTACATTTAGTTTAGTTTAGTTTAGTGAAATTTATTTCAAACATATGTACATTCACCATAGTTACATATCATTATTACATTGTTGTGTTTGAAACGTACATTTACAGAATGTTTAAAGTGGCTACTGTAAAACATTACATCACATGCTGTAAATACATTAAAAAAATCGATTAAAGATACAGAACATGTATCGTAACACATACAAACTGACCACTTCTGCATTTCTCATCTTGCATCCACAGATGCATTTGTGTTCTGACATTAATCACAACTCTAAATTGTCCGTAGGTGTGAATGTGAGTGTGCATGGTTGTTTGTCTCTATATGTCAGCCCTGCGATGGACTGGCGACCTGTCCGGGGTGTACCCTCCAGCACTCCCGCGACCCTTACACGGACAAGCGGTTAGGAAAATGGATGGATGGATGGATGTACATTAAGGATAAGGATAATCAGCTTTATTGTCATTGATCACACTTACATGTTACAACGAAATTTGACTTCTGCATTTGACCCATGCCCCCAAGGGGGATGGGTCAAATGCATCCCCCTTGCGGGAAGCAGTGGACAGCCACAGGAGGCGCCCAGGGAGCTAGCGCTGAGTGTCTTGCTCAGGGACACACCTGGTATGGGGAATGGGCAGGGAGTCAATCCTGCCACCTGCTGCATCCCAGTCTGATGCTTACCCCATTGAGCTAACAGGCTGCCTGGTATAATACTCCAAATGGGAAGCAAGTTAGCCCTCCTTCCCTTTTTTATTTCACAATTTTAACTCAACGTCAACTTGTTTTCTACTGGCTCTGGTCAAACGCTGATTTCAGCCTCATCCCAGGTTGTTCTGTAAAACAAACACCAGGAAGCAATAGGAGGAATGGTGTCGTGGACAATAGGATTATTTCCCTTTATTATAGTCTCATTTGTATACAGTATTTACCCAAAGAAACACTTGCTGAAAACTGCTTGCATAGCATCTTTAAACACTGGCCTTAAAGTGCGTCACACTTTATTACAACAAAAACATACAAACACTGGGAGCGCCTATCTGTGGCCATCTTGCTCCTTAACTCTCTAAAGTTATGCACACGTTCACAGTGAAGAAGCACCTCATTAAACGAGACCCTCGGCTTTAATTTCCACGTCCTCCCTCAACATAGGGAGACAAATAACGTTGTGTTTAATTGTCAAAGCCTAGCAAAAAAGAGCTCGGGAGGAGCCTGGGGAAATAATGGCAATAATTAACTGAACGTTACTCCTCAGTGAAGCCTCCCGAGAACCCCCACTGTCATTCCAGACATCCCTGTGCAACCCCCTCCTCTGCCTTAATTGACACTGCTGTCAAGTTTGACATGCTCGCCCATGCTCTTTTATTGCCAAGAGCTGGGACTGTATTGCTCTTATGCAGTCAATAGTTTTCTCTTATGCTATTTAGATTCATTCACTATCTGTCTCCATAACCAACAAATTCACCCACACTGAAAAAAAAAGGTGAATTTATTTCCACATCACTGTAATCATTACAGACATGGGGAGAAACATCTACACTGTGGATTTCTCACCTCACAAGTAAGCATTCATTTAGTGCTGTAACTTTGTGATATGTTAATCTCCTCGAGAGCATTTGTTGCAGACGGTGCTGCAACACACTCCGTGCTGCTGCAGCAGCCTCTAATAAATCACAGCGCCTCGATAATTTATTATGAACATGAGCAAAAAAAGAGGCGTCATCGTTCCGCTGTGACAGCTCACACAGCTACTATATGCAGCACATATATTAGATCAGCTAGGTTAACACCTTCATCTAGACCCTTTGCCATGACAAATTGCAGTGCACAGCTGCAGGGCCCTTCAATAAGGACAGGATTGTAGTTTTCTTCCTTTGGCCTTCATAACAGCTTCTGCCCACATATAATTCTAATTACGTTGCATTGCAGGAGAACATCATAAAGCCGTAATTGTTTTGGTTTTGCACACGTCATCGTAAACAGCATCGTTGCAAGAGGATCTAACATTCATTGTACGTTCATCTTCTGAGCTTTGGATTTCAGACTAACGCAACCTGCATCAGAAAAGCTGCAGCGAGTTTGAAAGGAAATTGAGAGAAATCTTGCTCTCTCGCTCTCTGCTGGTAATGATTCACAAAAGAGCAGCTTGAAACCTCTGAAGCTCTATGCAGATTTGCTGGGTTTGAAATCAGTTACTGAGAAGAAGGTTATTTTCGACAGGACAAACAGCCCAAGCTGTTTCATAAATGACTTTGCTATCGATGGTGGAAAACACTTCCAGAAATCAACCTGACATTTTCCTCCTACTGCATGTGGCTTTCTGCGGAAATACATGTCTATTATTTACTATTTGCATTATCGCCACCCTGCCTGTCTCTTATTGTGCTTCCTGGAAACCGCTGTTGCTGTTGAGCCTCACAGCTTGCATTGTAATTTTCCATGTTTCAATAGCATCCTTTGACTCTTATAAACAACAGTAATTTTGTTATGAGCCCTCATAAAATCAGCTTTCTGTGTTTATCACACCTCAAGCTCCTTCTCAGTAAAGCTTGATTGTTGTTTCATGCTGTTGCAGCAATATTCCTCCTGCCGCTGACGTCAAACTGAAGTGTAATCAGTCAAATGCGAGAAAATCCAGATCAGTGTTGCCAGATATTAAATGTTGAAGTATAGTACCAGCAGCTTAAAATTATCGTATTTTGTGGAAAATTATCACACGCACGCAATTTGCGTTCTGACGTTGCAGATAATCTGCTTCAATAACACATTATCATAGACTGTGCATATTATAGTCTATAATGCAATTTTTACCTACAGAATGATTGTAAAAACCACCTCCGGTCATTACAGAGCCTCTGCCTGAGTGGACTGCAGGATGAGTCCCTGCCGCTCAAACCACTCGTTATTGTTTGCGTTGTGCGTCACCACGTTTTTTTGTTGTTCGTGCATTGATTGGCTGTAAAGGAACGTGAGACGATTGCACATAAGCAAGCAAAGTGTGTCTGCGCCGTAAGAAAAAAAAAGATCTGTACCTTGTCGTGCTAATGAAATAACTTAAAATTAAAAAATTCAAATTATCGTATATTATGGGATTTTTGGAATTATTGATCGTACATCGTACATCGTACAGAGGGTAAAATTATCGTACAAATGCAATAATTATCGTACGTCTGGCAACACTGATCTAGACGAGCTCTCTCGCCAGCACATGTGATGTGTGAGAGGTACACTACTCACAAAAAGTTAGGGATGTTTGGCTTTCGGGTGAAATTTATGGAAAACGTAAAAAGTTCACACTACAG
>JAUMHL010000006.1:2996931-3010519 GCA_032362345.1 Sandelia bainsii | reverse complement strand
AGCGCTGACACAGGTCTAGCAGCTGTACAAACAACAATTTCCCCAAGGGGATCAATAAAGTGTTAATTATTAATTATTATTAAAAATACATACTGTATATGACAATAGTATTAGTATTATAGTAACTACAATAAAACACAGCAGTTATAATATAAAATATGTATTAATATAACTTTTGACAAATAGTGTTAAAACTCATAAAATGTTATGTAATATATCTGCTTACAATTGCAATATGATGTGTTTTAAACTATTAATCTTGTCCATCCTATACAGTCTCCACATCATGACTTCCCAAGTCCACAATGTCTGGTCCCACAATACCCAAAACAAACTACAAAAAACATTTATGAATACACACACACATCCATGTACACATAATAGTGAAACATACCATTACAACTCCTTATACATGACTCACTCACACCACAAACAAGCTCACCCTCCCTACACCCACACAACAAACAGATAAATCCTTAATACACCTCTAATTATAAACAAATATAAGCTAATAAAACTAAAATCAAGTGTTGTAAACTATTTATGAAATGTTCTAATGTTGATTACAAATGCCAAACCGAATATGATAAAATATTATGTATATTTCCACAATTTAAACTGCCCCAGAAGTACTTAATGCTGCAATTCAGCATACATAGTTTATCAGCAATAGAGATGATATAATACTGTGCAGTGATCCATAACTTGTTGGTCTTTATATGTAACAGTTGCTTATATGGTAAATTAAGGATTCAAAAGAAGAAGAACTGTGCAGCGTTAGCCCACCATGTAACTAAAAATACTGTGGGCAGCTACATATTGATCTACTTTGAGCTCACAATAACTGTACAGCATAATTCTTTCTTTATGGAGAGCAAAATGAAAGGACATGCTGCACCAAGGTTGGTGATTTAAAATTATGTGGCTAAAACATTAAAACTCTGTCTGCATATCTGCTGAAAATACGACACGTGACATAAGGAGGAAGCAAATGAAGGAAGGAGGCATGAGGTAGGGGTCAGATTACAATCCTGCTGTAAGTTTTGGAGGAGCCCTACCACCACAGCTGCTGCTTGTTGCTGTCCTTTCCCTCCTTTTCACTCTCTCTCATGTTCCCTCTTGAGTCATAAGAATACCAGGAAGAGACCACGGTGGACAGGACTGTTGCTCCAACTGCATGATCGTTGTAACTCAAACAGCAAGGTAATACTGCATAGTAACCTTACTTTTTTTGTGTGGCACAAGTAATGAACATATTTGAAATAAAGGAAGAACAATTGTAACACTGAGTTGTGTCAGAAGTAGCCAGAACACAGACGCTGGCATAATCCTTAGGGCAGGGTGACAGGATGAAGGTAAAGGTGACCTTATCTAAAGCTTCTTTGACAGGAGGCAACTTGTTAATTTATCTTCACTCACTTACTCTTATACATAAACACACACACACCTGCTGGTTGTGTCTTGTAGACCAGGAACAGGTGAAACAGAGCAGCTGTGTTGTGCACAAACACACTTTCATTTCACCACACTGTTGGCCTGTAAACATTCACAAGTTAAAGAGGTGATGGACAGGACTGTGGATCAGCTGCTTTTAAGGAAAAGCTGAGTCTGTCCCTCCCTCTCCCTCTCCCTCTCCCTCTCCCTCTCCCTCTCCCTCTCTCTCTCTCTCTCTCTCTCCCTCTCCCTCTCTCTCTCTCTCTCTCTCTCTCTCTCTCTCTCCCACTCCCTCTCTCTCTCTGTCTTTACTAAGTGGATTTCTCCCATGCAGCGAATGGCCGCCTTCCCATATGGAGCAGTGGATAAAGCCAGATTACTGCAGTTTGTTTGAGAGGGGCTCCGGCACCACCAGAATTCACAGCAGGGGTCTACACAAGGGTCCACACAGGACTCCTGCTGTGCTGAGAGGATGTTAAAGCACATAGCAACTGTCTGGACCTTTTGTTCAACCAATACAAAACCAATATTCTGTATGTTATCAATGGATGATAAAACATATGATGCAAAAGAAACATTCAAAAACAAACTATACTTGCAAAATGTTGATGTATTTATTTATAAAAAAAATGTTTGCTGATATTTTTTGTTGTATTGATAGAAAAAAACTGGTCAAAAAGTGTTAAATGCCGTTTCAAAAAATAAGATGTTGTGTTGTGTTGTGTTTGACCACTCAGCAATCAGAGGAATGTGTTGCAGTGTGCTGAGGGGAGTGCCCATGACCTGCATTTAACAGTCATTTACATGTGAGAGAGGGCGGAGGCTCGCCTCAGAGGCAATGCAGACTTATAAGCTCAGTAACAATAAACCGTAGTCGGCTTTAACCATTGATTAGCCAACAGCTGACACAACGAAAACAAATCCCACAGTGGTGATTAATGTGTGCACTGGAGCTGTGGCTTTTTTGTCAGGAAAGTACTGCTTTGTGGAGTTTTATCTAATTCTCTCACATAAAGGGCCAATTTGAATTGAACTAATCTGTGGGTGCAAACAATCACATGAAACAATAGGATGATTGAGTCAAGCAGCCAACACAAGGACAAGCACGTATGATGAGTTATGACTGATGATCTTTCACACAATTTCTTCCACTGGTGGCCACATGCAGGGGATGAGATGACTACTACTGCTGACCCTCCCCCACTATCTACTTCCTGCTTTTCATGGTTGTGTGCTCGCTTCTGCCTATACAATCCCAACTGTGTCTGGAGACTTTCCAGCTCTTACTATACTGCTGCCATCATGCGACCATGACTGAGGGCCAGAGGAGCCTATAGCCATAGCAGTGGATGCGCAGGTCACATCGCCAGCCTCTCCCCTGCTTTACATCAGGTCTGCTAATCAGGAGGCTGTTCCGCTAAAGGCCTTTTGACATGCTTTAACAGCCAACAAGTTCTCCAGCTTCAGTAGATTTTCATGTCATTTTTTTAGTCAGGTTCTTCAGTGTAAAAAAACTAGAAAGTGGAAAAAGTAACTACAAATAAAATGTGGTACAGCTACAGTGTAATCTGTACCATACAGCATATAAGTCATTTAATCTGTGATTCACTTAACACGTACAACATTACTGTTGCAGGGGTATACATGAGTTTGCTCCACTATATTTCATAAGGAATCACACATTTGTTTTAGTTATTCCAATTTCAACAGCAAATTTTTATATTGTGGTATTGATACTTTTACTTAAGTACATTTTCTGAATACTTACTTTATTTCACCACTTCATGCAGTATATGTGCATCACATTGTAGTAGTAGTAGTAGTTGATCTTACTGCACGCAGATGTACAACCCCAATTACAAAACGTTTGGGGCATGTGTCAAATCTACATAAAAAACAGAATGCAATGATTAGAAAATCTCATAAACCCAGATTGTCACCTTAGAGAGTCAGAGTCTCTCAGAAGTAAAGATGGGCAGAGGTTCATCAATCTCTGAAAAGCTGAGTCTACAAAATGTCTACAAAAATTTCAGAATAATGTTCCTCAATGTAAAATTGCAAAGACTTTGAATATATCATTATCTACAGTTTATAATATCATCAACAGAGAATCTGGAGAAAATCTCTGTGCACAAGGGACAAGCCCTTATTGGATGCTTGTGATCTTTGGGCCCTCAGACAGCACTGCATTAAAAACAGGCAGGATTCTGTGATGGACATCATTGCATGGGCTCAGGAATACATCCAAAAGTTATTGTCTGTGAACACATTTCTCCATGCCATCCAAAAATTCAAGGTAAAGCTCTATCATGTAAAGTAGAAGCCAGAAACGCTGCCGTCTGCTCTGGGCCAAAACTTATTAAAAATGTTATGTGGCAAAGTATAAAACGGTTCTTTTTCAGGTAAGGCCCTACATATTTCAGCAGGACAATGCTAAACCACATACTGCATCTATAACAACAGCATATCTTCATGGTAGAAGAGTTTGGGTGCTGGACTGGTTTGCCTGCAGTTCAGACTTTTCACCAACTGAAAATATTTGGTGCATCTTGAAATGCAAAATACTACAAATAAGACCCAGGACTGTTGAGCAGTGAGAATCCTATCTTAGGAGAGAATGGGAAACATTCCTCTCCCAAAACATCAGCAACTGGTCACCTCAGTTCCTCCGTTGCATTCTGTATTTACATAGATTTTACAAAGCGTTTCTACTCACTTGGAATTGGGGTTGTACCATTAACCATTGTCTATGCAGCTTAACAATGTATACATATATATATATATATATATATATATATGAGAGTATTTGAAATGCACTCATAAAAAATTTGCATTCTACATGAACCACAGCATTGTGTGAGCAGACTGTTATCCTACACTGACCTCTAGTGACCAATATGTAAAATATCACTCAGTCGTTGGTATCTTTAAAAGGAGCATCACTTGGTGACCTTGGTGGTGATGAGCCGGTTGCAGCCGTCCCACTGACCATCATCAAAATTTACCACACGTGCACAGGCCGCCCCACGGAAGGAGTGTGAAATCTTACGGGCAAAATTCTGTGTTGATTTGTCCACCTGCTGCGTGGCCAGAGGATGAGCTGGAGAGCTGCTTTTTCCTTCTGGGTGGTACTGAAGACGATGTTTGTGATCAGTGTTTAGGCCAGTGGTGAAAGAGAGGCTGAGTGAACTATGAATTTTTATTACTTTATTTTCCCATAACATAGTCAACTAATGATCTGGTCATCATATGACAGCCCTAACCAGAAGTGTAGAGGAGTCACACATTACATGTAATAAGATTATCATCATCTGATTACTAACATTCACTGACAGACACATTCTAGATACTTGGTAGATGCATGAGAAATCGTGGTTTTAGTCGTTTCTCTGTTTCACTTAGTTTTTTCCTAAAGTACCTGGAGTCGGCTGTTTATCCCCTTAGAAAAGATTCATATGATGAATTACAGTAAGATGCAGGGGAATGTGAAACAAAAACAAATAAGAGACAAGAATATTCATTTTACAAACACAGTGAGGTAGTTAAAACACATCCAGACTGTCTCACTCAAAAACAAAGCACCACAGAATTCATCTTGAGATAAGATACAATCACCGCACCTGTCTTTTCTGCCAGCAGGTAAAAAAAACGTCAGCTTTACACCCACAGCCAAGCAGCTGTTTGGGACATGATTACTCACTGACACTTTTATTGAGCGGATAAGGGCTGGGCTTCAGAGGAAAGGTCTGGACCTTGCTCCCTCTGAGAGTTTCACAGCCACAGGTGGAGTCCTGCTGCTCACCTGCTGTTTCAGGAAATGAAGCTTTGAGTCGTTTCACCACAGCACAGCGAGAGCTATCACACAGTAAGTTGGTTTAACCGGCTAGGCTGTTACTTTTGAGGAATATTTAGTTAGTATGGTTAGTATAGTTTAATATGACTGCAGAGGTTTGATCTTAGTTGTATGTTTAGATATTCACATTGGAAAAGTAGAAAACTAGAAAAGCGTAGTGACAGCATGGACCATGTTAACAGTTTGTCATTGCCGTAACAGCAGGGATTAAACTACATATTACTGTAGAACTTTCCTACTGTTGTGATTCATTCATTTTAGGTAAATTAACGATAGAATGATAAAAATAAAAAAAACATTTGATCAGCTTTGACACTAGACAAACATGTAGATTAAATTTGAACCCTTTCAAAGTAAAAGATAATTGTTTGCTTGTCTAAGTTTCAATGGACACATACACACACATAAAAACAGTCAAAGTACTATTATATATTCATCTAATTTGTCACTGTATTTCCATTGGAAACAGAATAATTATACAGATATAATAATTTCTATAGACACAGTTTATGTTGACATAACTTTGGTGTGTCTATGTTTTATAGTTGAATAAATTATAAACTAAATTATTATTTTCCATAACTGGACATCTCAATTAAAAGTTTGATAACTAAAAATATTTGTTGGGATCATGGTTACCTTTGAAATCTTCAATACGCAGCACACACCCAGAGTGTTGTCATTGTTGCTACTTTCCAAGAAAGAAGACAAATGAAAAGGTTTAGTTCTAAAAACCATAGATGACCCTCTGGCCTTCTGGGGGGCCGAACAGACTTCATGGCTTCATGGCTCTTTTTCAACAACATCTCAAAACTCTACGACCATTATGTTTCTTTGTGCCCTTTCTTTTGCAGAGAAATACCTGCTAAGTTTTCAGTCTTGTGTCATTTATTTGAAATTTACCTAAACTCTGAAAGATTTATTCTGTCAGTTGTCTTCTTCAGGTTTCCAAACCAACGTACAGTATGAGTGTGATTTTTTTTTGATTTGAGGTTTTTTTCACTGCTGAACATTTCTGTGTTACACTTTTTTGCAGCTGTCTCTGTTTCATCTTTCAGGAAACTAACACAAGCATGACTGTCTCCTGGAAAGCATGGCCTAACCTCTGCTGGATCTATTTATTACTGGGTTCAACTGGAGGTCAGCATAGATATTTCAAATGACTGGTTATTGAAATCCAAGTGTGACAATACAGCAACATAACCTGGAAGATTATATATGTTTACTTTGGACTTTTTTGGGTCAGCCAGTATTTAACTCACAACTGGAGTAATCTTCAAATCCAATATTATTTGCAAATCAAGTCTGAAATGTGAGGTGAAACATCAGGGAGAGTAATACTTTCTGTACACCACATCACGTCACACCTCAGGTTTTTAATAACAGATATTAATCATTACCCTTGGTGCTGATGTGAAGAAAAAAACACGACTAATCAGTTGTTGTCATCAAAATATAAACAGTACTGCTCATGGTGACTGAGTTTCACGCCTATCAAAAACCAACAAAATAAAACCACTGCCCTCTGTAACATTTACACACCAAATACAAACATATAGCTTTTTTTCTCAGATTCCATTGCATGAGTTTACTACAATGCTACTATGTTGCGTCACCTTATCAGTGAATACCTGTAAACCTGCTGAAAATCTGACTGCATCGCCTGGTGCCCCTCATGTCAGAGTAAGAAGGTGGTCGGCTTATGATTGTAAATGAATGTAGAACTGTCATCAAGAGGATAACTGACCGGATTTTAGACTAAAATAAATCATTATTCTAAATAATTTAAAATAACAATATTCATTCAGTCTATGGTATAACCTATTTATAATTTTTTTCACACTAAACTTTTGAGGGTATAACTCTGCAAAGGATGGCTTGTTACCTCTCCCCAGTTGTTTAGTATTATCTGTTTATGACTAATTGGAGTTGAAATGGCACCTTTTAACTCATTTTCTGCTGCACTAAACTGTAAATCCTCTTTGTCATTCCTTACATTTAATCTCTCTATGTTTAGTGTTACTGCAGCAGTTCCAGCTAGAACCACTGACTTCCACAGTGCTGAAAGGCTCTGATGTACGATTCAGAGCCACTGTGGATGGACTATGGAGGGTCATGACCTGGAACGTCCGAGAGTTGCTGGTTCTCACAGTTCTCATAGACAGTAACATAACCTCATCCCCAGGACAGTTTTCTGCCACATTCTGCTCCAGTGGTGACACCAGCTGTGTGGACTTCATCATCCATAATGTGACCCGCAGCGAGTCAGGGCTGGTCATCTGCAGCGTGCAGGGGGAGTACGGCTCGAAGACAGCACAGCTAAATGTTGAAGGTAAAGCCATGAATTCGATCCAGTTGTACTACAGCATATGCATATACAGTATGTTTGTCTCTTCTTACAATGTGTTCAATCAGTATAAGGAGATTTATATTAGGCACACTGCCTTTACCCAAACATTTAAAATTCCACTCAATATTTCTAAATTCATACTATTAAAATCTCAATAATAGTTGCAAGGGAGGTGTAGTAACTTGGATGTACTGTGGAGGGCAGCGCTTATCTGTTTCTCTGGGAAGACCAACAAACGACAATATGGGTATACACATGCAGTGTAGGGATAAATGTTCATCCTGTGCTGGAAGTCCAAGTCTAAGTGTTTACATTATTGCTGAACAGGAAGGGAATATTGATTAAAAAGATCACCAAAATTTCTAAAGATGAAAAAGAAAATGCGGCCAATTATGTTAATTCAGGTTATCTTAAAATCATCCTCCAGGGTGGTTGCACTTCTCATCTGGCCTCAACAGTCTTGTTACGTGGACAGTGAAAGGGTGTGTGTGTGTGTGTGTGTGTGTGTGTGTGTGTGTGTAATAGTCACACACTTTTACAACCGTACCCTGATTAAAATGGATCATTAACTGTAGCGTTAATTCCTGGTGGATGTGTGATGCAGCCTTGATTTTCCTGGGGATAGGTGAAAAGGATGCATGATAAATTGGAGACAGATTGTGTCTCAGGCCTCCACCTCTATTGAACGTAGTGAATGTGAATGTGAATGCATGACTACTGCCAGGAAAACTGTATTATACTAATGTTAGCTATGCTCATGTTAGTTAACCTATAGTAATGTTCACCCATACTGAAACAAGATGTGTATGAAGACTATGAGTGAAACACTTTAAGAGCTTATTTGGGTGCTTGGAAAACATCCAGATTATTGGTTACTAATTGTGTGTTCAGACCATCTGAGGATAACAGCTTCGTATTCAGGGAGAATAGTTACTATGATTGCTGCTTTAATGGGGGGAGTTATTTGTTAGAGAGTGAGGACAGTGTAATATGACTCTTATGTTAATTCAAATAGATTTGTGGATGAGCAACATCAAACAAATATGACACTACACACTAGTATGCTAACATGACCAAGCTAAAATGCAATGAAAAATGTTCACTATCTTTGTTAACATGCTAGCAAATGGTAATTATCACTATATGCAAAAATACAGCTGAGGCAGATGGGACTGTCCTTAGTTTCAAGATAAGATAAGATAAAGGAAAGACATCAACAGTAAAACAACAAGTCACTGTCTGAGTAATAAAGTATACATGGTAAATAGGGATATTAAAGAAACATATAATAAAACAGAAATATTACTAATATAATGCCAGTATATAACAACAACAGTATAGTTGAGATTAAAAATATATACAATATGTACATTGCAACCGAGGGTGTTGGGTTGTTTGGTGTATGATGATGTGAATGAAATGAGTATATTATTCTTCAGATGGTGCACAGATCTTGTCGCACAGTCTTATGGCAGTGGGCACAAAAGATCGCCTAAAGCGTTCTGTCTTGCTCTGCTGTGGAATTAGTCTGTGGCTGAATGAACTTCCCATCTGCCACAGTTGATCACAGAGTGGGTGAGATGGATTGTCCAGGATGACACTGAGTTTGTCCACCATCCTCTTCTCTGTCATGGTTTCCAGATGGTCCAGTTCCAGTCCAGCTATAGATTTTGCCTTCTTTTTGTGGGTGTGTGACAAATTAAAATTTTAACCTATGATGGCAGCAGATGAAAAGTAAAGGATCCACTAAAGTATTTAGGAATCTTCTTCATGCAACCATATGGGCTTAATGACAGACCCAGAATGCCACCTAAAAGCATGATGATGTAATTTAATGCTGAAAGACTGGACCAGTGAGCCATGAACAAACATTCAAATTATTCTAGTTTTTGATAAAAGCAAACAACCCAGAGAGACGACCATAGATATGTAAATGTGCTGTAGGAGTCAGTAGTTAGCAACATGAATGTGAATATGTAATATATGACTGCAGGGATACTTTACAAACACTAGCTTATAAATGTTGTAGAAGTGGGACATGTTTTGACATCAGATGCTCAGATATGGAGCTGTACACCCTGAGAGAAAATCTCTGACATAAATATTTCAATTACAGTTACTCCTCCTAAAGGAAAAGTGAGAAATGTTTAGTTTTTTATACTGGTTCCCAAGCAGTTCAACTCTGTTCAACAGTAGTTTGAGCCTCCTCCTCTGGATTAGACTGCAAATAGAGGGCAAAAACAACCAGATGCAAACCAAACTCTTACACAGCAGTGTAAAGAAAATACAGCCAAACACACCCATGATCACAGACATATGCTCATTGCATGCAGCAAAACCTGCATCTAAAGTTAATAAATCCACCTTATATATGACTTATGGCCAGAACATTGATGAATTTCCTACAAGGGGATATTAATGAGGGACAATGACAGTTCAATAGCAAACTAGAGAAAGTTTCCTATTCCTATTTTAAGCATTTATGTTTTGTGAGACTGCTCAACTGGTTTACTTGATCATGGTGACGTTTCCCCAGTATATCCATACTGAATTTACAATGAGTGGTATTAAATAAAATAAGAAGACTGACATCAGTAATAAAGAAATGACTGAACAAGAAGTCATACATTTTTCAACAAATCCTATAAAAAGACCAAATTTATTACTTATTTCTATAGTATTCAATAAATTATCTGTCCACTGATGAACAGAATTGTAAAAAACATGCTGCATCCCTGACTCAACCTCCACTGTCCCTGTCTCTGTTTCTCAGAGAGTGGTACAGTCAGCATCATGGGAGGGAACCTGACTGTGGTTCAGGACCAACATGTGGAGTTCCAGTGTATAACAGCTGCTTGGTTCCCTGCACCTACTATCAGCTGGACCCGAAATGGTCAACTTGTAAACAGCAGTTTGTACAGCACCACCAATGTGACTGAAAGAGATTACTATAACTCCACCAGCGTCCTGCAGTTCCCGGCAGTGATTGACACCACCGTGGAGTGTTTGGCAACTGTACAGACACTTAGAAGTCCACAAACCAGCTCTGTCTTCTTGGTGGTTGGTAAGAAGATCTATAAAAACTTTTTGCTCTTTTTATACATTATAGTATCTTCCTCTGTGCTGTTCAAGCATTCGAGAGAAAATACAAGTTCATTTGTGTTAGCAAGTTGCTCATTTAATGCACAGTGCAAGTACAGGATGTGAAAATGTCATCCCTTCACAGGACTTCCTGTGGAGTGATACTATACTGTCCCTCCAGGGACACAACACACATGCTCAAGAAACTACACAGCTACAAACCTAAATCTCTGCTGCAAATCCACAAGCGATTTGATGAATATGATGACTTCAAACTCTTACCATGCAGAACACAGTAAAAAGGCAGTAGGATCCAGATTATATCCCACAGCGCTTCATCCCTGCTATAAAGACAAATAAAACATTGAGTCAGTGTAAGCATGACTCAGTTTGCTTTTTTAATAAAAAATTAAAGAGTAAATGCACATAAATTCTTACTTGTAAAAAACAAAATTGAAAGTCTCCACAGTTATTTGAAATTGGCCAACAGTTGATATTTTTAAAGAAGCCAGAAGGCGGGTACTGTATCATATGGGGAATACATTAGTATAGAATCATCACATAAAATGCATTTATTACCTTAAAGGGAAATCTCTACCATTAACCATAGCTTGCCTTCTTGTAGCTTAGGCTATGTTTGACCTAAAAACTGGCCTATTGTCACACTGTCTTGGGAAACTCAGCTGAATCAACATCACAGACATAAATGTGTAAATATTACATACATGAATTTTAATAACAGTGTTAAAGGTGTATGAAACTAGACCATAAGAAAGTCCAAGGTCTTTGCCATGATTATTGATTGGAATAATATTGACAGATACTGTGAAGGAGGAGCTCAAACAATCTTCGTTTAGAATTTCTAAACCACATATAAATTATACTGTACTATATTTTAGAAAGAGAATTTACCTGTGGCCTGCATGCACTTCTAAAACGAGACTGATGAAATGTGCCTACTAATAGGCGGAGCACTCTGTGGATCACTCATCACATACAGCACATGTAGTGGTTTTAACAATCAAATGTTACTGTCTTAATTCTAAAAGAAAAGTTTGAAAGTTAAATGACTGCTTTGCCTGATCTACGCTGATATGATTTCTTTGACAACACATGTACATGTCTGAATGGGTAAGAAGCCAGAAATAGACATAATCTACATATGCTGTTAACATGTGACCTAGGTAACTGGAAAATAATCTGATAAAATCAGGTTTTAATTGAATGAAAAACCCATTCGACATATGATGTATAGCAATTGCATTTACACCAATGACCCTGAGTGTCAGGTTTCAATTAGGCTGTGAACACAGATTGTAGCATGGTCATTCTCAGACACTGAGCAGCAGCTTAAGAGTTGACATTTGTAACAGGAAGCGCTGCAGTAAGGTTGCAGGGAAAAAGAAAGACAGTTTTAACATCTTTGAGAGAAACAATTTGTGTTATATCTAGAGTAAATCAACAGGGGGTGGATAAAGTATGGTAATGCAAGTCACACTATTATTTCTGTGACCGAAAGGCGCAAACCTCAGTGTGACTCGGTGTCTGATTAATTCTGGTCCTTCCTCCCGCAACAGTTCCCAAACCACCTGACTGGACCATACTGATAGCTGTGGTCGTGTCCTTTGGAGGTTGTGCTTTGCTGGTTTTGCTGATTATCGGAATCATCTTCTGCTACAAACGCAGGAAAGAAAAACGTAAATCCATCATTATATCAGTTCTCACAGGTCTTCCACCATATACTGTATGTTAAAATCACAAATGTGACACTAGTGACCTTTGTGTGGGGATTGGTGATGCTGGAAAATATGAATGAGAATGGGTCTGCTACCACACAGGATCTCTTAGAAAGATGACAACAATTAGAAATGTTAAAACTCTAAAATGTGATGAAACTTTACACAATTAAACTGTTGGGGAACAGCTGAAAGCAGCTTAACTCACAGTTGCTGTTATATAATTAGAAGAGTAAACGATTTTTAAGATTAATTTATAATTTAGCTTGATTATTTATAAGTGCTAAATCAAATCACTGATAAATAGCCCTCAGCCAACACTTAGGTATGTAATGTTTACATTATGTAACAGTGTTAATGCTTCTTTGCTTATTTATGAACTCATTTACTTCCAGAACCCAGCTACCAAGATGAAATGAGGTGAGAAGCCGCCAAAGTGATGAATATTTTTCAAATGCTCCATCTCAACATTACGTACATTTACATGGCTCTACACATAGTACAATGCTGTACTCTTGCTCATGTAGCAGGAGAGTGAAGACACAGAGCCAGACACAGGGTCAGGTGAACACAGGATATGTCCCGGAAGGTCCAACAAGTAAGACTGATCATCTTTGACAAATTGGCACCATATTATCTCATCCTACTACTTTGCTAAACCTGTGACACAACAAAGTTTTTTCTCTCATGTCTCTCTTCTGTGTCCACAGGTGCTGCTCCCAGTGAACTCACTGACAGTGGCTCTCACCAAGCAAATGGCACTAATATTGTTGAGGTAGGGGTTGTGATGTTGTTCAATACACACAGTAACAAACAATTCAATTCAATTCAATTCAATTCAATTCAACTGTATTTATATTGCGCCAATTCACAACATAAGTCATCTCAAGGCACTTTACAGTGTAAGGGTCAAGACCTTACACATTATATAAATATATACGGAATATTGTAGAAAACCCAACAGTCCCCCTTGAACAAGAACTAGGCAACAGTGGAGAGGAAAAACTCCCTTTAACGGAAGAAACCTCCAGCAGAACCAGGCTCAGGGTGGGCGGCAATCTGCCTCGACCGGTTGGGGTGAGTGGAAAGAGGAGAGAGAAAAGAACAGAGAAGAACAGCAGGCAACAGAGATCA
>JAUMHL010000006.1:2978586-2996831 GCA_032362345.1 Sandelia bainsii | reverse complement strand
ATTATTGAAATTAACTCCGTATGATCTACAGGAAAGAAGCAGTCTAAGTAAGACTGAGGTCTTATAAACAAATCTATTGCTGTATAACTAGCTAAACAGTAGAAAATGTTTGAGTGCAGTGGTGTACATAAGCATTTTTAGACCATTAGGGCCTCTAGGTCATGCACTTTGGTGGACGGAACAGTGGGGGGTATAAAACAAAGAGCAACGATCTGCTGGGGGAGTTTTATATATATTTTTATTTTGCTAAAGGAACTATTAATGGAGGAAGGAGTTGTACAAACCATATAATTTATTTTGAAATAATGGGGGAACAAAAATAAATACAAATAAAAACAATGTTAAATGCTGCACAGGGTGTTCTAATTTAAAAAACAGAAATATAAGATTTAGTCCCCTTTTTCTTGAAGCAATGTTCTCTTCTCTTTTTAGTAAGATTGTCCTATAAAATCAAAGACTGCTAACACACTAACATACTAGCTGGGACAGTGGTGCAGTAGGTAGGGCAGTTGGTAATTCTATGAACCCCAGGGTTGGTGGTTCGCGGTCCCTCCCTAGTGTCGGTCCCATGCCCGGTTGTGTCTGGAAGGGCATCCGGCATAAAATCTGTGCCAAATCAAATATGTGGAGTGATCCACTGTGGCAATCCTGAAAGGAAGCAGCCGAAAGAACTTACTTTTTGACACACTAACATACTCATAATGACTAACATTTTGATGTTTAGCAGGTATAATGTTTTTCATGGTCGTCATGCTAGTTTAACATTTGTCATTTAGCACAGAAAGTACAGCTGAGGCTGATTTTTGCAGGGACTCATTTTGCAGGGATTTGTCATAAATCAGAGAACTGGACATTGAAATGGGCACACGTATAAAGGGTTGGACAGCTCACCTATAAATCGTGCTAGTTGTTGATGTATATCAGTCATTTATCATGCACAGTAAAAGAGAACCTAAGTGTCAGTAATCACAGTTTTGAAAGAACACAGGATACAGTGTGCACCCTTGCAAAATCAAACATGCTTAAATCAAAATGTTACCATTCCTCTAACCTTCTGCAGGTTATGTATACATGTCTATTGAACTTTACTTTGCATGGCTTTTATAAATGAAATGAAGGAATTACCCAGCATGTGAATTTATCATCTCTAATTATAAGCATACTTATCATTTTGTGTGTCATTTTTCAGGCATGGTATGAATAATTCATTGACTGATCATTTAACTAATTTAAGTAATGAATGAAGTGATTCATAAACAAGGGCACAATTACAGGCTTGTGATTCTAAGATGATTGCCTTTTCAGTTCAGCAATATGCAAATGTATGTTCTGTGTTTATATTTTGTTTTGAAATAACAAAATAGCTTGTGGGACAGCTTGTGAAATATATGTATACTATATATATATATATATATACATATATATTATGTAGATAGATTATATAGATAGATAGATGGGACATTTTCTAAAATGCAATAAAAACTGATAGTTTGCGTGATCCTTTATTTATTTGACAGGGAGAAAGAAAAGCTTTTCAGTGTATTTTTTCAGCAAATTTAGAGTTTGATTTCAGAGCTTGATGTTAGTAACACTGTTCTGCATGATTCCAAAACTAGCAGGTATGCCAAACTTTTTGAGAGAATTGTCAATCAATAAGAATATTTCTCAAAGCAAAGACTTTAGGTCTTTCACCATCTACAGACCATAATAATTTGAAAAGATTCAGGGACTCCAGGAAAATCTCAGTGTCTAAAGGCCAAGGGTGGACACGGTCATGCTATCGTCATGAATATATAATGAAACATGACCACAGATCACAGCTGAAGTCTTGCATCCAGCAAGAATGGGCAAATATTCCACTTGCAAAACTGCAACAATTATTATCCACAAAGTGTAATTAAAAAGGAAAGATGATGCAGCACGATGGTAAACAGTACTGAAAAGCTTTCCTTTATACCTGACTTTTTTGGAAAAACGTCTTATCTTTTCTGAAAACAGGGTTTGTATTTTGAGAAGCATATTAGATAAATTATTAGCGATTAATATTGTAACATTTGTTTTACCTTTGATTTTTAGATGCCGCATGTGAAAAATGACCAGACAGGAGCTGCTTACAATACTGTGGATGAGCCAGGCTTCAGGAAACACAGACATGTCACCATCGTGTAAGGACACGCAGAGAACTAAGAACTCTACAAATGTATGTGAGCTTAAGAACCAACTTGCACAACACCTTGGAGCCTTGGTCTTTTATCAATGAATAAGGGTGGGAGGATAGACTGAATCTGCCCAGACCAGTGCACGGAAGGAATATGTTGATCTGCTGAGAGACAGTATGACAAAAATTATTTAAACTGCAGAACAATTCCGCATTATTTGTGAATAGATGTTATTGCAATCCCCTGAAAGTGCTTCAGTAAAGACTTGCTGTACTTGCAGGAGCAGCACGATGACTCACCAAATGAGCACAGTTATCAACTTAATGACAAACAACTGCAGCAGCATGTGAAGTGTTGTGTTTGGTTGTTCTCCTATGGTGGAGGACTGGAACTGAGGCTGTATTTCTGATTAATTCCTGTGTACTGAGCTATATTTTTACTGTAACATTGGAATCCAAATGAAACTATTAAACTTCCTTTGTTCCTATGCATACAGGATATAAATGTCAAAACTAAATCCTACTTAAATGTAACACTTAGCTGACTGTTCTCCTATGTGTGCTTTATTTACCTAATGTGATGAAATAACTTTTCACATATGGCAAAAAACATCCAAGTTCTGAATTAGTCACTATGAAGCATTTTACATATAGTGTATACATTTCTAGCCACTCGATAAAAAAGACAGAAAAAGTAATTTAACATACACTAGCATACCTGTGTAAAATACGGACCATTAAATATGAACTCTTACAACCCTTATAGCACATTTATTTCGCTCATAAATTTTGGAAATTGAGATTTTACTTTCTTGTCATCATGTCTCCATGAAGACATCATGGACCCACTAAGACAAGTGGAAAAACCCAAACCACTGACTGAGGGGCTCTACAGAGCATGCTCTTCCCTCTGTAATGTTATATTACCTTATCTTCTGGGGAAATTGGAATGAATGGATGGATAACACATTTTACTGTCAGAGGAACATGAAACGGAAATCTGATTTTTATAGTTCCAACCTTGCTGATCCTCTGCTCCCATTGCATTTCAAGTAGGAACTTTATGACCCCACTGAGGTTGACTAGATGTGCTTCCATCAAATCCAGTGAGATGATGTGTTCACACGTTGCTTCACTTCAGGAAATGCATTCATTCATTATCATTTTCACAATCTACTTTTAAATACATTAGACCTGCTGTCACGTAAATTCTTTTTCTGTGTTTGAAACTCCTCATTTACTTCATTTTGACTCCTCATACTTAGGTATGAGTTGTGCTCGGGTTGGGATTGTAACATAATGTAAAACCTTTTGAACAAGGACAACAGGCAGGATTTTAGTCTTGTCTGTAATTGATTATCATTATACTGTATATAGTAAGAAAAAGTGTATATTAATCATTTATTTTTCAAATTTAAATAAACAATAAAGGGAAGTGAAAGCATGATTGCAATAAAGAATGCTTCCTGAAAACTAAATACAGCTAAACTAAATACAGACTATATGTTTTGTGCAGAGCAAATGAAGTAATCACATACTGTATACTGCATACAACTAGGACATAAAAGTACAATTTGCAGATCAGATCTTATTAAAATGTTGAATTGTGCATGGGACTACTTCACTGACATCTGTAAAAATGAGAATGAGAGCATGGTTAACTTTTCATTTCTATATCTATAAGTCAGGTTCACATTAAAAAGAGCAAAGACCTGGGTTAAAAACCTCTTGCTGTTTATTGTTTTTGGCTATTCAGAGTCACATGACAAATGGTCATTATTTATTGATGCATGATGTAGTATCTCATCAGAAGAACACTGTGAAAATGTTCTCTTCTAATTCTGATAAATAGACAAAATAACACTAAACAATTATTTATGAAAATTTAACCAGTAGAATTCCAAAAGAGGTTCTGACTTGTACTTTTTGATTTAAGACTCAAGATTCAAACAACGTTTTTCATCGCAGTGGAAAATGGCTTTGTGGCCTTCTGCTGTAGGCTGTGATAGGAATGAACCTCTGTATGGTTGTTTGCCTCCACCAACCAGTCAAGTTGCTGTTTACAGGCTTGTCTATGCAGCTTGTGCTGGATAGAAATTTCTTCTGAATTACTTCATTAATCGTTCCTTCATGACTCATGAAGACATGAAAGTTTAACACAAGAAAAATGCAGGAAGACTTTACTTCAATTTCACAAGACGAGATTGGAAATCACTGCTATCAAGCTGCTATGGAAATGCAATGTGTCTTCTATTTTCTAATGTACCTCAGTAGATTCAGTCTGACCAGTCAGTGGTTTCTGGGCTGCTGATTTACTTGGCAAGGAGACAAATTCAGCTGGACTTGTTGGTCAAAATGCACCAGCAGGGAGCAGAGTCACCCTGGTTTAGCTTTTGGATCAGATACAAGCCAGCGATCAATTAGGTGATAACATGATGTCCACTGTGCTGTGACAGAGTTCCACATTATCAGTCCTACCTAATTAGGGATTTAATTTAATTCCTGATTGAATTTAAAGTGACCTTTTTGCAATTAGCTATGCCAAGTCTGAGATGAGATTTGGAGCATCTGTCTCTTGGTTACAAGTTGTGAATGAATAACTTCAGCCTACAAAATCTGTCACGGCCTCTGGGCTTATGGCTGACCAGTCAGCAAATTCATGAGTTCTCTGGGTTCATGTAAAAAGGTCTTGTGGTTGAAATGTCTGATCACTGACTGTCCATTTAGTCAAGGCTCACTTAGGGACATGGAAATATTAAAGTGGTCTTTGAAATGAAGTCAAAGGGTACATGAACATGAAGATTGTGTATATGTAAATGCTATTTCCTGCATTTAAATATATATCAAATAACATATTATAACAACATTTTCCAAATTAATAACTAAATTAAAATACACAGCTTAAAGACTGACAGAGACATAAACAGACAGAAACTTCCACTGATCAGAGATTAATAACTAATTAGAGAAGTAGATTCTACTGTAGCTGCAAAACAGGATTCTGAAAAATGAGGGAGACATGTCCTTTTTGTCTACAGTGGAAATCCCTGGATTTTTAAGGCTACATTTTGCAACATAAGCTTTAATTACCATGAAATTGGAAACCAATCCACGCTGCTCCACCCAGCTCTTCCTCTCCCTGCTCCACTATACTTTCCTACAGCCACAGCCCTTCAGGTATTAGTTATTATCAAATTACAATAAATAAGAAGCTGCCAAACTTACTAATCAGCAGAAATTGCCAAAGTTCTCTGACTGATTGAAAGGGTGAGTCTTGTCTCTGCACCACTGCCAGACTGCTGTGTGAGTCTGACTTCACAAGAGGCATTAACAGCACCTCTCCACAATGAGTTAAATACAGTACTAGGTACTAGCTGTAGTACTAGTATTACAGCTACTAGGTTCACCAGCTCATTGCTAATTTTGTCTTTGGTTTTGGATAAAGTAGCTGAAGTTGAAGGGTACAAAACACTGAACTTTCTTTGGGAAGAAATTCTCTGTGGGTTATTCACTGTGAGTGACCCATTTCACATACAAGTAGTCATGTGATCCACTGTTACAAAAATATGAATTATGTGCTGTGTAGTGAATACAGCACAACCTACTCAGTCTGATACCATCACATATTCTAACAAGTGGCAGAAAGTTAAATTGACGTATGAGAAATTAACCATCACACAGTGCAAAAATGCTGCAGACGTGTCTACTGTCAGGATACTCTCATGTAGTCCAGCCGACTGTCTCACTGCATCTGTCTGTGTGGATAAATGATGGATAAGTGCTGCTGTGTCAGCCTGACGTGCTGAGGATGTGAGTGTGAGTGAGGCTCGACTCTTACAGCCTGCTGTAAGAACCCTTCATGTCTGGGAAACCCAACACTGAATCCAATTACCTACTCTGTTTATGTTTCCATTTTAGAAAGCACATTAGTGCCAGTAACGCTCTCCCTCAACTTAACTTCATTTACATGGAATAAATGACATACAAATGAAAGAAGATCCTTTTCTGTCTTACATATCATTTTCTCTGTTATGAGACTGCATGTTTTGATGTTCCTTTAGCTGGCTGTTCTGTTTTGTGTGTGTGTGGAGACACTTTATGTAATTTACAGCACTGTAATTTGATCATGTTTGTGTGAGGAAACAGTGCTCTCTCGGCTCACCTAAATTTAGATAATTATGTATGCAGCGAAGTGGCAGTGGCTGAAAGAGTTAACAAATAGAACCATTAAAATTAATGAATAGAGCTGTGGTAATGATTGTTGATAAACCGTATATAGTGTGGATTTTAGGGCCCTTTCCTAAGCAGTTACATAAGGGACGTCTAGCAGATTAATTTCCCAAAGCAGGCTTCAATCATTGAATTGGCTCTGTGTAGGGAGCTGCGATGGCACACGTCTCCCACTGGCATACGTCACAGGGTGGCAGAACATAGTGGAAACAAAAGTCTACTGCTATTGCTAAAACCACCTGCTACTTGTTTTTAAAGGAGCGATGTCACCATTAAAATCATTTACAATGACCTCTAGGAAATATGTCTGTATAACACAAAGCAAAGGATAGGTTGATTGAAGTTGCTATTGTGATGCTTTTAGTTTCTTAGGTTGCTCAAGGACTTGTAAGAGCACAAATTGCTATGTAGCATTGATATGTTAACAATAGTCATGTAGTCTGCACATAGTTTGAGCACAAATGAAGAGTGCAGACTATTTTATTTGCCATAAAATGCATATTGAATGAGGTCAGCAGCTATCAGACTGTGTGTGTGAGACACAAACCATCAGCAATACAGATTTCTTTCTGATAAACTGCACCATGCTGTGAGGTTATGCTGACTTATCATATTAGCAGTGCAAATTAGACTGATTTAGACCTTCCCTCATTCAATACGATACACTGATCAAAACTGTCATAAAACAGTTCACTTTTATGAAAGATTGTTCTTCAGATGAGCAACACTAAAAATAGCACGTCTCGAGGCAGCAAGTGTTATGCTATAAATGCCTCAGCTACATTATAAAAGGCAGAATGAAGCTGGATGACTGTCAGATTGAGGGAGAACGACGGAGGGAAAGAGGGGGCACTTGTCACGTATCTAGTAATGGACATTCCTGCAACCGAGCTTGCAAAGATCAAAGAGCAAAGCTGAGTGCTCGCTTTGTCAGATTGTCAATATCTCTTCAGGACATGGAGGTAGAGTAGGTTTGTAGTTTAGAAAGAGTTTGCAGATTTGATCCCTGCAAAAGCCAATCCGCTCACCATCTCCTTGGCTGACGGTACTTTCTCACTCACTCACTCACTCCCTAAGCACTCTGTGGATAAATCTGCCAATACAGTGCCTCTGAAATCCATCATGAGGATCCACCATAAAGACAGCTACTACCTGAGGTCTTCTTTACAGTGAAGATGTATTTGTTGTCATTTTCTGTTAAGAATACAAGTGACCCCTTAAATATAGTAACTGGGCTGATAAACTTAAGTTAAGTGACACTTGTTTTTCCAATAGTGACTTTTTATTTCACATCAGCATCCTGCTGTCGTGTATGCTGGCACACTGGCCTAACAGAGGCATTAACAAAATTCATCCCCTTTTTGGTATCTCTAAGTGCACTAATACCTGAAAAAGTTCAAACATAGCACTCTAATGAGATCTCTCTGATTCAAGTAAAACACACCACTGGTTCAATAGGCCAGAACCCTGGGACCCTCGTGTGTTCACAATGCAGCAAAAGTAGACATCTGCCTGGTACCAGACCTCGAACTTGCCGCTTATGCCTGTGATTTCTCTTTTTTATTTCAATGACATGAAAACATCACTGTAGCCCAATTATCAGGCTAAATACAGACAGCACTGTGTAAACAACAAGAAGAAATCATTTTATGGACTACAGTGGACTGGTATGAGTTGATAGAGCATTATCTTTTTTGCATGCAGTTGCCTATAAACACAGACCAAATGGATACGGAGTTATGCAGTTGTGTTTGAGGACTCCTGATGAATGTAAGTTCAATATTCACTCTGGTTTTGCTCTCCACCAACTCCTGTGCAAAATATCTGTCTCTATAGACCAAAATCAATACAAGGGATTGCATTGATTGCTCCAGGTACCAGTGAGACATAAAATACAGCCCAAGAAGTCGAGTTTCAGCCTCCATAAGTCTACAAACTCAAATCCATGAGGTTGTACACTTATCAGACATTAAAGTACTGCAAAAAGAGGCATGTTTACAGTACATTTGTACAATATGTATTCATGAACAGAGCCTGTCTCATCACTATGTCATGTGACTTGCTTCATGTGTTTAGATGAAGGTGTCTTTTTAAAAATAGTTTCATATTTTTGTTTATCCTTTAACAAACACCATTTCCCATAAGCTCCAGCTATTTTGCATGGAAGCTGTAGATTTTTCCTGTGCTCATTCTTTAACTTTTCAGTTCCTTGCAGGAGCGGCTGGCAAATTGTTGAAATAGAATTGTTGAGGCTAGTGGACCAAACAGGCCTGTTTGGAAGTGATGCCATGTTTTCTGCTTACACAGCTGCAGTCTGCAGCCTGTTGTGGCTTAAAAAAAGCACTATGTAAGTGATGAGACTCAACCACAGCACAAAAGTTGAAGGTGGGGCAACCAAAACAACGAGCTTGAAGACACTAAACATCTGCACCTTGTGAGTGATATTTGATCCATTGTTAACATGAAAATCTAGAATTTTTTTTAACAAGATATAGATATAAGAAAGTCACAAAACTGTAGATTTTCTTTATCCTCAATCCAACAGTGCACTGATCAATGAAGACATAAACTAATCGTTCAGATATTTAATATCTTCTAATACTTCTAATCTGACAACACAATGTTTATGATCATGTAACTTTCTCTGACGTTTAAAAAAAAGACTCTCGCCTGCTTAAAAAAGAATTGTACACTTCAAGCAGTGACTTCAAAGACTCAGAACCAAACTAAATCTAAATATAACTAACTTATTTTTTAGCCGTGGGACCTGAGTAATCAGGTTGCTGCTTTGAATGCATTCCCTAAAGTACTGTAGTGCAGCCCCACAGCCTCTGCTGCACACTCATACAACAAGCTGTTACATTCATTAAACTCAGAGCGGAGTGAGGGGCTGTTTAACGACATGCACCATATGAGAAGGTTAATGACACGATAAGTGGGCAAAGCATATTTATTCAATCAATTCTAATACGTCGCAACTAAATTTTCCTGTGTGTTCATCAAGAGTTAAGCTTTGATTTAAGTAGCTGATGAGATTCTGTGTCTATGGGCAATCCAAATAAATCAGTTGTCAGACTGACTGGTGATCAACTAGTCCCAAAACGTGGATCCTCTGGGACACTGGCTCTGATTAAAATGTGACTGATTTAGAGTATGCCAAACCTGATCAATGACAGTCCACAGGCACACACATGTGGAAAGGTATACGTAGGTGTCATTCACTAAATCGATAAAAGTATTTAAAGAAAACTGGTTAAAAACAAAATATACATACGTAAAAATAAAAAAAACCTGTGCAAAATGCTGCTTTAGGATGTTGCACTTTTGAGGACACTTTCTACATTTGTATGGTTTATGTGTACAGATTAATATATTATACCTTTAATATGCCATTTTTTCCACTCCTTCCTTCAAGTATTTACAGCAGCAATAACTGAAGCTCAGTATTTTCGTTCACTATAGAGTACAGAGCTCACCGGAGAGGTTTTCAATTGGATTTGCTAATAATAATTGAAGAAGTGATGAAGATCACAGTCTTCTTTGGCTCTGTCAGATGTCACGGTGACCATGAGAGAAATACAGTCCTATCACAAATCCTGGAGAAGGCTGAGAGCTGGACTCAGTTACTCGGCCACTCAGTCTTTCTGTCTTGAAGCCTTTCTCGTGTTGCTTTGGCTCGTGTTTGGGTGCTTGGTCATAGAGGGAAATAAATCTGCTCCAAAGTTGCACTTCTCAGTTCAGTATTAATTTCCTTTCTACCCACATAAGCTCCCCAGGGCTCACTGCAGCACAACATTACCACAGCGTCACACTGCTACCATCAGGTTTCATCATCAGCACCATAAACACACTGGTGGGAAAAAAAAGACTTCATGCCGAGGCTGGTTTAAGTCTGCTGATGTGCTGTGTTCAGTTTAAACACAACAGAGGCTCATTAGACCATGGAACCACATTGTGTCAGGATCTCCCACGCGCCCTCTGAGAAATGACTGCCTAGATGCCATGTGAGTTCTTTAGCACAGCAATAAAGCTGCAGCACTTCAAGTACCAAAGCAACAATTGCAGCACTGACTTGTCAGCCATGGAAGTCTTCATCGTGATCACACACCTTTGGGTGCCCTTCTCTCACACACACTGTGGACAGTCTGCAATGGAAAGTTTTTCTGACCTTACTTCACAGGATATTTAGATTTTTCTACTTAGTAAAATATCAATTACATTAACGTATGTAGTGGATACTGTAAATATTTTGTAAACATGAGCTAATTTTGAATTTGAGAGACAGAGTCATATTTACCACTGTGTGAAATCGTCTTTCCTTTAATTTTCACTTTTTAAACATGCAGAAACTGAGGATACTAAGTGTTGCAGTTTTGCAAGTGGAATATTTGTTCATTCTTGCTGGATACAACAGTTCAGCTGGTGCTCTGATTCTCCTCTTCATGTTCCACCATACTGTACATTGTCAATAGGAGACAGATCTGGTCTGCAGGCAGGACAGAGAAGCACACACACTCTGTCTACGAAGCTATGCTGTTGTTGCACATGCAGAATGAGGCCTGGCATCGTCCTGCTGAAATATCCACTGACTTCCCAGGAACAGACGTTGAGTTGACATATCTCTCTCTAAAATCCCAATACACTTTATTTCTCTAATGGTACCTTCACACATATGCAAATCACTCATGGCATTGGGACTGCTGCACACCCATCACAGATGCTGAGTTTTGCAGCTTTTGCTGAAGACGGTCTGGATGTTCTTTTGTTTTACTGTCTTTGGCACAGAGAACCACAGAGAACTCGTCTGATCACAGAACGCGTTCCCGTTGTCTTCCCTTCGACATGAGCTCTGCACCTGACGACTCTGCAGCGTTTCTGCACAGAATTGATGTATGGCTTCTTCCTTTGTGTAAGTTTCAGTTTGCATTTCTGGATGCACAGGTGAAATGTATTAAGTCACAACAATTTTCCAGTACTCCCAAGCCCATATGGCTATATTCATCACCGTAGAATGACGGTTTCTTAAAGATAATGCACACTGAACTGCTGTTTCTGCCCTTGGCCTACATTGACTGAGATTTCCCCTGAGTCCCTTTTCCACAATATTATGTTCTGTACATGGTGAAAGTGTTTAATCTGTCACACCTACAGACAGATGTTCTCAGTTTAATTTATGTAACTGACAGATGGCTGCACTGGGTTGAATTTAGGTGATTTAGAGCATAGTAAGGAGGGGGAATCAGTTACTTTGTGTTCCTTATCTTTATGTGGATCAATTTCCCCTTGATTAGTGTCACAAAATATTAGTGCACAGTCTAAATGAGGTTGAATACATTTTTTGTATTTATGTACACATCTGAACGTTATGTTGGTCAGTTTGTTCAGAGCAGCTTCTTCCTTATTTAACAAGTGGGGTGTGTTTCATTATTTTACCTACAGTTTCATCACCACAATATGTCCCACTGACAACAGAAACTGACAGCAAGCCAAACAGGAGGCATCATTGTACATATGGAGGCTGGTCTAAAGTGTGGAGCTGGAGACCGGGAGACTCGTGCCTATTGGTTTCGTGGAAACGTGGTGAGGAGAGCGCGGGGCTGTCCGTGCTATAAAACGCAGCGCGCAGCGTCTTGGAGAGAACCGAACCTCTCAGTGCTCGGTGCGCTTTCACAGATAACAGGGATCCACACAAAGACACGCACGGCGCAGCCATGAGCGAGGTAAGTGTCTGACGCTCCAAACGCCTTCTCTCTGCTTTTACGAGTTGTCATCCAGCATTTCAACACTTGCTGTAAAGTTAGCAGCGCATTGCTGAGGGAAAAGAAGAGATTTGAAGTAGCTGCAATGTCGGTTTTAATCGCTTTTATACGTCTAACGCGATTCACAGAACTCTTCACAGAGGCTTAGTCTCTTATTCGACCATGCTTGTATATAGATGTGGATACTGCATAACCAAGAAGACTTGGAGGGATACACAAATATCAGCGTTTCACAATTACATTACTATAATAATAGTGATAATAATAATAATCATCATCATCATCATAATAGTTTGTTTTATTATTTTAATGCAAAATCCATGTCCATGATCCCTTCTGTTTGTCATGGTGACTGATGTGCAGTTTCAGTGCTGACTGGACAAGATTCATTAAAGACTGTGATGTGTTCGAGGGAGGGTGAAAATATACAGCACATCAGAGTGTTATATCTCTCTAATGTCTGTATATGAGAGCCAAGTCCATGAGACTTTATTGGCTCTTTGCTGGTAAATATGTCTTAACTTTGACATTTCAAACTGAAGCTCAATTCAGCATGAACACACGCTGGATGTGGCAGAGGCAGAATGGAGCTGCAGGAACAGTCCACGCATCATTTTGTGTGGCTGAGACATTACAGCTTGTATAACTAGAGAGAGGTGACGAGTTCCTGCTAATGTCAGAGTGGAAATTAGAAAGTGAACCCCAGCGAGAATCTTCTGTGAACCACCATTTACTGGCAAAGAGCACATCTTATAGTCACTGAATTATTCAGGGCTCACTGCTAACTCAGAGAAATAAAACAGCCTCACAGTGTGCACAGGGGAGCACAGGCTCCAGTAAGACCCTCATCATCAGGTTTTTCACCCCAACGAACTGGACAGATTACACGCATATGACACAATTGTGCTTTTAAACTGTGTCCTGCTATGCTGCACACGTTGAGCTGCCTCTGGTGGATGGTGTCCCATGCTGGTGGCCACATCTCCCCACTGCTGCAGCATGTAGTCCACTGTTGAAGTTTTATTACATCGCTGCAGGAGACATTCTTCACTAATATGAAATAAAATAAATCAAATGACTGTCGTTCAAGATGAGGTATTACCTCTGGATCAGTGGTCCCACAACATGTAAACTGTTCTGAACACCAGCTGCTGCTCTTGTCATTATGGATCTGTTACTGCAAACTTGCAACTTGTGCAGTGTCTCTCACACACATGCAGACACACACACACACACACAATACACTCGTTGTTGATTGTATGTCAGCCCTCTGCACTGCTTAGAGAGTGAAACCCAAGTCTTATAAATAAGACATTACACACAGGAAAACTCAGGAAACTCACTTGCATCTCGTGTCAGTGATGGATTCAAGAGCCAAGACAAAACTACGGTGCAGTGAATGAATACTTAACTAAATATCAATGACGGGCTCCATCTACTGTGGGTTCCATTCTCCGCTGCTCTTTCTTATCTTTATTCTGTTCAGACTCACTCAAAGTTTTTTAATGGTGCTTATTAGGATAATTGGCTCACCAGTAGCAGAGTCATTGTGAAGTGACCTGTGCAGTTTGGAACAGTTTCCAGTCAAAAGGGAGAAATTTTGACTAATTACCGCTCACTACCTGCCTTCAAAGCACAATGAGTTATATAATGTAAAAAAATATACATTAGTATTATTTCTTTAGGGACACTTGAACATTGATAGTATCATCTTGGGTATCATTATTAAACACTCGTATAAAGTCTCTGTAACTGCACCACAACTTGCCTTTAATCACTTCACTGCCTGACAGCCACAGAGTGCTGGCATTGATAAAATATTAAGAAACACACACACTAGCCAATGTTGTAATAGCTTGTAGTTGGCAATATAGTAAAAATCAATATTGTTGTCAAATTAATTGTACTACTGTTTTATGACCAATGTGAAGAGATGAGGTTATAACCGAGTTTGATGTTCAATAATGTTTGATCGTAATGAACAGGAAGACGGCTACAAAATAAAAAAAGACTAAGTTTCAACAAACTGAAATTACTGTAGAAGTTCCCATTGCATTAGTATAACTGTATTATGATGTCAAACCCATGAAAGCTTTTAGTGGACAACTCCAGCTGCTAAAATTAAAGATGCAAATAGCGCTGAGACAGAAGTGGAAACCTGATTTTCCTGTGATATCTGTTGTTCTGCTGCAGGTTAATTGCAGCACACTGTGCTTAAGTGCTGCTTGACATTAGATTTCTTAGAATTTTGACTGGCCTTCAGGATGCAAAGTCATTTTTATGATGTCAAATTACTTTCTGCATGTTGGTGGGAGGACAGTGTGTGAATAATTAAATGGCAATAGATTAGTCATCTGTATAAAATCTGTTTGAAAATTTAATTATTGTTGAAATATTGTTATAGCAGCATTAAAGGAGGCATCATGTTTTATTGATGGCCTGTCTTTTAATCAATGCATCGACATTTAAGTGGTCTCTTGCTGTGTTCACCTACCCCATACTTTAATTACTTTGAGAGTGGGGGCTATGGTGGCTACTTGGCAAAGCCATTTGTTTCATCATCCAAAGTGGACCAGAGCCCTTTTTATTAAATTAATGAGATAAGAGTGTTAAAAGTTGCTGATGTTAAAAGGAAAGCTGAGATGGGGAAAAGTGGTTGGGGATGGATTTCCCTTAAAACTCCCTTTTGCTGACTTAAGACTGATAAAGTGATTGAAATCCGAACCAAAGTGGTGATTAGAAAAAAAAAACTTAGTGACTTGAATCTCTGCGACTCCGGAGGAGATGCTCAAAGATCATTTGAAGCGTGTTCATTTAATGCAAACACTGTTTTCTGACTTATTAATCTGGAATATGAACACATTTTAATCTGCAGTTTGCTTGTGATTTGTTCGTGAGGCATGTCGGCTGACCCTAATCCCCCTTTAAACAATAAACGGAGATTATGCTGAAATAATCTGTAATCCATCTAAACTGTCAGCAGGCTTTGGTGGTGCCTTCACTCCATGTAGCCTGACCTCTGGGGTAATCCTGGCTTCCGTCGGGCTTTGCTGAGAGGATATGACAAAGTGAGTGAGGAGTGGGATGTGAATGGTTAACACAAGACTAAATAGAAGAAATGACACTTAGGCTGGATCAGTGCTATAGTAGTGTTATCGTCTTTTGCAAAGAACTTCACCCTGAAGCTCTTACAGTGTCACACATCATTTCTCAGGGGAATTGCACATGATTTCACAAAGAGAAAGTTGTTAAGATTCACATACTGTCATTCTCATACACTTCATTCAGTTTGCAATATTATATAGAAAGACCTTACAGGAATAGGAAGAAAAATCTGTGAATTTACTGTATTTCCTAATTGAGAAAAACATACACCACATCATCCGTGTGTCCTTTGTATAACTACTTTCACATTCCCACTCTAGCAGGAAGGGTGGATACCTGAACCGACCCCAAAAAGACCATCGCTATAGGTACACAAGTGTTTGTGACTGGTTCAGGAAGAGTTTGGTCAGATAGGCTGCTGGTGCAATCAAATCTCTGCTTCATTTTGACCCAGAGTCAAGCATGAGGGACAAACTAGAAAAGCACAAACTCAGTTGGACTCTGTAAGGGTTTGACCACACTCTTGGGCTTGGGTCGGGTTTGTGACCCATAGAGAATACCTGGAAAAGGTTGTGGTTAAATTTAGCTGGACACCAGCTGTTTTAGGAAAAGTAAAACATCAGGGTGAATTTCTCCTCCAGGCTTCTCCTCCCCACCCACCTGTCATCCACCTTCATACTGTGGCTGCCTGTTAACTGACACAAACAATAAAGTCATGTGAGCCAGCTAATTAGAGCAGAGATCCAACAGAAACGACACATGATGCAGAGTACCCAAATGAAAATACCTCCTCATCATTCTTTTATTTTCTTGAAATCCAGTGTTTGGTTTTCGTCACTGGTTTAACATGAAGGGATTTGCTGTATGTGTTGAAGTGTGCTGCTGGGTGGCCCAGACACTGCTTAATGCATGCTAATGTTCTTTGGTAAAACCATGCTGCTATGCTATTAGTTTTACTTCACTGACTCCAGCTGCAAGGCTCTCTTACACTGTAATGATGCTGTTGTACATGTTTAAGTGATTGACTGAAGCTGCTGCTGGGTATAGCGGAGCTGTAGAGATTTAAAGGGCTATATTACTCAAATTGCAAAAACAGCAAAATGCTATGATGGTCCCAGTATGTCTACAGTTTTTATATGGACTATTTGTTCGATTTTGAGTGTGAAGCACATGAGAGTGTGCTTTGTGTCCCCAACATTAGGAAGAATATACAGTGGCTTGTAACTGGCCAGCGGTAATGACTTTACAGCTCATTATAAGATAGTGTCACTGTCTTAATACTAGATGTTTTTCCTGTCAGAGGCCGGCAGTAAGAATGTCAATGATGAAATGTGAACTGACTTTAGAAGCCAGAGCTTCATTATGCTGTATTTGTTCCCCCCGGTAGTCCCTCCCTTTTATTCTCTCTTCTACTGCTAGAAAACTGTCTACGAGATTAATTCTACCAACTAAACTCAAGTCTGGAGTATAACTGACTCACTTTAATTAGTGAACAAGTCAGCATCACAAAGACTAAGGAGTTAGAATATAAAGCTGTCTGGCTTTCTATTCTAACTTTTCTGTCTAAAACAGCCTCAGTGCATCAGAAGAGGGTGCTTCCATTTTTCCATTGCTACAACAACATGTCTTCTGTCATTATCTTTTTTTTTCTTCTGTGCACTGACATTGGAGGTGAAATATTTCCCTGAAGTACAGGTAATTCATTTGAATTTCTTGTCATTATTTTCTCGATTATTGCTGTGAATGTAGTAGATAAAAGATTTTTTTTTTTTTTTTATATTGTGGACAGTTAATGGGTTGGAAACTAATCATTAGACACCAGCTACAGTCCAGTGTTCATTAGAAGCTTTTTTGTCGGTGTGGTTTTGACAGCTGACACTGTGCTGGAGAAAGTAGAAATCCTAAACTGTAAACTTTATAGTGACAGTTTCCTCAACTTCACAGTCAAAAGACTGTGGTAACGGGTGACTTTCCCAATTTTCATGGTTTTAGCTTTGGAGAAAACATGTGGCAAACTTTTGCTCTGCTTTCGCTATATTAAAGCGTCTCTCTGTTTCATGCTGAAAAATTTCCCCAGATGATGTCACTGGGAGGAGTGTTTCTGTTTAGATGATGCATTTGGAGGATGTGTGGGGGTGTAGCTCAACCAAGACCACAATCTTACATATGACATATGACATATGAGCAACCAGACCATCTAAACTGAAAAACTTATGATGATGTCATCGGGAGGACATTGTTCTCCAAATTATATCATCTGGAGGAGTTTTTCAGCTAGAAGCATAGAGATATTCCAATATAGGGACGGCAGAGAGAAGTTTAATATACTTCACATACATCTGCTCCCCAAACCGGTCCAATAGGAAACAAGGTAAAAGTCAGTGAAGTCGCCCTTTAACAAATTCATATCTCATAGGTAGTATTGTTAATTGTTGTTTTAATGATTTACCATTAACTGAGGTCTAACTGGAAAAAAAATCTAGGTAGATTTATTAAAGGCTGAAATGTCTCAATAACTAAACTTGGATGACTTATCACTAAACTTCACACAATCTTTAATGGTTCCCTGAGAATGAAGCCATATTTGGTGATTAACTGACATTTGCTCTAATTGCATCATGACATTGACATTTTTAGTGAAATATTTTGACATCTGTTGGATTTACTGCCATGGCATTTACAGTTGAGGTCAGAATTATTAGCCCCCCTGATGAAATCACACAAAACCCTTAATATTTCCATGTAAATGACCATAAAAAAACTGTTCATACTTTTATTGCTTCCAAAAGAACAAAATCTCCACAAAGTTTAATCAGTATATTTTATTGTTGGGCTGAACTTTAACAAGAAAACTGAAAAATGACAAGGCCAAAATGATTAGCCCTCCTGACATTTAACGGTCAATAGCTTGACCTATCTGTCTTACAACTGACAACAGCCTCTCCCTGTAGTTCTTCACTAGGTTGGCACATGTCTCTTGAGGTATACGAGCC
>JAUMHL010000006.1:2963038-2973720 GCA_032362345.1 Sandelia bainsii | reverse complement strand
CCACGTCCCTAGAGCCAGCTTCTGCAGCCGAGGATCAGACCGCCAAGGCCCCTGTCTTCGGCCACCGCCCAACTCACTCTGCACCCTACCTCTTTGGCCCCTCCTACAGGTGGTGAGCCCATGGGAAGGGGGACCCATGCTACCTTTTCGGGTTATGCCCGGCCGGACCCCATAGGTGAAGGCCCGACCACCAGGCGCTCGCCATTGAGCCCCACCTCCAGGCCTGGCTCCAGAGGGAGGCCCCGGTGACCTGTGTTCGGGCGAGGGAAAACGGTATCCAGTGTTCTTGTTCATCATAAGAGGTCATGAACCGCTCCTTGTCTCTTCCCTCACCTAGGACCAGTGTGCCTTGGGTGACCCTACCAGGGGCATGAAGCCCCCGACAACAGAGCTCCCAGGATCATTGGGACATGCAAACCCCTCCACCACGATAAGGTGGCGGCTCGAGGAGGGGGTTCCTTTGGCATTTGAAACTTATTGAAAACACAGGATTAATAATTCAGGTGGAGCTAGGAGACATGGAGAGATGGTCTCTACTGTGAACTGCAGTGTGCTCCAAATCAAATCACACCTACGTTTCTTTGCTGTATGAATTATGTTGTGGTGTTGGGAACACACTGATTGAAGAAAACAAAATGCTAAATGAACGGTCGGAAAAGACTAAAGTTTACTGTGATGAAAAATATCTTTCTTGAAGCAAACACATTTAAGTTGTGAGTGACGTAACTGAAGCAAACCTCCTCACACACCGTGTTGTGTGTAGCATTTGGGAAGCTGTCTTATTTTTGGAGCTGAGTGCATCCTGATGTTGCAGACCAGCACCGGCCTGTCAGGGGAGAGTGGTCGGGAGCTGTGAGAGCAGGCGGAGTGAGTGTGGCTCTGGTGCAGAAACATGGATTATAGATCAACGTATCTCATCTCTGCTCCCCTCACACAGAGCAGAGGCTGTCCGTCTGATAGCATGCTCAAGTGTGTGATCAGCCTCTATGATGCCTTCTTAGTGTGTAATATGAGAAACACTGTTTTTAATTATTTTATTCCCATATTAACGGATGCTGTTCATGCTTCATCTTCATAAAACAAATGATCATATTTTCCTCTATTGTTTTTGCAGAGACAAGCATCTGGAGCAACAACTGGAAGCAGCAAACCATCTGCTGGCCAAGGTATTTTCTAACCTTCATGTTTAATGTGAAAAGTACAACCATGCAGAAACACAGTGCACAATACAGTGCAGGACTGTGCTGTTTTCACCAAAGCCTGTGTTACACAGGCAGCATTTAGGCAACATATTGTAACAGAACAAAGCACCAGCTAATTTGAGCCTTCTGTTGCAATGGGCAGCATAATGTTCAGTCAAAATGATCACTGTTTCACATATATTACATTGAAGTAGTTGTACCGATCAGCACAACAATGTAGATTTTACATAATAACTGATACTAGCACAGCATATTACATCGGTAAAATACATTTCAAACCTCTGAGATCCCATAAGTGAATGCAACAAATGGTGTAAATGCCATGCACTGTACCTGACCATTTAAATGAAACAATCAAGAAACGCTTAAAATGTGAACTGTCAGCTTTAATTGAAGGGTTTGGTTGAAAATATTGGATGAACTGTGTAGGGATTACAGACAGATTTTATTTCTAGATCACTGTATTTAGTGGCTCAAATACAAGTACTGTACATGTTGATCTGTTGTTCCACACTCTACAGGCTTTTTTCATGTTTTTGGCAAACTCTGATGTGGCCTTCCTGTTTTTGAGGCTTAGCAGTGTTTTACATCTTGTGGTAAACTCTTTGTATTTACTCTAATGAAGTCTTCTGTTGGTGGTTGACTTGGACACAGATACACTGACCAAATGGAGGGAGTTATTGATGACAGCTGACAACAGCAGGTTACAGATCCAAAAGCACTTAATATCAACTCTAAACCTTTGATATCCTGACTTGAAATATTAATTAACCTCGTCATGGGACAGCCGAGCAGCAAGCTGTGGCAATATTGACTGTATGAGCCAACAAAACTGGGGTCTATGACTAAACGTGGCTGGAGTTCTTACACAGTTCATGGAATATTTTTGAGCAAACCCTTAAATCAAACTATTCTTCACTTTTTGTTTGTTTCATTCATTGATTATGAGTGATTTTTTTCAGTATTAGGATACTTTACTTATGGAAAAGTAACAATACTACATTGTAAAAAGTAACAGTCCTGCTTAGAGCAGAGTCTTCAAAACAACTGTATTTCATATGTTAGACAGTTTAAACAATGGGAGTGTTTCTGGGTGTGGATGAATAATTCCCTCACATATTCTTTCATCTGCAAAGCAGTATCCAAATGAATGTAGTAGAGTAATAATTACAGCATTTGTCTCTGTATAAAGCAGTGTGCAATTAAGATTGAAACTCTGCAGTACTGGAGAAAACACACTTATTTAGTTCCTACCACTGGTTAATTGAACACACCACTGAGGAATTAACAGCAAATTAAACAAGTAAATACATGTAAGGGGAGGTCACGCTGGGCCTCTAACACTTCTTTTAACACTTCAAAATTGAGTGTATTTATGATTTAAAATCAGAGAGAATCAACATGTCTCTTTTATGCTTTTATGTACAAAGCAACACACCACAGTGGTTATAATTTCCTCCAACATGATAGTAATTCACAGCAAGGCCCACTTTGCAAACTAGGCCATGGTATTGTTGGTGTATAATAATGTAATTCTTATCCCTTGGGTTATAAATGGAAAAACCGGCTTGCAGTGCTTGGCAGGATCCTTTAAATTTCATAAGTGGTGTTAAGTAAAGAAGTGTCATCCTGGCAAAATTAGAATAAACAAGAACGAAGGCCTGTTTCTAATGAACTTTAGACCAGGGAATCACTTCTTTCTCATGACACCTGACTTTTCCTCCCTAGTTATTGGAATTTACAGATCTTAAAGAAGCTTTGATCTTTTATCATGAATATACATGTACGTACATATGGCGTTCAGCCATACAAGCAGATGCTGTAAATCATTCAAGCAGTATTTACTGTCAGTGCATTTAACGAATTAGATATGATACGATATGCCAGGAAAGTTTAATCTTAACTTCTTAGAGTCGTCCAGCTCCTCACAGTGGATGCAGCAGGTTAATAGCAACCTATTCACTGTGAAATGGTTCCATAGCCCCATTCAGCACGTCAAGCAGCCCTCATGTACCTGGAGACTATGCGCCACCTCTCTTCTCCCCTCTGGTGCTGCTGATAACACTGTTACGACCCTGTGTTGAAATGGATTTCTGTGCCAGCTTCTCAGATGATGAAGTGTACTGCAGCTAAGGCTCAGTCTGGAGAGAAACATTCCAGCGGTGATCTGGAGGGATTGTAGGCAGCTTAATTGAATTTGATAGAGGCGTGAATTGCATTCATTTGACAGTTGCCCATTTTCACACTTTTTTGTAGCTTCTATTTTTTTCCACATTACATTTTGGATTTAGAAGAGTTGCTAAACTTGAACTCAATGGAATAAATGAACAATGTAAGAAAGGGTGATGCTACATATGGTTGCACTGTTTAACACAGGGAAAGAGGAGTGGGTGATACAAAATCTGATCGTCATACATTACAATGATATATGTTGCTGTCAATGAATTACCAGCAAATACACTTATGATATTTAATAGATAGAAACATCACTTAGGCCTGCTCTTTGATCACTGAATCACTTTTATCAGGGTCATTCCTGTTTCTCTATAGCAACAGCATTAGCCACCATTAACACCACTGTGTTACAGAACTGTGGAGTTTTTTTTTCATAGATCCAAATAAAGAACCATTACACATTTTCTTGATAAAACGTTTGTCCAGCAGCTTAGAGGACAGCTCCAGTAAAACGAGAAAAGACTTATTCTCTGCTGTTTATAATGAAATTCAGAACAGCAATCAATGAATAACTATTGCAATATCAAAGCAGTTCCTTTAACAATATTACTGTACTGTAGTGTTTGAACATATAATCCTTGTAGTGTAAATGCACTGCACCATTGTTAAGTCATACTTAACACTGTAACTCCTTCATTCTGTAAACAGAATTAGATAATTCTGTAAACTGGGGGTTGTAATCTAACCAGTAATAATCTATTGTCTTCAGTTAACTCTGAAAACTAAATTAATATTTTATTTACCCTGCAGAAAAATGGTGTATAGATTGCACTGTGTTAAGGTTTTAGTTCTTTCAATGCAAAGATATTTTTATAATCCCAGATGGATCACCGTGTGCCATCCACCTCGCTCACAATCTAACAGTGACTGGTACTGAGTAAGGGCATCACGACCTGTGGGATTAACAGAAAATGGTGTCATGTCTGTATGAAAATCAACCAAAAGCAACGGTTTTTCCATAGACAAAGGAGGAAGGAGGAAATAAATTGATCCTTTTTCTAAGTTTTTAATAGTGTCTAAGTTGTGGTTTCTGTCTCAGGTTTTTTCCACCTTTAGGTGGTGTGGACTGGGCCTTTGTCAGTCAGTGTTCATATGTTCTCAGGTTGCCTTAAATCTCTCGGGAACCAATTTAAACGTGACCTTTCACAAACCTCTTATGGAAATAATCCCATCATGCATGGTGGCAGTTGGACTCATTCCTGCAGCAGCACATTAGCGAAAGTGTGACGTGCCCGACTCCTTACGGCCTCTGTGATGTAAAGGGCATCCACCCTGTGGAGCAGGTGTGGCTGTAGACAGAGAAGCTGTGTGTGTGGCAGAGGCAGGGAGGTTTGTGTGCCTTCTGCAATCATGAAATATAAATTTGTTTTCACTGTCACATGTGTCTTCCAAGGTCTTCAAAGTCAGCAAAAGGTTCCAACCAAGAGTAAGTATAGGTTACTTGGGAAAAGCACCATTTATGCCAGAGCACACCCTTTGCACAGCAGTTCAGCACAATCATGCACCGAGCACTGTACTGCATGACAACGATGCCGCTTGCACAACTGACCTTTTGTTATTTGGATGTGAATGAGGGCCGATGTGTCTTATTGCATCTCCTTTTCCACAAAACCTACAATTAGCACTGAAGCCGCATCCTGTAAAACTGAACCGTTCCACTCGCTTGAGTCACAGCCCACATCTGCTTTCTGTGCGTTTGCATTAATTTGCTTCATTTGTCACTGAAAACATCAGTGAATGTGATTTTCCTGTACATCATAATGTTTTTTATAATACTGCAGTTCTCAATCTCTGCACTGGGGGGGTTGATGGATAATATGCAATGTGAATAATAATAAAAGTAGGATGGAGGATTAGACGGGTCTGTCATAAAAGACCAATATTTTGTCTATGGGGAGCAGCTCCTTCCTTAGCATCATTTGTCAGTGGGTTTCTGTACTGTCCTTTTATTGATTGGCAGACATCTGTAATTAGGTTTATGTCTGTCATAAAACAGCTCATCTACTTTAACAAAGAGACAGAAAAAAACTTGTAAAACCTGCAATGAAATTTAATTTTCTTTGCACATTTTATGACTTATTTATTTAGCTGTTTTTATGTAAGTTAATTGCTTATTTATTGGTCTCCCTTCCCAGACAGATACTGAGGGCACCCTGAGTGTCAAATTAACTACAGGATTTTCCTCACTGACAAAAGTGAAAATTATGAAATTTAGGAAGGATTTGTAACTTATTGTTAAACATTTGGTATATCAGCATAAAATATTAGCCATCATTAGTTAAAATAGCATTAAGACTAGAACAAACTTTAACAGGCATGAAATACAAACAAATGTAAATTCATCACATCCGCCAGTGATTGTTCACTGTACGACAAATTCTGTAGTTACCATGGGAATCTCTTCCATCTCTACCATCCAACATGCTCATAATGACAATGCTAATGTGCTTGTCACTACCTGATCTGTACAGTCTACCCAGTTTGTTTATATGCGTGTGCAAAGAGGCAGTTTACAGCAGTGCCGACACATTAGCCAGTTAGCTTCCACTGTAACAGCAGCTGTCTGACCCCGTTCACTGATGCATAGATGCCACATGGAAACAGCGAGACATTATTGTGGTACAACATCTGATCAAACTATGTCTGCTATGGGAACACAGGTAATTGTTTCTAAACAAGAACATATGAATACACAGTGTCTCAGTCTACAGTATATTATTCAATCATAATATTCATTCATATCTATAATTTTCAAATGTGCTCATATCATTTCTTTGATATTTGTTGCATCTTTACATAATTTAAGTTAAAAACTGTTTCACCATATCTTAAAGTTTATTAGTTCTGGCGCCGCATAGATGTCACAAAGAAAGTGCTGTAAATTGCTTCTTTGCACATGCATTAAACAGATCGGAGAGTGACAAGCATGTTAGTATTGGTTCTACTGTAGTTTTCTCCTGCTGATCGACCTAAAAATGAAAACACTTTTTTTTTTTTAACAAATTTATTTTGTGGCAAGCCACCAAAGATCTTTCACTCAAAACAAGTCATCATCATGTTTGCTCTGAAAAATAATGAGAGTCAGGGGATGACCAAGATTTTTAGGGTTTCATAATTATGTGCATTTTGTGCATATCTGCATGTGTTGAGATATTTGAAAATATGACTTTCTGACTGGTGGCACTAGATCACCCAAGTCATTTGGATTTAATTTGATGGTACCATGATGCAGAGACTGCAATACACCTTAAAGAGGCTGAATATGAGGAAGAACTTTATAACTGTCTCTCTTAGAGATGCGGGAAGTTACTGAGACACATCACTGCTGCCATTTTCCAACCATTCTCCCTCTCATCTCCCCAGATGAAAAGAAGAACAACCTCCCCGAGGACTTTGACATCGACATGGAGGACCCTGAGACTCAGAAGGCTGCTGTTGCCATCCAGTCGCAGTTTAGGAAATTCCAGAAAAAGAAGCAGGATGTGAAGTCGTAGAGCGAGTGCTGTCCGCTGCGTCCTCGCTGCTCTTGCATGTGAATCAAACTGCACCGTCATGAACTGAAAATGAAGGGTTGGGGAGGGATTCCCGAAGGTGGAGGTGAGGGGTGGGGTGGTCTGGGGGCATAAACAGCATCTTTATCAAAGTCTGTGTGTAATTAATAACTTATATTAACTATTAAACGTTATCAGAAGCTGATTATATATATGTATTTAAACCTTTCTTGTAATTTTGCTATTTCTGTTTTTTTACTTCAATATCACTGGAGCTGCAGTAGAGCTTAACTAACTAACTAACTTTCTTGTCATATTCAGTGTAATATACCCACACACACAGCAAATAAAACTTCTTCTACATTTTCAAAGGGAATATGAAGCCACATGTATGTCTGTGATTGGCTCTGCCGGAGGTCTGTTAATAACTTTCATGACTGATGCTTGTAAAGTCAAATCAGTGTCTTCTCAATAGGTTTTCTCACCTGATCACACGAACCTCTCGGAGTTGTGTGTCTTCGTGTTGTGCCTGTGGTTTGATTCTTGTTATGTTTCTCTCCTTGTTCATGTTCCAGTGTGATCTGATCAGTGTCGTTGTTCAGTTGGCTGGTCACACTTGTTTACTGTACAAGAGCGTGCACACACACACACACACTTATGCATGCAAGTTTGCATTGATGCACGCACACACACACACAAACATGCACATTTGCATATATACATACATGGAGAGAATAAATAAAGACTTGTAAAGAACGAGTTGATTTACTTGGAGTCATTTCACATCCACATCTGTTAGTGCATTGAAGCCATTTAAGCAGTGCAGTAACAACTACCTGTGACCTGATCCACTACATCTGTGGTTCGGGTTCGTTCATCAGAGTGAGGAAAGGTGGTCGTCACGGTTAACAGACACCAGCATTTGTGCACACGTCAACAATGCTCATCCTCACCTTTCTTAAACGTAACTGCATCACAGTCACATTGAATTTGTTAATGATTTGCTTCTAAACATAAACACTGGTCATTTTAAGCAGTTTGAACGAACAGAACACATTCAGCAGAAATGCCCCAAAAATGTTCAACTTCAATCATTTTTACAACATGCACTTTCGCCTGTTGTTTCTTGAATATATTTTATAATCCAATTAGCCTGTGATTCAAATGTTTTTTTAGCCACAGACAAATCTGAGTAAATTAAGACCATCTTTTTAAAAACATGGCTAATCAAGCAAGCACCCAGCGCTCTTCAGAACACATTTGCCTTTTGGACAAATTCACAGTTTCAGGGTATTTTACTGTGAATATTCAGATAAAACAGTAGACAACACAGTGCAGAGCTGAGCTGCTGTGACTTCTTCATTTGGCAGAAGTCTTAAGCTGAGACAAACAAATGAAAATGACTGATGTCCTCACTGCGGCACATTTCCCACAGCTCACTGTTCTCTCTGCAAACTCTGATCATTGTTCAACTGCACAAAAGCTTTAGCAAAACACAGATTTTGAGTCATGTTCCCTTGTTTGTGTCATTTGGTGTGACTGGTCAGTAGGGGTCACAGATAGTAACCATGGAAACAGAGCTATAGCTAAGAATAATACTGGGTTTAGAGCAGCTAACATCATAGTCATAGTCATATGTTAGTAATAACATAGGCAAGGTGAAATAAAAGTGAAATTAAATGCTTAAATTACAGTGGGTATGCATTTTTATAATACAAAATGTGATACAATATTTGTCTTATTAAGATCAGCTCTGAAGATGAAGACTGTGAACATTTAACTAATTCTGTCATGCTGACATATCTTAAATATCTTAATAAACTGATCAGGAAGGTGCAGTACTCGTTGCCCCAGTTCTACACTGGGACATGCGAGCAGTGCTGCCAGAGACGCTTCGTGTTTCTCAGGCTGATCAGAAGAAAGAATTCAGTTCAGTCTGAGCCTTGTTTATGACAGCAGTTGTTGACCACCAAGTGTGACAACAACATGTACATAAATCTGTCACCATGCTTAATTTGTTGGGGTGGATGTCACATTTAGTTGTGACGATGACGTATATCCCCTCCTGCTACACCTGCGTCTTGTGATTTAACATTCAGCACATTTTTGAATTCACTTGGGGTGTGCTCACACTTACTCCAAAGTTCACTTAACACTCAGTCAAACTTAGATGTTATGATGTTTGTGCCACTACAATTTAACAAAAAGCTTCCCCAAAACTGGGCACAAATGTAACCTAATTATCACCTTGTGAAATAGCCTTGATCAGTCTGTCACTGGGACCATAGATATTGGTTGGCCCGACTCTTCGTTAGCTCTGTAGGCTGTAGTTACAGTAATAAACATGTGTAACAGGTTTAAACACACAAACTACTTGGTTAGGTTTACGTAAAGATGGTTTTGGTTATGAAATGCACACACTGGTCACCAGGTAGATGTGGTTTCACCTGAAGCAAAATAATGGTTGTGATAACAAGTGATAACGGCGTTTTAATGGGGTGATAATATTGAAAACAGCTGAAAATGGAAATTATTTCTGGTTTCCTGAGAAAAGAGCTGATTGAAGACTGTGACAGTCATTTTAACAACCACGAGGAGCTCCTCGGGTTCATCAACAGCACACTCAATAATCAGTATTTTTAGTTGCCATACTGACAGCTTTGGGTGTACTTTATTTTGTCAGTTTTCCAGAGTGAACACGCTACAGACTCAAAATAGCTTAGAATTAGTGTGTAGTATGGATTTGGCACATCTAGCTTATATCTATGCCTTATATAATACAACATGTCCCTAGCTGCATTGCATTCTGGTCTTTTGAGGCTTTCTTGTAAGTTCTCGGTTTCTTCTTTTCTGTCTCCTTGGATCACTTCAGACAAAACAGCCTATACAATAAGTGTTTAGCATTAATAAATGTGACCACATGGCCCTAGTGGCTCTGAAGTTATTTACTCATTCTTCCACCAGATAACAGAAAGTCCCAGAAATGCAGGATGCAGCAACATTAAGGGTTGTTTCTGGTTGATTTGTCCTATACAGATGTCCTGTGACTCAGGATATAACCTCACAGAGAGGCATATTCAAACCTGTACTCTTCAGATTCAAACAGAAGACTGGTTTTGGCTGCAAATGTGTGGGAAGAGAGGATGGATTAGCAAGCAAGTCTTGACAACGCTGCCATCTGCAGGCACACCAGCTACAGACTCAAACAAGATCAACACACAATACAATGATCTGATGACCATCATCGCTGAGACATCGCTGACGTCTCCCTGTTGTCATGACGAGGATTCTCCTGTTCAAATCCCAGACCCAAACAGGCAGAGAGCAGAGCCTCCACGTGCCTGCTTCATCTCCACACCAGCATCAGTCACTCATGTCAAACCCGTGGAGGACATTTTGGGGAACAGCCATTTTATTAATTAAATTTGAACTTTGTGTTAGTTTCTCTTTATTCCAGTGCCACCATGGTGAACACTCATGTTAAAAATAAAAAGTGACATTTTTTTCTTGTTAAAATGTATAATCATGATGAAGACAGTTAATTATAGAAACTAATCATAGAAACTGACATAATGACCTCACAGCATTTTGGATCAAACTCTTCTCCCTTCAGGCTAACTCAGAGAAACAGAAAGAACAGAAATGGGCCAGGGCAGACAGGAACAAAAAACAGCTTTGTACGTATAGTAACATTATTTTTTAGATATTTCCCATAGACATTATAGGTTTGGTTTGGTTTGGGGGGGGGGGGGGG
>JAUMHL010000006.1:2935252-2963030 GCA_032362345.1 Sandelia bainsii | reverse complement strand
GGATTGTCTCACGTTTTTTTTCCCTGTAGAGGAGCATCAGTAACATCAGCAACAGTAAATCTACTGAGGAGAGTGAGAGCCCTGAAGACTCTACCTAGTGCACTGAGAGTAGGGGGATCACACTTGAGTTGGGGTGTTGTGAAGTGCAAACCATTAGTTCTCTAAACCCTCCCTGTTCTAGCTAACATCATTTACCACCGTGGCAAACAAGCAGTGGTAAACTACACCTGAATACATAGCTGGAGTGTGTCCGGCCCTGTAAGTATACTCACAACATAGTAATTCTTCATCATTAACAGTACAGTATAGAGCAATAGTTTTCATATACTTTTCATATCTTTTTTTCATATTGCACCATGAGAGAACGGGACACAGAGAAAGATCAACAGAGACTCCATTTCCTAATTAAAACGAGATATGTGCAAACATGACTAAGGACTTTATTAACCAAATCAATTCTTCCCTGTAATATCCACAAATAAAAGTGATTTCTCTTTTTATATATATATTTATAGTAATAAGAATAATAAATCTTCACATTGGATCATTTCATAGTGTGACAAAATGCTCGACTGGGCTGTCCAGTCACGATCGTAATCCTCATTGTCTTTTAATTGGTCAGTCCCCATGCATTCATAGGAAATAGATTTTTTTTATCTTCAAAAAAAGTAACAATTGGAGAGCAGCTGAAAAGTTTGGACTGGTGTCAATTGCTTTCATTCCAGGTTTTCTCCCAAGTTTCGGTGTTTAGGATATTCCATAGGAAAAAATGACGTCAAATCATCATCTTCCACTCCAGAAAAAAAGCAGTCCGGGTTCTTAGGAAAACATTGTAGTAATGGTGATAATAGATCAATAGATTTGGTAATCAATAATTAATGATCATTAATAGCTGACAACTAACAATTAATAATCACTGATTAATTATAAAGAATGAACAAGAATTAAGAATAAATAATGCTCCCTCAATTAGTTTGGCAAAGCTCTGGCTGGAGACGTTTCTGTTGAGTGAATCTTTTCTCAAGTAAAACGAAATGAAAACAAAAGGAAAGCAATACAAAGAAGAAATAAAAGAAAGTTCTAACATAAATAAAAGAAGATTAGTAAAAGTGACCCCGCCCTAGGAGGGAGGCGACGTATATACAGAACTGCGTGGTGAAAGTCAGTTTACTGCACTTGAGTGTTAAGTCCAGTGTTAGAGTGAGTTCTAGTCCTGCCCCATGTGCCCCTGCTGTTATACCAGCGTGTAGGACTTTGCGTAGGGGTTGCTGCTCTGTTTGAGATGTCCTCGTGAGTCCAGCAGGGACTCCTGGGAGGTGCTGAGCTTGGCGGCCTGGGCCAGCTCTGAGCCCTCTCTGTGGGGGAGCGTGGCTGCGGAGCCAGGCTGCCACTGGGCCACTGGGTCCCTGCTGGCCTGAGGGGCCTCTGTGGGCGTTGGGGGCGCCATGCGAGAGGGCCGCTTCAGTGAGCGGCTCTTCTGGGGCTCCAGGCACGCCTGACCCATGGCAGCTCTCTCCCCACTAGCTGTCCCCCTGGATGACCCTGTGCAGGACATGCCTCGGTTCAACAGGAAGTCCATGCGCAGGTACGGAGGAAGGTGAACCAGCTCGCCCCCTGAAGGACACAGACAGAAGAGAAAACAGCTCAGTTTATGTATGGTCAGTGTCAAGTGTTTTTCAAGGAGACTTTGTTCATTAAAGCTGTAACATCCTGAAAAGAAGATTCTGGATCTGCTACAGTGACACTGCTGGAAGCTTTCAGGACTTTCAGGACTCTGTGTCTCATTTACAGTTGTACGTGTAGATACAAGCTTCATAGTTTTGATTTAATGGCTCCTTTTTTTCCCTCTGGACTATTTTAAACCAAACATAACTGACATTCATCAACTTGTATAAATGTTTTAACACATTTGGACTCATTGCATGTGTTAGAGTCACAGTAAATGTTTGGGTGTCAATTTTAGACAGGAAGTTAAGTTTAGTAATTAGTGTTATAAGCGTCGTAATGTAATAAAAGGTTAGCATTCCACTGAGTTTCAGGCAGACAGGCCAGTGGTCTTTGGGCTGCACGGCCTCACCCGGTCTGTGGGCCTTGGGCACGGCCATGTTCATGACCCGGCTGACGTCCTGAGGCTTGGGCGGGGAAGCAGTGAAGCGGCAGATGCCTGATTCGGACGGCGTGCTGGAGGTCAGGCTGTCTGTGTAGTCGTTGGTGCCTGCTGTCATCTGCTCTGAGGAAGTGTCAGAGATGAAGCATTCGGTGATGGTGAATTTGGCGTGACGCAGCTGCTCCTCCATCTTGGCGTGCTCATAGGCTCTGGCGAGCTCCTCATAGGTGGAGGAGGCGCTCTCTGTTGACACCATACTGCTCCGCGCTCGGTCTGGATATGGGCCGCAGTTAGTGGAGGGATTAGTGACAAGAGTTAGTGACAGAATTATTAGAATGTCAGCGTTAGAAGTTGTAAGACAGCCGCTACTTGTTCGTAGTTAGACATGAGGAGTAGTGTTATCCTGTTATAACAAAGTTTGACAGCAGCTGTGTCAGATGTGCAGTTTACCTGTGTCCTGAGATGGGCTGACGCTGTAGCTGTCACTCTCCTTGTCCACAGAGCCTGCCACTCTGGGTGTGGGCAGCCTCCAGTCAGTGCTAAGAGTGTGGGAGGAGACAGGGGGGTGGGGTCGGTTCAGGGTCCACTGGCTGGCGTAGCGGTTGCGAGCAGCCGGGCCGGCTTTAGCTGTGCGGCGGGCTGTAGGGTCTGAGAATGGGGAGGAGAATGCAGGGTGTTTGTGTTGAGTTGTAGGAAGAAGATTCACTGAAGTTAATGACGTGGTCGTGGTGACAGCGGTAATGGAAGCAAAACCCCAGTTTTCAGTTATTATGTGACTGTAGATATAACATCTAGGCTCTGACCTCTGGCCTAGTTGCTGTTTGAAGATAATATCATGAAGTGGAACACAGACTCAGAGCCTGTAGGTGGATGCTAGGGTGGAGATGGGGCTAATGAAATGCTCTATAAGTAGCAGCAGCAATAGACAGCTAAAAGCTTTTAGCTGAACTGTCAAGCAGCAGGCGTGTAACAAAAGAGTGACAGCTCGAGTACACCACCGTGCTGCACTGGATATGTGTGTGTGCGAGTGTAGTGTCGACTGTCTTCAGACTTTGCTTCACTCTGTACAATCACCAAAGCATGCAGCATGTAAAAATGGCTAAAAAGGCACATTGGTGGAGGAGAAATAGAAAATAAGAGGAAAATCTGCTGTGAAAATGAGCATAGCTGTGAAAACAACAGAAAACAACACAACCACACAACGTGCACATTTGATGTGTTATGAAGTTAAAAAAAAGCGTCCGTACTGGACTTACTGGTTCCTGGTCTGGCATCAGACACATCTACCAGTGGACCAGTGGCCTGGGACAGGGACTGGTAGTGGACAGTGTGGGTGACTGTGGACGACTTCTGCTTCTGGGTCTCCCCAAAGTCGTTATCAGTCAGTAGCACAGTGGATCTGTCATCTGTGGGTCAGCAACAAAAACAAGCTCAGGACCACGATGAACATCTGCTGCATGAATAGTAAATAACAAACGCAGCTTCATGTATGGCAGCAGTACAAAACCAACTGTGTGCTTACCAACAGTCTCCATGGTGTCTCTCTCCTCTATCAGAAGCTGGGCTCTGGGGATGTCGATGTGCATGCGGAGCGTCTGTTGCTGTTTGTTTATTGGCTCTGCTGGACGGGTGTTTTTACTTTAGAGCACAAAACAAAAAGTGAAAGAAGTTATCAGAACGTCTTGTAGTAATTAAATGAGATACTTGTTTTGACTGATCTGAGGTCGCTCATCATTCTTACCTCATGAGCATCTCAGCCAAACTTTTTGCATCTGGGAAACAAAGAGACAAAAACATCATGTGACTTGCTGAACATTAGAGAACGTGAGGTCATGTGTGGGAACAGAAGGAAACATCTTCCTCTCATCTCACCCCGGAGCCTCTTGAGCCTCTGCTCCCTCCTCCTCCTCCTCAGCACCAGCAGCCCGATGAAGATTACAACGATGCCCACCAACACACAGGAAATGGTCACCATCATCTTCAAGCCTTCGCCGCCGCTGGACTTGTCCTCACTCACATTGGGCGCCTTCACCAGAGGTGCGATGGTACCTGTGCAGAAGTTATGTATTATGACACATACTTGTGCTCAGGCCAGATGGGCTTTAATGACAGTTAATTTGGTAAAGATCATCAGCAGCTCAAAGCTTAACAGCTTAACATTTGTACGACCATAACAACAACACCTACAGTAGTTAGAGTTAAGTCCTCCTTCATAGCAACAGATAATGTTCAGCTTTTCTCCTCAGCACCTCCAGGATGTGAGTGAATGAGAAAATTCACTATTGTTAACTGTTACAGTTGCTAAAGCTTAGACGTTGTATCACAGATTCTCTAATTGTTCAACAGTCAGTGTCCGTGTTGTACTACCTCTGGAGCAGCTGGTGACTCATACAGTCACAGTTCCCTGCTAGTTGGCCATGTCACCATGTCGGGTATTTCAGATACTCTATTCCCTGTAAAGAAATGAGTGGGCAACTCAACTCACTGCCATCATAGCTGAGCGTTGCAAACTTGACTCTCTTCTCAGCGTAGCCGGCGCTGTTGTAGACCTTCATCTGCAGCTCGTACCAGGTGGCCTCTTGCAGATCGTACAGGATGTAGCTCTTGGTGAGGGAGGTGCGCTGCGCCGTGGTCCACGTGGGCGAGTCTACGGGCCGATATTCCAGGGTGAACGAGGTGATGGGGCATCCGCCGCTGTTCCAGCCATTCAGGTTTAGCTTGACCCGAGTGGCGTTGATGCTAGTGAAGAGCTCCTGTTCTTTAGAGTACTGAGGCTCTGTGGAGGGAGGCACAAGGAAACCTCTGTTTGTTAGAGATAGAAGCAAATCTTGGGAAAGTCAAACTGTAAACACACTTCTACTTTGTGGTAACTGAAAGTGTCAAATATCACTTAGATAAAGTTGGAAATGCAGGGCAAGTTGATATTGTTGTTATAATCCAGGAACTGACACTAATATATTGTATAGCATGTGCGAGGGCCTTTATATAGCATCAAGAACTGGTATGTCTGATAATGAATTACATTTTCCTAAAAGTACAATAACTGTATGTTCAAAACATAGTTCTTAATCATTTACAGAGACTACATGTCTACATATTTTAAACTGCATGCATCCTGTGTTTATTACATTATTGGCTGCAAGCACAAAACATTACAAACAAAAATATTCTCTATAAAGTGTCAAATATTCATACCTTTGCCGTGGGTTTTTGCTTCAATGATCTCACTAATGCGTCCAGGCCCCACTGCATTATGGGCAGTGAGGGTAAACTTGTACCAGGTGCCACACTTGAGGTTTTCCAGTCGATAGGAACGCTCACTGGGACTGATGGCAAAGTTTCCCCACTGCTCACTGTTGTCCTCCGAGTACTGCAGAATGTAGCCTAGAGAACACGTGGACATAAAGGTGAATCAAGGTGGAAGAAAAACAGAAAAATAAACAAGAACACTAAAAAAATATACACAGTGTGGTGTGTGTCTGACCTCTGATGGAGCTGCCTCCATTGTCTCCTGGGATCCAGGAGAGAGTTATGGAGGTGGTGGTTGTCTTGGTGACTGTGAGACGAGGCTGATCTGGTGGAACTGCAGGAAAGAAAACAGACAAAATTAATAATAATTAATAAATAATAATGATTATTAGGACTAGTCTCGGGACAGAAAAGTGACTTGAATACCATCACACAAATAAGTAAGTATAAGTGCAGGAACACCAACCGGCAGGTGCAGCCCTTGTTGCTACAAACTTGACATTTCTCACCTTGAACCTGCAGGTTGAGGACGATCTTGTCAGACCCAAAACTGTTACTGGCCACACAGGTGTAGTTCCCAGAATCCTCTGCTTTCACTGTGCGGATAACAAGGCTTCCGTTACCGTGGACACTGCGCCGGCTGTCAATCACAACAGGTGCTGGGGTACCATTGCTGCAACATAGAGTTCAGAATTAGACTCTTGTATTCAGAGAAACGTCAGAGGAAAGCTTTGAGGAGTCTAGTAGAAATGATTCAATTAATATAAAAAACACTGTCAGAGATCTATTACAACACCTAAACTGTGTGTTTGAAATACTTGAAAGCTGGTGGGTACTCACATCTCTTTCAGCCACTTGATGGTGGGGGATGGATCACCCACTGCTTTACAAGGCAGCACTATGTCCCTCATCCAGGGGGTGGTTACTGTCCTGTTGAAGGTCAGAATCCGTGCCGGAGCTAAGAAAATACACACATGCTTCATCAGCCCAGGAGATGCAACAACAAATAAATGTTTTTCACATGTTTATAGTGCTTTGTTTGATTCTCTAACCCCTAACCTCAGTCACGACTACGCGCCAAGAGTGTGATAGTGTTTCTCCCTCGGTCTGAGCATGGCAGCAGAGAGGAGAAGACATCCATCACCTGGGTCTCAGACATGAGGTGAGCATTCTGATAGGAGCTGTGGATCCTGACTCTACATACCATGGAGCTTATCAGCATATATAATCAGCCTCTCAGCTCTCACCGAACATGTTAATGCTGACAGGGCTGATGCTCACATCCACACAGGAAGTGAAGTGAGTGGGAGTAAATGTGTGAACCAGGGTAATGCCTACCATCATACCTCGCTGGCATGTTACTTACACTGCACAGTTATGTTTTGGTAAAATCTACAAAAGTCTGAATTATCACTTTAACTTGACACTAACTTGACACCTACCCTCAGCCATGGGTTTGATGGTGATGATTTCACTGGCATTCCCACGACCTGCAGCAGTGACAGCCACCACCCAGATACTGTACTGTCGGTTCCTGCTCAGGTTGGGGATGCGGTAGAAGAACACATCCGGGGCCGCCTCAAATTCACTGCTCACCTGGGAGGAAAAAGACTGCATGTCTGAACACACTCAGTAACTCTGTGGTTGGTCATCATGAATGATCACCATTGTTGTTATGTAGACTGTTGATTACAGCTACTTTAATTTGTTAAAATCTACAGTACCCGATACTGGACAACAAACAGCTGTGGAGCTGAGCTGAGCTTACGTCAAAACACTGAATATTTAACAGATTTTTAAAAAATGTGTTACCGTGGGATGTGGGTTGGAGCAGAAAACTGTGTATTTCCTGATGATGCCGTTCACTTTGAGAGGAGGAAGCCAGGACACAAACACCACTGAGTTGGATGCAGCTGCTGCCTTCACACCCGCTGGAGGACCAGGAACTAAAAGGAAAAGATGATCTAGTTGATATATGTCCCACATTACGCAAATATTATTGCTCATTAGAGTTTTATGGTGCTTTTTACAGAGATTATATGACAAGATAAGATATGAACATGTCATATTCTAAAGGACTTCCTGCTAAATGCAGGAGTTACAGCTATTCACTTAATGTGCGTATTTAAGATCCTACTGCTCACCACCTCATTTTTACCATAGGGGTTCATTCATTATTGAGAAATATTATCCATTAAGCAAAACTGGCTTTTCTCCATTTGATGTGTAGAGCAGACATTAATTTCAAACTTACACTTCTCCACAAGCCTGAGGATTTTTGTAAAACAGCTTGAGAGAGACAAGCTTGCCTTGACAAGTGCATTCTAACAGCTACTCCCATGCTTTTTATTTGGAGAGGTGGCTTCATTTTCCTACCGTCCTCCTTGGTGCGGGTGTAAATCTGTTCACTTCGAACACCATCTCCAGCTCTGGTGAAGGCCAGCACCTGGATACTGTAGTTGGTGTACTTCTCCAGTCCATCCAGCTCCAGAGAGGGCTTAGAGGTTGTCACATTCCTGATTTCCCCGAGCTCTGATGGACAGAAAACAGGACACAGCAGAGGATTCCTCTGGTTAAAAGCTTCCATCCATTGCAACTCTCCTAATGTGAATAATACTGTGATATACAGTAACAAAGTGACATAGGTCTAAACATGTGATTCATATATTACACAGCAGATCACATACATAAAAATAGATGTTAGGCCTGAGGGTGTGACAGCACAGCCTTGGATATCATGTCATACTCAATTATAAAGTTTAAATAACCCAGCATCCCAGGTCTGCTGTGGTTGTGTGTTCAGGCCTTGACTAGCCTCAGCTGTTAGGGTTTGAATTATTGATGTCTCACGGTGCCACTGCACCCTGTCCCTGGTCCTTCACATGGGTTTCTTCTCGCTTTTCAGTTCTCTATGAGGCAGCTGCATTTCTTTCTCTCTGGCTTTTAGAACAGCCATTGAGCATCCTGAACTGCAGAAAATTTACCATATAGTAAATTCTATATATTTATAACAGCTCCCTGACAATGTCCTGGGAAACTGTTCTTTTCTCTATTCTTGCTTTACGTTAACAAAGTAACACTGTATCTATACATAAGGTTTAATGTGAGCTGTGTGTGTCAGGTGTTCAGGGACAGTTTAGAATGTAGGTAATCCTCGTCATCAGTGCTTCAAAACCCAATATTGTACAGCTCCCCCATTCACCCCATTTTGTAATTAACATCATAAGACATGTAAATCACACAATTATTCAAAAACTCTATAGGACATAATCAGTAATGAAAAAAAGGATGTTTGTAGTTTTAAACATCCATCCATTCATCTATGATCTTAACCATTTTTCCTGTATAGAAGTGACGAAGTGCTGGAGCCAATCCCAGGTGTTAATGGGCAAGAGGCGTTGTACACTGTGGACAGGTCTGTCACAGGGTTGACATATAGAGACAGACAACCATTCACTATTTAGAGTCACCAATTAACCTACCTAACTTAAAACATTATACTGATTTAATTTCATTTTCCAAAGATACAATATGTTATGGTTATTTTACTCACACTTACATATGTGTTAGTGTATGCACACACCTATGCATGTGATGTGTTAAGCGTTACATATGTTTACATAAAATTTAAGCCAAACTACAAGTAAAAGCATTTCAATTCAGGTTGGAGCACGCACCCACTGAGCTACAGACTGTTACCATGCAAACTAGTCCTGGCTGTCAAGTCCTGAGTGTTCGTGTTCTATATGCAGGTCAACATAATGTGACAGTGCAGGGGTCAAAGGTAATTGTGCTGTCACAACTAATCCTACTGACACAAATCCGCCATGTGACAATGGCATGCCATGATGTCTCATGTCCATGGGACCACACAAATATAAGTATGTAAATTTCAGATGGACTCAACTGACAAACCAAGAAAAGTCAATCACTCCAGTCTCTAGTGATTTTCTACATGTGCTAGTGATAACTGAACAGCTGGAGAGAAGTGTTAAAAATGCAATCCCAGAATATTTTGATCTGCCTGTAACAGGCTAATGTCAATACTAATGTGAATGGCCCTGCATACAAAAAGTATTTCTCTATGCCCCAAGTACAATGTAGTGTACAGGTATGAGGATGTACCTCCATCGGGCAGGTTGGCCCAGTAGATGACCCTGAAGCCCAGCAGGTTGCCGTTCAGAGCGTCTTTGGGAGGGGTCAGCCAGGACAGAGAGATGACCTCTGGAGACGTGGCTGTGGCCTGGACATTCTCTGGAGGACGACTGGGTACTGAAGAGAAAAAAAACCCAGGGGAAAACCATTAAAACAGTGGACTCAGCAGTAACAACGTAGCATGTGGCAGTACCCTCTGATGTCCACTAGGTTGTGATATATCCTCACAAATCTCTGCAAAATGAAACCATGCTGCCTGCTTCTCAAACAGCAGTAAGCTCACAGTAGTGATGTGTTGGAGAACAGACAGGGGTAAAGAGAAAATAAAATAATGACATCATATATAATCACAAGTTTGGTTCAGTGCCCATGTTTGTAATAACTTAATTTTCATATTTTCAAGTTTTTGTGTGTTTCATATTGTTTCATCATTGCTACTCTGCATTTTAATCTTATTATTATTTTTTAAATATCCCACTTTCAGTGCTGACACTACAACTTAAGAGCCTGAAGACATATTGCAGCCACCCCTCCCTCCTGTCTTACCGTCCTCCAGCGTGGTGGCAGCCACCTCAGTAGAAGAGGGCCCTGTCCCAGCGCTGTTGCTTGCTTGCACCACGACTCCATACTGGGTGAACTTCTTCAGATTGTCCAGCACCAGGTTCTCCGCATTGTCTCCAGTGGTTTCCACACTGATCACACTGAACTGGTAGTTTCCACCTGAGCTGTACTCTCTGTAGCCCACCTGGTAGCCTCGAATGGCCCCATTCTGCAGGTGCTTCTTGGGTGGCTGGCAGAGGAACAACAGGGGTTATTTGAGATAGTGGGGATGACCATTTATTGTTCATTTATTTTTACATAGTGTGCAAAGGTACCACATTTTATAAGACAAGTTAAATCACTCACTGCTAGTAGTGATTATATCACCTCATTAAATATATAAAAAAAATGCTGTAAATGACACATATTTACCAATAAGACGTAACAGATGTAGTGACCTGGTGTCTCTTTTATCTTTTGCATAAGACCCTTAGAGGCTGTGTTCACCCCTGACACCAAAAGCATCTCAATGATGTGGAAAGCTCTAAACACTTGAACACATCCAAAAAACGTATTAAAGATGTGATTGTTCAAAAGGCGATTCACGGCAGCACATGCTATACGCAGGGTAGCGTGAATATAAATACACTCCAGACTTTGCTGAAGAAAAAGTAAACTCTGTTGTACAGTATGTGGATAGAATTATAATTATCCCAAAAACTGTCAATGCCGATAACTTTTAAAGCACCCAGGTCCCTGAAATGAGGCTTCACATACAACAGCCAACACAATCTTCTTCTCTAGCTGCATGAGTGAGAGAAAATGTGCACTTTCTGTTAAGTACCTCTCACAGAGTTTCCCATATTAATACACACAGGTCTTCATTTGTGATGCATTCTGGTGCCATGTGTGAAAACGTACACAATTTGAATTACTGTGGAAGACTAGATCCAAAGGTTTGAACAGAGCCAAACAGCACAGGATAAGTAAGTGCATTTAAGTACATTTGTTACCTTGCCTAAGCTACTTGAAGAAGTGAAGAGGAGTCACACACATACAGTCTCTTTATTACCTTTATTAATTCAGTAACAGCCAACTGAACACACATGCTGTTTGCATGTGATATCCTGCGACACCTGAGAGCTTCTACAGTTTGCTGCTTTACTGCAGGAACAGTAGCCGTTTAAATATTTAGTTCAAAGACTCATTAGTGTGGCGGAGAGCACAGTACTCATTTACAGCAATCTTCAGCCACACACCAAACTTCAATGCTGTCAACTCTGATTGTACTGATACGGACACAACTGCATACTCACTTCCTGGAAACACATGTTTAGCACAGGGTTGGATTCACTTACCCTCCAAGTGACTCGGATGCTCTGAGAGGACAGGGCTTCCAGCTGCACCTCCTGAGGTGGTCCATCAGGAGCTGAGATCAGATCACCAACACACACATCTTATAAAACCGTACACATCCAACAGCTGTCTCAAAGATTAGAATGAATGAGTCTGGATCTGGCTATTTCAACAAATGGAAGGTGAGGAGAAGTGCTCTGTGGGGGATGGCCGAGGGTGGAGATGAAGGCATACAGAGGCTAATTTGCAGAAGGAGTCCAGCTTCAGTCTATTGACCGTAGTGTGACATTTACTACTGAGGCCGCTAATTGAAAAGTTCTGCTTTTAGTATGGGGTCAGCGTGTGTTCAATAATGCAACAGAGCCAATGGAGGTGATGTCACTGGGCTGTTAATGAATTGACTCAGTCTGCCGTTTACCTCCTTTTGCGTCTTGTCTTTCACCCACCACCTGCACTCACGTCCCACTGTGTTGTCTTTCTTGCTGTGTTTTTGTAACTCGGATGTGTTGGATTATACTGGAACTGCATGTTATTTGTGAACTTCAAAATAAGGGTAAAACTGTAACATCTCTTTAGTATTTAGTTCTGTACAGAGCAGGCTATGTACAGTCACTTCAGGAAGTATTCTGACTCCTTTACATTTTGCTCCTTTACTTACAGTTTACTGGGTTGCCCATAATTCTGAACTAACTAACCCATACTGACAAGTGACCTTCTGAAGCCACAGTACACAGAACAGTATGTTTGCAGTATGTTTGAGGGTAGGTGCAGAATGAAAAACTAATTCCGTCAGTTTTTCCTCACCGGCTTCATCAGTAGTGATGGTGAGCTCGTTACTGGCCTCACTCTTGCCAATCAGGTTCTTGGCGAACATGCGGATGTTGTAGGTGGAGGAGGGGTGCAGGTCAATGATGGTGGCCTGGTTGAGCTGAGGGGAGACGTCTTTGGTCTTCTGAGCAGTATCCCAGGAGGCTGTGGAGGGTAGAGGCCAAGGTTTATTGTGGTTGTTGAAGTCAGAGGGGAGGTCAAATCCAGCTAAGTGCATTAGGACAGCTTATATTAAATTATAGTGCTGAGACAAAGGGAATGCAGAGTTCATCAACCAAGATCTGATTCTTTACAACTTTACAGATTTGTGTTCAGCACAGATCATCCTATCTTATTATATTATATTATATTACTATATGGATCTAAATAGGTTTTCTTGTACCTGATTTGTTCTTGCTTTCAATATCAAAGCCTGTGATTGGACTGTTGCCATCAAAACCCATAGTCCAACGCAGGGCAATGGTCCTGTCCTTCACTTCTCTGATCTCCACTTCTGGGGGGTCTGGGGGCTCTACAAGGTACAAAGTTGCGAAGGAAATTGTTATTTCACTCAAATTATAATTGTATATGTTTTTTTTTTCATTAGTTGGTGCAGTTGTACCTTGTACTGTGAGCTGTATGATTCCTCTGTCTTCACCAAAGGAGTTGATGGCATGGCAGGAGAAGAAGCCAGAGTCCTCCCTCACTGTGGGCATGATCTGATGGAAGCACAGGGATGAAAGGAGGCTGACTTAAAGGATTCAGCTAGATTCAGGTGGATTGCTCCCTTAGTGATATTCATATTAAATATAAAATACCATTTATACAAGTGGTTCACAGCCTTTTTGGCTCATGATCGATTGAATGTGACATTAACTACGTGTGGCTTTCACGTAAATTAACGCAGATTGTTATGTTTCATTCTTGTTCCTTTTTTATCTGACGCCCCCAACTCAAATTTTACACTTTTGAGTAGCATGGCTTCCTACCTGCAGGGTGGAGATGACTTCATCGCCCACCTCCTTGACAGATATGACATAGCGACTGGTCTCTGGGTTGATGATGCGTTCCTCCTTCTCCCAGCGCACCATGATAGGTTTCTCACCGTGGGCTGTACAGCTCATTTTCTTCTCTTCACCCTGTGTAGCCAACGTGGTGTTGGGGTAAGATGTGATCATGGCAGGTACTGATGTGAAAATAAGATGGAGAGAATGAAGAAGAGAAAAAGATATCTTGTTAGATATATTTCACAGATTAACCATGTAAGTATTGAATTATAATGGATGTATTGTTTAAATAGAGAGGACTAGCCAGGGAGAATGATCTCGTTTTAAATATTATATAAATAAATAAGACAATACATAATAATATGAGTAAATTGACTCAATATATTAATAACTCATCTGCATCCAATCTTATTCACAATAAACTGTAAAAACATTATTAAAATGCAGCTTATTATTATGCCACTCTTATTTTATTATGACACTATGACCCCTCACCTTTCAGCCAACCACATATCCTTAGGTTCTTTTATCAAGCTCAACAAATGCTACCCTCCTGTTAGCTAGTAATTCTGAATCAAGCAACTACAGGCTGCTGCTGTAAATTAACACTGTTAACACAATAACCAACCTCTCCTTACATTTACCTTAACAAGGTTATTTATTGAACCAGACCTCCAATTTGTCTACTAGTAGTCTTGCCCTTCTTGCTCTCCAGGTGAGTTGCTGGAGATATTATACTGACTAAACCACATACATGTAATATTAGTAATATAGGACTCACAGTTTTTTTACTTATCTATATGCAGTGCAAAACACTGTTTACTGTATAACATTATTGTAAAGAGAGTCATATTTACAATCAATATTACAACCAATCACTCCATCAAGCCTGATGGCAGGTAGTACATACATTTTATTAGCACCTCACTGATTCCACCTTGTGCCTGAGCTATAGGCAGAGTCAAACGACTGCAGCTGCTCGGCAGCAGAGAATCATACTGTTGAACTTGATCGATTTATCTAAAAAGTAAATAGTAAAAGTAAATAATAACTACATCTAACTGTGCTTATTCTCTATTCACTGGTTGGTAATGTGACATCACTACTTCCAAGCTATAGGAACTAACATCTACTAGGCAAAATATCAGTAAATAAAATAAAAAAAATCTACCAGGAGACACAGTTCTGTGAAGAGCACTCTCTCTCTAGCTAGTTAGTGAGCTGATGAAATGCATAATAATTTGTTTTCTGAAAATATTTCTTACATGATTCATTTATATAATTACTTGTTTCATCAAACTGAATTCATACTATAAATACTGAACCCTTAAATCTCCTGATGTATCAAACATTACAATATTACTGTTCAAGCTGTGTGTCAGTTTACTGAACATCAGCAGAAGAGTAAAGAAAGAGAAAAACAAGATTACATTTAGAATTAAGTATTGTGCAACGTGAGCATTGTTGATATATAATGGAGATTCAGCTTCCCCTTAATGTTGTGTTGAAGGCAAAAAGCAGCCTTGGCATGTATATGTGTATATCTGTATATGAGGGTTCTAAATGGTACAGTGATGTTCTAACAGCACTCTGAAGACATCACACTAAACGCACACTAACGACATACATGCCTCATTACACACACAGCAGAGTGTATAACAACCCTCTGCTCCCAGATGCTTGCACACACTCATACCCACATACACACACATGCACAAGCTTGTGCACGCACACAAAAGTGTGTGCTCCCCCTTTTTTCCTGTGTCTCGCCACGCACACACACACACACACTCATGCATGCATGCACACACGCACACACAAACACACAATTTGTGACTCCAGTGATGTGATGGGAAGTGTCAGGCAAGAGGCTGCAAACATTTAAGCCTCATCTCTTATTCACTCTGCAGCCATTTGGGGATCAGGTGGTAAAGAACGCTGATTTATTTTGCATGACAACTATGAATTTTTTGTGAGACGCATTTGGAAAAGTGAGGGGAAAAAACTGCTCAGGCTTTATGTAAACGTTATCGTTTTATAGCACAGCTACTTTCATTTTGCCGTGTAAGTGGCTCAGAGGTGGCACGAGGCGATGTTGTTGACACTCTCACTAGCGGAGTGGGAAACTGTGCTAGGTGACAAAAAAGCAAGGATGGTGAAAGGATCAACATCCACATATTAGCTGTGTACTGGAAAAGCATTTACATCCAGCATCTGGGGGTCAAAATATATTAATGCTAGAGAAATTACATTTTTTTAAAACAGATTTATAGTAGGTGATAGAAATGTGAACTAGTCTGGTCAAATAATCACCTCATATTTGCTGTGTGTGTGTATGTATGTATGTGTGTGTGTGTGTGTGTGTGTGTGTGTGTGTGTGTGTGGTGGGGGGTTTTGAGGGGGTTTCTTTTGATTTCACAGCCAATCAGAGCAGTGGCTTTTCCTAGCTGCTGGACACACCCGAAAGCAGCTCTCTATTGGGGAGCACTAGAGAAACAAAACATTCATTTATTGACTGAAGCACAAAACAACCATTTGATGATTCTAGACTAAAAATATATTGTTAAATAATTCAGCACATCAGTACACTGAAGGACACAGAAATGCAGGCAGTATATATATTTTCACGCTCATCCTTTGAGTTGAGAAAGCTGTGATAATAGATGAATAATGGCAGCAGAACAGCTTTTATAAGTTTCCAAAGCGAGACTGAAGCATGCACAAACATTTCTAGAAATGATCTGAAACTGTCCTGTAAGACAGTGCTTCTCATGACAATTCTAGAGTTAATATGTAGTAAACATCCAACTGAATTTATTCTTCACAACACGTCATCTTTGAAATCAGATTAATGCCAAAGAAAGCTGAGACACAAAAACAGATGCTCAACAATAGTCGTGTCGCTGCAACACCAGGAGGATTTGTCTGCGTGTGTCCAAATGAGTTTGTACACGCGTCTACTTGTGCCTATGTGTGTTTGTGTGTGCCTGCAGCCCAGCTGAGCCAACCCTGGGGTGCACTTTGTGGCCCTGTAATTGTTGTGGTGATGTATTTCTTTAATATTGAGTGGAATTCTGGGAGCAGGACAAGAGGAAGAGAAAGAGAGGCGAGATGGGGGAAAAGGAGAGTCTCCTGTTTCATTAGGCATCATCCTACAAATCTATGTGCTGTATCTTTATTTCACACTGGTATAAAAATATACTAAAAGGAAACATTACCACTGCAGCTTCAGGAAAACCAAATATAACAGGCGTAGTGTGTGTTTACGACAATGTGTCTTTTATGTGGAGGTGAGGAGAGCCCTGTTCCTCCACAGCAACCCAGAGGGCAGTGATGATACGCTAAAGCCTGCAGGGGATTGTGGGGGATAGGCTGGTTGCTGATAGGCTACTCCCGTGAGACAAAAGCATCCCCCTCCTTCTCCCAGGCTCCCTTTCACCTGGCCAGGTTACCATGCCAACCAGCATCGGACAGTCTCTCCTCTCCCCACCTCGCTTCCCTCCTTCCTCTCTCTTTCTCTCTCTCTCTCCAGTCTCTACTCCTAGAAAAATGGCCATTTCTAGTAGCCTGGAATAGAACACGGACCTGCCATTGATTTTCACAGGAGTATGATGATGATTACACAATCACACACTGAATGTCGCAATGCGGGGCCAAGAAAAAGATACAAAAAGAAAATGTTTTTAATATCTCTAAATGGCAGTGTTAGAGATGTGGAAAACCGAATTAGCCAAAAGGAGGAGTCAGGGGAATAGTGATAACATGTAGTATTCACAGAAGAGCAGAATGGCCACTTCAGCGTGGAGCTGTTCATCTGGGATCAAAGAAAGAATGCAGTGAGACCATCTCAAAGGTTCAATGAGATGTGAGAGGTGACTAAAAGGCACTGCTTTTATTTCAGATGAATTATTTCTTATTAGCAACAAAAAGAAATGAAACGTCAAGGTGCACCTTTTGCAAAAAGTTATATTATACTACAGTTCAGTCTAGTTCCAGCCTTTGGGGCATCTTTGATTTTCTTTTTTTACTGAATTGGTGGTGACATTTTGGATTTCTCTAGAGGGCACTGTTTTCTGATTGACTGATCAGCCACAGGCACTGTCTCACTGTCACAGTGTTTGTTGTTGCTTTTACCAGTTGTGCACCAGTGGATTTTTCTTCAGTCTGTGTCCATGGCTGTTTTAAATAATGTATTAAATAAATAAATTTCTAACAGCACCCATGTTATGAGCATTATGATGGAGGTCTACGTTTCACCCCACACTGTGTTTCTGGCTGCCTGGAAGGCCAGTGTAAGCCACAGGCCTCCCCAGCTTGGCCACGAGGGCCAGACAAGAGAAAACAAGCAGAGATGCATATAGATCTCTACCCTGGAGGCACACTTTGAGTGGGCGCTGGGTAAGAGATGGCCAGGATGAGAGGAGAGAAGAGCGTTGTGGCAATCACACAAATATGACTGGTTCACTGGCCGCCTGCAATGTACTGAAATAATTCCCTTAGCTGCACAATTGGCTTGGGCATGGAGCATGATACCAAATGAATGCCTGCAGATGGGTAAACCTCTGTGCAAAGGTGGGAGGGTCGGGTGGGGTTAGATGCAGATGAGTGAATAAAAGAAAAGAAATGTAGAACATTAGAACCTGGGCTTTCTTTTGGTTGTCTCGAAGCACATTGCGTTTGGGAGACTGCTCAGTGACCACAAGACCATTTACCACTTCTCTTCAATGAAGCCTCATTATATGCTCTGCCATCATCACTGTGTCTGCCGACATTATGATGTCTAATAGGCTTGATTGGCCTTAATTGGCCCTGATAAACATTGAGTGGCTGTTGACTGACTGATAGCATCCGCTGTGGATTGCTAATGAATTGACTGAATTGCATCTGTTTTGGAGGTAGCTAAACTGCATAAAAATCATTTGTTTAAGCCTCCACCTGCTGCCACTGTCAAGACATGTAAACAAGCTTAAAAAATCAAAATAAACATAAACACAACAGTACCTCCACATTACAGGCATGTACAACTTAAACGTGCTGCAGTGAGTGTGCGCAGCTTCCGCTGGCTTTTAGTGCAGTCATGGTTTTCATACAGGATGATGCATGGTGTATTATGACGAGACATTAGCCTATGCACAGACACTCATAACAATGAAAGTGCCAAGCCAGGACATCACAATAGCTGCAATTCATTACCCAGGGAGATCATCACAATAGGCAGGCAGAGTGGGATCTATCTAAACCACTGCATTAGCTCTTTTGTAATAGCTGCACTACGCTGGACTGTATCTGTGCCTTTACATTATGTCTTTGCATTAACATGTGTATCCGCTTTGTGTGCAAATGTCTGTGTGTGTTCACCGACTTGTTTGCTCACCTGTGTCACACACAGGTGTGTGACCTGAAAGCATCTTTACCACACACGTCTACATTACACATGTCAGAGACTGACTGAGTCCATTGATTTTTATTTACTAAAATATCAAGCCACACTTGGACAGCCAATAATACACAACGAAGATCATGCTGTCCATTACGTGAGTACTTCAGCATACGTCAGATTGTGTGCCTCCTAATTGGTTCCTAAGCCTCTTAAGTAGCTACCACTGCTCAAGTGGTGTAGGCTGGCCTGGATAAAATACATAAAAACAGTGCAGAGCGTACGGAACATTACGACGTCCGACATTACTGAACATTACGGCCTCAGACGTTAAAGCAGACTGCACAAGCTCAACACTGTACTTATTAAGCACACAGAGATGCTTTAATGGTTAATGAGCTCATTGTCTGCATAGTGAAACACTAAAACACACACACACACCCAGAGGGGCAAGAGGATGAGGTGTAGCTTCACAATACCAAGGGACATCGAGGTTACTATGGAGAAGAGGCACAAATCAGGACAGAACCACTATCACGACAACAGGCTTCCACACACAGGAGCAGGGTGTGCACCTGAGGGACCGCTGACACACATAAATACACTCACAGAGCCTGATAAACATAAAATGACGATCAACAATCTCAGATATCAGAGAACTGTGTGTCTCCTTTCCAGGTTTACATGTCACCAGTGATCTGTTTGGTGACCAGTGAAACCAGTTCCTAAATCTTCTTAAACTTGCAGATGCAGTGAACAGAGCTCTAGACAGAAATAGTTACACGTTACATGTACTTTGAATCCATAATTTGTAATACTTTTATAGCTGTTTATCAGAAACAACATAAGTGTTGTTGCTTTAAAATTTTAGTTGTTGTAGTTTAGTTGCTTGTAGCATTTTCTATCAGACAGGTAATAATTTCTGCTCCAATATGCAAAATTATATTCTAACATTTACACAGCAAGTATTTACTCACTTTTAATATTGTTTATATGATGCAGTGCACCTACAGACTGCAGAAGGCTCCTTTTATTAAGACATCTGATCATACAGAATGTACATGAATATGCACCATACACATATACACCACCCATTACATAGAATTTTATAAAATAATAAAGGACACAGCAAACTAGTGTGGAGGACTAATTCTCCACTTTTACGTGAATAAATGCAATCAATAAGTTTGTACTTTAATTGACTGAATTTAAGAAGTAAATATTTGTAGCAACTAGAACATGAAAGAACTGATCACTGGCAGCATCCTGCAATATTACAAACACTCCACATGGATAGTTTCAGAGATATTCAATTATAAATCACACTTGAAAGACAAAAGAGACTGTACTGAGAGATGGTGGGTCTGTGTCTCTGTGTATGTATGTTTGTCTGTGAGGGAACATAAAAGGCTGCAGTCAGACAGGAGGGGTCATGAAAGAGTGCTAGCCTGTTTGGCAGTGGCTGGCAGACAGTGAGACACTCAGCAGGGAGTGCTCTGCTCTGGCTTGATAAGAGCCACGAGGGCAAAAGTCTCATCTAGCACTGACTGATCAAAATGAGCACCCAGCCACAGAGGACCAGCTGGAGATCACTCACACTCACACATTTGCAAATCCACAGTCATGTTCACAAGCTCAAACTCACCGTAGCGTGTATTTTCTGTGTTAAAGTAATAATAAAGTAATAAAAGTATGTGGATTATCAAATCTCTGCTTTTAGCATCTCTTTTTTTGAGAAACTGTGGTCAACCTGAAGAGGGCGGTATTACTGTTAAAAGAAGTGAGGCACTACTACAAAAACACTGACAAAAAAGTCTAAGAGTTGCAGTACGTGAAGGGTAATGCTAAAAAAAAGCCATACAGGCACAGTGAGGAGGGCAACGGACATGTATAACCCATTCCTCCTTCAATCCCCTTTTCCTCCACCCGTCAGTCCTCTTTTCCACATGGCAGCTCTTGCCTGCATGCAGAATTCAGGGCTTAATGGAGGGGAGCTAAGTCCTTGGCCACACAGCAGATAAAAGCTGTACTGTTTCCAAGAGATGTAGTGGCAACGGCTGTGCTCGTTGCTTTCGCGGGATTCACTCGGGCAGAAGAGAGTGCACTGAGCAAGCACCATGACGGCATCTCGCTGTTGGCCTGACTGTCACAGGCAAAGCCGGCTCCAGTTCAACTCACGTAAGCTTTGTGTTAATGTTTTATGGTAATGTTGCCAGCAGCACTGAGCATGACCTGCCTGGGCATCCAAAAGAAGAAGCTAGATAAAGTGTGACTGATAATTTTTTTGGAAAACTGACACAAAGAAATCACTACATCGAACAACCTGCGTCTCTGAGGTGCACGTTTTAGAAGTGCTCTCTTAGGTGCTGTTTTCCAGTGAGACTTACTTTTGACATTAAGATACATGGACTTGCTGACGTCAGCGCCGACATCGTTGCTGACTCTACACAGGTAGAAGCCACTGTCTTCTTCCAGCACGTGTTTGATGAGCAGAGAACCATTGACCAACACCTCGATCCGAAAGCCTGAGTTGAGCGCGATGGGTTTGAACTGAGGGACCCCAGCACCTGTCACAGAACACAGAGTCAGTGTGTATCCATTTTAGACTAATATACATTTTCGTGCTAAGAGGATGTGGAATCATTGCGAAACAATGGATATCAGTTACACCTTCATCATTTGAGCTAGAAGGTGTAAACACAATTATATGGTTATTACTGCTGGGATACCTAGACATACAAAGTGAATCACATCCTAATATAATGTACAGTACAATTACAGTGCAACACCAGCACTCACTATGACCTCAATGCCAAAACACATCACTGAATTAACAACTCACAAAAAAAACTTGACATAAAAGTAGATTTTATGGCAAAACAATTTATATTAAAGATACATTCTTGTTTTTATGGTTAAAACTACTACACTAACTAGCTAACTACTACTAACTAGGTATTCACAAGGTACCATATTTTACCAATTTTTAATTGTTTGCTGTCAGACGTTCGAATTTAACTTTAGTTTTCATAAACAATTCTCCCAAAGGCTGCATGTATGTCAGATCTCTGGCAATGAATATATAAAGTTACCTTGTCCTATGCAGATGCCAGCTGAACTAAAAGTATTTGTCATGACTAACAAGAACAAAAGCAATAGATCCTCATGTAAATCTTTTTTTTTGTTTTAACTGCTACTGTTTCCAGCCGTAGGACAGAAAAAAACACGCTGTTTTCCATCTCACAGAGCTTGTTTAGACTTGAAGTGGGTGCTTAAACCTCAAGGCTGTGGACATTATGATTGTTGCGTTGGCATTCACACAAAAAGACCTACCGCAGAGAAGAATCTTGCTGTAGGACAAAAATCTAAACACACAATTCAATATGATTGTCAAAAGAGAAGAAGGCCAAGTCATCCAGTTAACCGCCTCTGAAAACCTGTGAAACACTCAACGCTTTCACTGAACCTGGGAGCAACAGTTGTGTGCTACTACAGTTTGTTTGGTACTCAGTATGTGTCTGTGCATGTGGAGTACATGTGCATACATACATACATATTTATGTGTTTACCTTTAGAGTACTCCCACTGGATGGTAGGAACAGGATAGCCTTCTGCTGAGCAGTTCAGTATCACTGCCTTTCCATAGATGCCATCCTGGTCTTTAGGTTGCACAACAAATTTAGGAGGAACTGCAAGACAAGCAGCCATTAGACTAAACATTCTGTATATTCTGTATCCAAAAATCAAGGCCCAATATTCCCTCCAAGGTTAGAGGTGTGTGAACAACTTCAACTGATTAATGAATCTGACTCTGCTGCTTCTGTGAATTAATATTTTTTGATCATCACACCACCTCTCTGAGCCATCTCCTTCCTCCTCACCTCGGACGATGAGCTGGCTCTGGTGCTCAACGGCAGCAGCCTGGTTGCGTGCGATGCAGGTGTAGTTGCCGTTGTGCATCAGTGTGAGATTGGAGATGCGCAGGGAGCTGGTGAAGTCTATGTTGTCTAGGGTGACGCCCAGGCTGGCCGGGATTGGCCGGCCGTCCTTTTGCCAGGTGATGAAGACGGGCTGGTCGCCAGACATGACCACGCAGGGGACAAAGACTCGCTGCCCAATGGAAAACCGAGGAAACTCAAATGGGTGGATGGTAGGTGGGACTGTGGAGGAGACATGCACATGAATTTTACTTCAGCAGTTTCACCTCAGCAAATGTTTCTCACAATCAGTCACCATTCATGCACATATAAGCAAGCTTAAGATCTCAGCCTATTTTATAAAGTGAACCCACAGCAACTCATGCATCACATTTCCCTCATTATCACCTTGTTCTCCATTGCAAAACATTAACTTGTGATTCTGCAGGAATGAGAGAAATATTTTATTACCTCTTCCCACGTAGGGCAGCAGAATTCTCTCTCCAAAAACATGCATATAACATTCTCTCTCATTTGCTCTCTGGGGACACTGCAGTCATTGTGAGAACCAGATTCTTTGGAAAATTAATGATTTAAAATAACATTGGAATAAGCGGCACTTCAGCGCTTATTTAATTCACAACAAAATAGGCATAATAGGCTCCTGGGAATTCCCTCTCGGCAGCGGTGGAATGCTAAGCAGCTGAGAGGCAAATTAGCCAAGGCAGAATGGCGCCATAGCTTTGTCCATGCTGTGTGATTTCCCCTCGCGCACTCGTTAGCATGTCAAGACTCACCACAGAGAGAGGTGGGTGTGTGTGTTTGGGGGGTGGGGGGTAGATTTGCTCATCCAACATTTCAAATTATGCAGCGTCACTGAAGAAAGAGAGCCATCTGAGGTTATCATCATCTCGCTGAGTTCAGCTCATCCCTGCTGCAAATTCAGATGAGCCACAGATAAGTTGCCTGGGATGATGAAGATAGCACTTTGCTATCAGTGATGTGAGTGGTTTCTTTTTAAGTTGTAGTTTATAGTTTGTAAGTTTAAGTTACAAATATCTCTTTGCATATTTGTGCTTTTTGCAACAATGAAAGATAAAGACGAAGGTGATATTTTAAAGTATCTTGAAAATGTGACGTACAGCATGTAGGCCAGGGTCAGGGTCATCTTAGTTGCCACAGACTGAGTGATTAATGATCAACTACCCACGAATGAACTCAACAAATCCTGGGTTATAATATAGTACTGTATGCCATACCCCTCTCTTAAATAAATGTCCTAAGCTGCTTACTTAACACTTGAGATAGGTGATTATCATGATAAAGTACACAATTTCTACAGCTATTAAATCTCATGCTACTTTTCTAAGCATAAGTTCACCTCCCAGCTCTTACCAGACTGAGGTTCATACCTTTCACAGTAACGTAGACGCTCTGGTGTGTGGAGAGTTGAGGCTGCACCAGCACATTACACGTATATTCTCCTTCATCCACATCCTTCTGCACATCAAACAGCTTCAGGGTGCCATTGTTCTCAAAGGCCCGCTGCCGGTGGTTGTACGGCAGCAAATTGGAGTCCTTGTACCACTTGATGGAGTAGTACGGGTAGCCAATCACACGGCAGTGAATGTACATGTCCCGCCCAGCGATGGCAGTGAGGTTTTTCATTGGTCTGATGCTGGCAGGCCCTTGAAGGACACATTGGAGAGACAACTCTCTTAAAATGATTTTGAGGCCGGGGTGTGGTATAAAAGATAGCTGTGCTGTGTTGTGTGTGCTTTCAAGACACCACAGAGTTTACAGGCCTTGATTCATTCTTAATAGCAACAAACAAAAACATAAACCAAGATTTGTTCAAGAAACACAAAAAAGAAAATCATGTTCAGAATCATTTACAGCTCTCCGTCACATCAAATTTGCCTTTTGCTTCGTCAGAACCAGGGACTCGTGTACCCTATTTGAGCCTGTCGTGAATATTACCTCTTACTCCCACCTCTTTAGTACAGCCTGTAATTGCCTCATACAAGCTTTAGAGTGGAATGTTCCCTTTCTCCACTCATGAAGCTATTATCAAAACCATTACTCATGTTGCTGGCTTGCCTGGCTTTTCACACACTTGTGAAAAACCAACAGAATAACCAATAGGCTTCCATACCTCAGTGTCTATCAGGTAAATGGACTATTAGGCTTCTCTTTAAGCCACTGGAGAAGACAGTTTAACTAGGCTCTGTAGTGTACTTTGAGCACAAGCATATCCTGGGTTGCTACCCTCTTTAGCACTATTAAGGAGCCAACGATGTGAGAAACAGTCATTACACTTTCTCCGCAATGGCACCTGTGGAGATTTATCTTCATTGCTTGGCTGCATTCAGCATCCATGTACCCTTGCTTAAGGGCTACAGGGTTGCTCTATTTAGCCTCACAACATGCAAGAATGAACACAATCAAATTAAACCAATCAGTGTACAGAACATACCCTTCCCTCTCTGCAATAAAGCGATACTAATGGCCTACTAGTGCACCAGTATTACTGCTATATGACAACAGCAATCCAGCCAACCGTATCCCTGTAGAGAGCAGATAGCGTTATAGTCATACACTGGAGCTAACAATAAGTCACCCTAATAGTGTCCCAATGCAAAGCTATCAGCAGGTGTTAGGTAGGAAGTGGGGCATTAGAAAAGTTAATGGTGACACCAGTGACTGATGACAGGAGGAGTTACTACAGGAGGCTTTTCTATTGTGAGCAAGAAGAAATGAAGTAAAGCTACACTATCAGGTTTCTATATTTAAACGAGAAACTAGCTGCACATCTGACACCGTAATAATTCAAATCTCTCGACAAACTAATTTCAACATTTGCAGATCGTTGTGCTTTAAACACAGCCAATTAAAATGCATCAAAGCAGAATAAATCAAGGCATGTTGATGTGTATATGTGATGGTGTGTTGGAAGAGTTGATCTGACAAGCACCTCTTACGTTTATTCGCGCCTGGTAGGAAACTGTCCCAGCCGAGTTGTTGCAGATGCAGCGATACACCCCTCCGTCGGGCACCTGGGTCTGGCTGATGTTGAGATGGCTGACCACGTGACCCTCGGCGTTGGTATAGTGGGAGATGCGGTGGCGGCTGTCCCGTACCACAGGCTCATCGTCCAGAGTCCATGTTACCCGGGGCTCGGGCGTGCCCTTCACTGTGCATGACAGCGATACAAACTCGTTGATGTTGTAAACCTTCTCGCTGAATGAAGCCAGAATCTTTGGGGTGCCATCTGGAGCGGGGAAAGAGATTCACAAGGAAAGGTATTTTTTTTATTATTCTGCATTATTTATTCTCATTAAAATAATTACATTAACTGAAGCCTTTTAAAATAGAAATCCTTCAAATTCCAGAATGATTTGACTTTTTTACACTACAACACTGTTACCACTGTCTGTGGTAACAGATTAATACAGCTCCTCTCTCTGGCTCCACAACATTATTGATTATCTATATTCTACTTATACTGGTGGTCATGGGAGGAAGACAGTGCAGTAACCCCAGCTCATGTAAGCCTCTTTCAGAAAATCTAATAAAATGGGCTGGGCCTTGGCTGCACTGCAGCACTCAATACCAAAGTGCACAGTCAGGCAGATACGCAGTCTGCACTCACATGAAACAGCAAAATGTACACAAAATAAAGACGAGATAACTGCTAAATCTGTTCTGCTTCCATTTAAAACACTTTGATCCTACCACCCAAATATCTCCTGTTAGAACACTGACTGTAAATACTGACCTTCCAGTATGACTTGAACAAAGTCCTGTGCCGACATCTTGCCATGTCTGGCAAAACACTGATAGGCTCCTCCATCACTCTTGGCCATACCAGCCATGACCAGGTTCTCCCTGTTCTGGCCTGTCATGCGGACACTGTTACTTGGGTAGATGAGCTCTCCATTGCGGTACCAGGACAGCTGGTACTCCTCAGAGCCGGTGACGCTGCAGGACAGTGAAACTTGGCTTCCAACGCTGCCCTTCACCTTCCGTGGGCTCACCACCACCTTCAGGGGCTCTGAAGTTTAGGAAGTATTAGTTCAGTGACTGCTTCTAGCAGAAGACTGGAATATATGGTCTTATTTGTTTTACTAAGCACAAGCTATAACAGCCTAGCTTTCCCCTGTTTTCAAGCTACATAACACTGATGCACATATCAACCACAGTCACTTACCATCCAGCCATTGGGCACTAACCTTTTACCTGCAGCCTGCCAACCACCTCAGCATTACCGTAGCCATTCCACACCTCACACACATACGTCCCTGTGTCGCTGGGCTGGGCTCTCTCTATCAGCAGGCCCGTCACACTCTGTCTGAAGCGTGTGTCGGGCTCCAGCGGCCGGTTGTCCTTTAGCCAGCGGTATTTGGGTGCAGGGTGGCCGAAGGCCTTGCAGGGCAGCTCTACTCGATGAGATGCCATCACCTCACGACGCTCAAAGCTGTCCAGGATGTGGGGCGCTGAGTTGGTGGGGTCTACAGGGAGGAAATACGGTGTAGAGGTAAACGGTCATGTGTAAAATAAGTGGTGTGTCTCTTTAAATGGACCATGTTTCATATCAATTTATTGTGTCATTTTGTGTCAAGTACACAGCGAAGATCCCATGTGACGTGATGTTGCATACTAGTTTTAAATATTGCAACAAGCTGTAATACACACTGTAACAGTGGGTATTTTGGTGTTGCTCCTACCTGAGACAATGAGGCGGGCGCTATTGCTCTGGCGGGTCTCTCCTGTGTACCGATGGCGTGTCATACACCTGTAGTTGTACAGCCCGTCTTCCATTTGCACATCCAGTATATACAGGGCTCCCGTGGATGTGATGAGAAACCGAGACACTGTAAATAAATAGATGCATATTAAGTCACTGCACAATATCAATGTCTGTTGCAATTTTAAACAACAACTCTTAATGTGAACAATGCTGCATATGGTTTTTGGTCAATAGCTTGTAAATTCACTGCACAAGACATGTCTTGAAGAGCATCTGCAGGGTCCATCTATTGGCTGCAGATGAACCTTCAATAGATCACAGAAGCCAAAATTTCTTTGCGACTCTTTTATCCTCACTGATGTCCCACTGTGGGGCCATAAGAGTTTCATCCAAAGACATAATACAGGGGCGGCACGGTGGTGTAGTGGTTAGCACTGTCTCACAGCTAGAAGGACCTGGGTTCGATCCCCGGGTCGGCCGGGTGCCTTTCTGTGTGGAGTTTGCATGTTCTCC
>JAUMHL010000006.1:2872895-2930325 GCA_032362345.1 Sandelia bainsii | reverse complement strand
TGAGAAGCTCAGTCATCCGGGAGGGGCTCAGAGTAGAGCCGCTGCTCCTCCGCATCGAGAGGAGCCAGATGAGGTGGTAATTAGGATGCCCCCTGGACGCCTCCCTGGTGAGGTTTTCCGGGCACGCCCCACCGGAAGGAGACCCCGGGTCTCTCGGCTGGCCTGGGAACGCCTTGAGATCCCCCCGGAGGAGCTGGAAGAAGTGGCTTGGGAGAGGGAAGTCTTGGTATCCCTGCTGAAGCTGCTGCCCCCGCGACCCGACCTCGGATAAGCGGATGAAGATGGATGGATGGATGGATTTCTTATTTTATATATTTGTATTTCTTAATTTCTTTCATCTTTGTTTGTGTCTAAATAAAACACCTGAAGTTGTCAGGCTAGGCTTTAGGAAATTCTGTAAACATACTGTACCATAAAGGCACATGCAGACACATACTGTAGAAAAGGTGTACACGGACAAACATACAATCCAAGAACCTGCCCTAATTTCTCATCACACTACTATAAACTTGAAGAAGCCTATCTTGGCTAGACCCTGCAGTATCTGCTCGCTCTCAGTCAGAGTAGGAGGCTGAGATTTTTTTTATTGCCGCTCCTAATCAGTGGCAGCATCCCTCTGCTCATTAACTAGACACATGCTAGCCCGAGGCAAACGCCTCATATGTCAACCACAGATAAAGATGTCATCTTCTGCTTGACTGAATAAACCGCTAAAACTAGATGCAAATGGACACTGAATGATATTCAAATCAGGAGGCAACGGGGAAGCTTAAACCCTGAGGCGCTTGGCCTCGCCATTGCCCCACATTCCTCCACTGCGTTAGAGGGAAAAGAGATTTTAGATACACTGTGTGTTCAGAGCGATGTTCTACATGACATCTGAAATCCCTATGAAACGTGATGGTATGATAGCTGGGGTGGTAGCTGTTCATGCTGTAGACATCATAATAATAATGTAATTTGCTGCTAAATTACAATAGTTTATTGGTAATGTGAATACACTAAATATGAGCATGCAGTTTCTTTGGAATCGGTCTAACTGGAAAGCATCATATTAAACATATCTGGAACACCTGTCATGTCAGTCAAGTATGAGAGCGACAGTGGTGTCCATTGTCAGCAGTTTTGTCCATTATAAACCAATGCTCCTGTTCATTAAACTGCAGCGACAACTGTCTGTACAAACGCACCAATAAAACTCTATCTCATCAAATAGAAGCACAATCAAACAAAAGGCAGTGTAAGAATGGAGTTTATGTGTGCAGGATTTGTGTGGCAGACACTGACAAACTATGACAGAATGACTCTATTCACCACCAGACTGTTTGGAAGCAGCTGCGTGAGCACTTTTTTTCTTCTTATCAGACAAATGTTTGTCTGCTGAAGTCAAAACTGAGGAGGGAAATCTTATCACAATAGCCTTCAAATCGTTGCCTGTGCGTTTCTATTTGCAGTATGTGTGTGTGTGGCTGCATGTGCGGCGTAATTACCCAGTACTGGAGTCAAGCTATTAAACCCCTGATGGTTGTGTGTTTACAATGCTATCATTGGCCTCTCTCTGGCCAACACTAAATGAGCTAGTGTTGAACCTCAGCTGTATAATCATGAATATTCATCTCTCTGTCTGTGAGAACCTCAGTGTGTGTGTGTGTGTGTGTGTGTGTGTGTGCTGAACAGGCAGGCACTAAGGAAGTTGGTACTATCTGCTCAATCACAATCCGTCACTTTGTCTGTATAATAAGTCAGGCTGACAACAATTGTACTTATCGCCAAAGCCACAAGAAAACAGGCTTTGTTTTAGGAGCAATAAAAGGCAGGACTGTTTCCAGCCCTGCAGGAAGCATTGTATGGGCCCATACAATGCTTTCTCACTATTTTGCTTCACTCTTCACTCATGCTTTATCACGAAAAGCAAAGAAGCTTGAAGAAAAGTATCATCTGCAGCACCTGTGGAAAGTATATTTGTCATCTCAACATGCTTATTAATTACAGTGCTGAGGTGAGAACTAGACAGCCCCTCAAGGCCCTCCTAAACTGTGATAACCTGAGTGTTAAAGTGCCATTCCCCTGAGACTTCATGGCACCGCATTCCTGCTTATGGAAAAGGACCTAAAAACAGCGCTCATTGGTGTTTCATGGTAATTTGCGGTGGCAAGTGGAGCGGGCGATGCTGCTCTGTGAGTAAAAGGGGGGCAAGAGGAGGATTAGATAATCAAACAGTGTGCCACTTTAAATAATCTCTGGCTCCTCTGGGGGAGGTGAGACTTAAAGTCGGAGCCCTTCTGCTTTAATTGTCTGATTTTCCCATCATTACTGTTGAGGGCCTCAGTAATTCAGGTTTATTAAATATTCAGGAGCCACACTGAGGAGGGGAGGGGAGGATAGAGCGACAGCGGAAGATGAAGGTAGAGAGAGGAGCGAGAGGAAGAGAGTGGGAGGATGTTGTGGTCACTGCAGAGTTATACTTTGATCTCCACTGTGGAGAGAAAACTCTTTTATCTTTAATGCAGCAAGATTTTTAATAATAATAATCCACTTATGCTTGTTCATTTACTAGTGTTTACATACTGAGTATTGTAGCTACTTACTCTAAAGTGTTACCACTGTGCTTTGGGCAAGTTATACAAGCAAATACAAATTGCCTAAAAACCAGTTTGTTGAATCAAACTCTCTGTAGACGTGTATAAGTAAATGCATTTACTGTATACAAATGTGTGTACACTGACACTGACTGTCAAAAAATGTTCCTACACCTGAACTCAGAATTATAAATCGATTCTTACATGTTTTATGACTTTTTGTCACTTTTAGGTGACAAACTGAATCACATCAAAACAGGGCATAAGTGAGACCAAAACAAGTTGACTTGCTGTAATTAAAAAAGAACCTATGTGTAAAGCAAAATCTCCAGTTTTATGATGGAGCAGAGTCTACTGGACTTTCTGATTAGCTTGTTGAGTGGAGCTCTCTGTTTCCACAAGAAAGAAACTGGTTTAGTAGTGTTACACCATAAATCAAATCCATCAGTGGCAATGATAAGTGGTTATACACGTGTGATATAAAGACAAAATTACAGACTGGTAAAATACCAGATAAATACCAGAAGTCGTTTAAAGGGAGAAAAAAAAGAGAAAAAAACTCCTGTCCTCTTTATTAGATTGACAGTACTGATCTGTTAAAGGCTCAAACTGTGCTTTTAGTTACTAATGGAACTAGTATAAAACTGCAAAAAGAAATCCTGACAGGTTAAAACCACTCCGACATGCGGCGTGTATGAAAGTCTATAAATGAAAAGACTGCAAACCAGTCAGTTATGTTGAAGGAAGTGAGGAGACAGAGTGCTGCTCACTAATGAGTCACCCTGCCTGATCACGGCCCCGAGCTACAGCCTGCATCCACAACTCTGCAGCAGCTACATCCTGACATGACATTAAGTTTAGTAATCAGTCTGTAAAAAACATTTTCCATAAAAATATGGTCAGAGTCTGCCACTGGAGCAAGACAATTAACAACAAAACAACATTTCCAATGCAAATATTGTTTTACAGGTTTCCTTGGATCAAGTGGCATTAACCTGATTTCCTAATGCAGTTCTTTATTTCAAACTACTGCAAATAGATTAAAAACAAGTGAAGTTATATGAAATAAAATATGTTACTTTAAAACGGGCATGGTGAACGAGCACACCATTTTTGACATTGACATTTTTTATCTTTTGTCAAGATTAGAACATTTGATAGTAGTTGAACAAATCCTTCACTTGAACAGAAGAAATGCTTCATTCAAATCCAGAGTAAAAGTACAGAAGTATTATCAGCAGCAGTAAAAAGATATCAAAAATTAAAGTAGTGATGCAGAATGACGCCTTTCAGAGTCAAATACATCACATGAACAGTTTTTTTTTACTGATGTATTCAAATTGTATTAGCATTACAAGAAAGCTAATTAATGGGGTTCCTAATTAAGAAATATTAACAAAATCATAATAAATAATCTTTTTTTGTGTTTTTTTTTTACACGTATGCATTTGCACATGATCACAATGTGAAGCAGATCAGTGTTTCAATGATTTTTATGGACAAAAGCTGCATGGAACTAAATTGATATAATACATGGAGATAAAACATATGCATTTAAATAAACAGCATCATATGAACCAGCTTTAAACAGAAAAATATCAGATCTTTAATAAGGAACCAAACCTGAACACAGCTGTCACAGCTGACACACAGTGATGTGAGAAGTCTTTAACGACCTGACTCCGCAAACACCATTTATCCCCTTTACATCCCCAGTGGACAGAAAGGAGACACACCCCTCGTTTAAAGGATGACTCGCCTACCATGTAATTAAATTCTCACAGCAGCCTCCACCTTTCCTACACTGCCTCAAAATCACAATAAAAAATATCTCTCCTTCCCTTTCTATCTTTGCTTTTCAATTTCATCTCTCTCCCCCTTTTCTGTCATTGTCGCTGTCCCCTCTGTCTCCTTGCTTTTCATCTCGTGCCTTTTCCTTGGTGTTTCCCTTCCCTCCTTCTCCTCCTCCTCCTCCTCCTCCTTAGCCCCCTCTCCCCGCAGAGCATTAGCTTGCAGTGGTCAGGCCGCTTGACAGCTGCTCCACCTGAAGAATATCATTCAATGTTGCTGTGGAGACAGAATCAGGCTCCCCTCCTTTATTTTCTAGCCCTCTCTTCCATCCACCGTCATGGTCTCTCATGTGGCTGTTCACAGGCTGAACATGATCCACTGTTTGTTTGTTTCTCTAGAGTGTAAATGATCATTACAATGTGTGAGGATTTAGATATTTAACTTCTTGAACTGGTCTATTACGGGTGCATACTTTTGCACCCTTTGCTTCACATTTGCTTGAGGTGTGACTAATTGAGTTGCAAATGCGAGCCCCAAGATGTCTCAGACTATCACTCCAGAAGAGCCAGGCAGACAGGCATGGGATGGAAGCGTCTATTACTGATAACACATGACAGAAGAGTGAATACTGTACAAATCATGCTGCTCCATATAGAACCACAATTAATGCACAACAAATCATCACCATTGAGGACCCATTGTTCATCTGTGCAAAAACAAAACAAAAAATATTGGTGGCAAAATACTTATTTGTTTTACATATTTGTAGTTGACATTTGTTTACTTATGTGAATGCAGTTATGAAAAACAAAGCAACTAAAAAAAACACATGTACTGTATGTTTTACAGTCAAGACAAATACAGTAGGTTATGATTATGTCACCTAGCAACAATTCCTTCTGGATAGTCAAATTATCAAGAGACCAATCACATTCTTCCCTCTAATTGCTCCAATCTACCTTCCCGTACAGCTTACACTCCCACTTTGAGCCAGTCCCCCAAACATGGCCCCAACCCCGCTGCTATAGATAACACTAAGCAGTGAAATGACTCCCTACAGACACATCATCAGTGGCACTAGTGCCAGGCCCGCCAGCGTAGGGTTAAGTAAATATTGGGCAAAGCAGCTGCTCTCAGAGTACCATCATCTGCCTGTGTTCCTGCCTGGTCCCAGCCTGGTATAAATCACATGCAGCAATTAGTGCCACGCTGTCCCTCTGCCCTCGTTAAACAACCCCGCTGCTGAGGAAGCCGTTAACACTACAGCAGAGCCTGTATGGGTAAAGGAAGGGGGGACAGATGGATGCAAAGATGGATAGATGGGCACTGAAGGAAAAGATGATATGATCAGAATCAGTTGAGTTTTTTGGACCAGCATTTTTAAAATAAACCATATAACCAGTGTACAGTGTTCTCTTTGGTGTTTCACAGCTAACATTAGCCGTGTTAGCAGCTCTGTGAGGCTGCGTCTAGCTGATTGCTAACATCCTAACAATGACAGATGATAATGCTAACATGCTGATGTTTAGCAGATATAATATTTACCACATTCGTCATCTTCATTAATAGGTTTGCATGCAACCATTTGCAAATGTGTACAGCTGAGACCAATGAAAATATTATTAGCTTTGCAGGCAACTGATCATAAACCAAAGTGTTGACGTCTGGTGTGATGATGAGGAATGAAAAACAGACCAGCATCTACTTTCTGATGACTTTCTGGGAGAGTATTTTAAATCTGGCAAAATGAGCACCATAATCTAATGTAACAGGTCTGAAGTATTAGGAGAAATCACAGAGGTTGGTTGCGGCAAACCCACTACCACAGTAGCTGAATATGCCTGGGTATGTCTACTCGAACACATGTCAAGTTCAACAGAAGACTTGTCAGATTTGTCCTGTCATCTGCTTGGATGGCCCATACAACAGGTTGTTTATGGTAAAAGGAATCATTAATAGGACTGTTTGTGTATATGTGGTTTCACAACCCTGGGCTAGAGAGACCTGTGTATCCCCGAAGAAAAAAACTGAAAACTGACACCAGCAGCAGAAGATCATATGTCTGTGTATTTTACCATGACAGCATTTTTTAACTTATAAAGATGTGCAGCCTTCATCAAGGAAAAGAGCAGTGCCTGGCAAAAGATCAACTGTGCAATTAAAGCATTTATGTGTACACACAGAGTGCATGACTGTTAACTTGCAATACTACTAATACTAGTTGGATAATCCTAAAAATGAGGTGCATAGAGTGCAAAACTGAATGAACATGTACCTAGCCTAGAAATTACTGTGAGCAAATGATTCCTGCATGAACATTTTGACTGTATGAATTACACCCTGAGTATTTTCATGCTACAATTAATATGTTTGAATTATAAATGATATTTCCACATAAAAAAATAATGTGTTTTATTCCCATTACAGATGTAAACAGACCATAAACAGATTCATGAAAAGCACACAAATCACACACTGTGTCTTTAAGAGCAAGTGTGCACCGCTTAAAAAAAACTTGCATTAGCGGGTGATGGTGTAATTTATGGTGCATATTCTAAAAGGTGATAATCAATGATCACTAAGCTGATTTTTATTATCCATCAACTGTGATGCTAGTAATCTAAAATACCCAATTAAACCTTCAATGTAATTTACCCGACAACAGCTCATGAAAGGACAAAAACAGCGGCTGGTGAAGAGGAGACATAGCCATCAGCACCATCCTATTACCATATTGCTCTAAATTACCACAATCACCAGGGGAGCAGTTAACATGCCACCACCCAGCAGAAAAAAAGTCCCCCAAATAATGTCAGAACCAGTGCTGCTGATTTACATTCTTCTCTCTTTGTGACTGTGCTACCAGCTGCTGTTGTGTCCGGGGTAGTTAGGAGCTTTGGACACGTCTAGAGACAGAGAGAGGTAACAAGCAGATGAGGGGGGGAGTGCTCAGGTGCTGAATAACGTGTCTGAGGGATGATGCTGCGTGTGCATACTGTCCAACAATACCAGAGGAAGAGGCAGAGGAAAGGGGAATAGAGGAAGAAGGTGGGAGGGCTGATATGGAGGAGGGGTGTGGGCAAATATGGCTGGAGCAGGTGGAGAACGCTGGTTAGCAGCAGTGTTACTGGTGCTGTAAATGCTTGATTTGTACACATGGTCTCTACTTGTCTTATTCAGAAATTCCTTTTATTCCCTCATGTTTGTTATTCCCCTCATTCTTTTTGTCTTGCCGTCTGTGCTCTGTGGCGCGTGCGTAGATAAGAACTGTAGAAAGGAAGACAATAGTGAAATATGCCCCCCACCAACTCCCCTTCTCTCTGTCTCTCTCAGACTGAGACCAATTCTCCTGTTTAAGTGCATTGTGTGAGAAAGAAAGAGGGAGAGAGAGGTGAACTGGTTACTGTGGCAACCAGGAGAGTGACTCTTAGGCAATGGCATATGCATAGTGAGGGAGAGAGTGAGAAAGAGAGATGCAGAGGTGAAGGTGGAAAGTGCTGGTGAAGGGATGTAGTGGAGGGAGGTGAGGGTAGTGATAGTGTGTGGGGAGGGGGGGTGGAGGTGGGGGATGGAGGAGGTAGAGTGCAGGAGGCAGATCGGAGGGAGGTGTCAGTGGGTTACTGTGCACAGAGAGATTCAAGCTCTTTTACTACCGTAGCAGAAGAAAGGGAGGCAGAAACAAAAGGAGCTGTCTTTTGAATGGTCGCTGTGCTGGATTGGACTGTCAGCGCTTCCTCCTAACAGCCTCACTCTGCTTGCTGCTCCCACTCTCAGACACTTCCTTCCTCTACGCTTCTCTCTTTCCCTGTTCCTCGTTCAGAACACTGCATGCTTGAGTCTGTTGCAGGTGATTCTGGGATTGAATTTTTCCCCCCGACAAATGTTAACTGCTGGGGTTCAACAGCTGGATCTGAGCATTAAAATGAATAAAATATACTTTACTTTGCACTTTGACTTGACTGCAAATGATTTCATGTAATAAATTATTTATTAAACTATGAAAGATTTCTTTCACAGTTTCCCATGTGGCTTCATTAAGCATTTTTGAGAAATGACACACTTAAATGCACCATTGGTCAGTTTAATATTATATATAGTATACTTCCCGGTATAGTCTAGTATGGCCAGCAGATTATGGTTATGAAAGGATAATTGTAATTATTAAAACACAGTCTAGTATTGCAAATAGAAAAGACTCATAATTAGTGCTGCAAGATTAATCAAATCGCAGTTGCAATCGCGATGTCAGCCTGTGCTGATATTATTCAAATTAATATGTACATGTGTAAATGTGATAACATGTTTATTGTCCAACATAAAACATTGCAATATGACTTTTCCACCAAATTGTGCAGCCCTGCTCATAATATCACCAAATTCATCCAAAACTCCAAAATATTAGCTGTTTACTGGAAGCTAACTAATGATACCAGATTACATCTGCACACCACTCAACTTGAGTCATACATACATTAAAGTTTGCATTTATGTTTAAATAAGGCCAATTAAACTTCTAACTCTTTCCAGAGGCATCATGACTTTTCTGGCCTGTTGTGAAGACAAGAGGAGGATGATAGTATGTACCCTCTGACCTTATGGCAGGAGCCCACAGAGAAACAGACTGCCAGAGACAAACAGAGCCATGGGGTGGGTGTAATGAATATGCTGCCCCCTATGGTAGGGATGACCTTATAAACAACAACAAACTGTCACTACGGCCAGGCCTGCTGGGAGCTGCCCTCTGTGCAAGGGCAAATGGCCTGCAATCCTCTGGACAGGACTGCCAAAGCTCACAGAGGAGACTGTTATAGATTTTATAACACAGAACAAACTGCGTTTAATGTTCCCTCATTTTAAAGTCAAGCTCACTGAGGGATGAAACATTATAATTCATCTATTAAACAGCTGATGAGATCACATGTGCTTACATCAGTAATTTATTCCCTTCATGATAGAGCATATTACGAACTGCGGGCGGCACAGCATTTACCCAGGTAGATCATCACACATCTAATCGATGCTGCTGTGGTAAACCCTACTACTATGTCATGCAATGCTAACTTACCGCTTTTATTATACAAGACAAGCTACACCTGCAATTGCTGTGATCTCAGCCAGGCGTTCAGAATCAAACAGCGGAGGAGAGACATCCTCGAGTTTCAAGGGGGGACTTTCATGTCACCGCGAAGGAGACAGCGAAGAGCGGCGGAGGAGGGTTAGAAGTCAGAGCGAGGCATATGGCATCTTGAATTTTGGGCAATGAGAACTGACAGGTTAACTGAACATTTGGCAGGGGAGGGGTGTAGCAAGTGGTAGGGGTTCAGCGGGAGAAGAAGGGTAGCGGAGGTGGAGGAGTTATGTGTGGGTTTTGGTATGTGTGTGTGTGTTTTGGGTGAGAGGGGTAGGTGGGTAAGGTTGCTAAACACTCCCATCTGTTCGTATCCCGAGGCGCTACTTGGGCAGTTAACTGCCGACTTATGCAGATGAGGCGCTGCTGTGCCGGCTCCTTCCACTTACATCAGATAAATAATGATATAAATATATAAATACATTTGAATAATAGGAATGGCAGGATGTGGAAACAAGGAGCAGCAGGGTCAAGCTGTTTCCTAGGGAGCGTTTGCTTTTTTACCATCCGATGATCACAGCTCCTTCAGGACGCGTGACTGCAGTAACTATGTCCTCATTAAGGTTTGCCTTCCTCTAAGCCCCGGCTCGGTCCCAGGGGAGAGATGTGCTTAACAGGTGTCCTCTAAACACACTGACATATATTATGTGAGCTATGAAAATATGGTCGAATATTGAGCTACATTGATAATGTCCTTGCGTACTTTTGCCCTCTGATTTCAGGCAATCTCAGGATATCGGAATTTACAAGTTGTTTATATACAGTAAAAAAGTATAAAACCTGTCTATAAAATCCTATAAGCAGTGATGAAACAATTTACATTTACTGTTCTACACACCGGGGATTAGACAGTGTGACAAGTTGAAAACATTAACTTTACCACTTCACCAAATACAGATTGTATTTACACTATAGCAGTTTGCAAAGTCCTAAAAATATTTCTCAGCGTGTCCATAGTCCCATAAACACTGATCCCAGCCCACACTGTGCTCTCTCAGATTGAAGAGGGGGTTTAACAGGTAATTGAGCCAGATATTTGCATCACCCCCATCTCTGTTGTTAGATAGATTCGTGTCATGTGTGTGCTCCCACTATACATGATCACATATTGGAATGAGGATAAGGAGTTTTTGATGGAATTAATGGAATAGGAGAGGAGAAAAAAAATGAGTTGAAGAGGCGGAGGAAGGAAAGCAAAGCATGGACTGATTTGAATCTGGTAAACTGTCAAAGAGACGGATTACCCCACCAAATCCCTGGCGAAAATAGAGACCCAAGTTATTTACTAGCCTTACAACCAGCTGCAAACCATCTGTACTTAATTGTAAGACACAAACTTTATGAAGATCAACTGGGGATTTGACCACAAAGCCTCTTACGCCACTGAATTGGTGTCCCTGCTTCGAGGGAGAGTTGGGGAGGGTGCTCGAGACATGTCACATGTGCTTTGGAGGGTATGGACTCCACAGCTCTTTCTCTAGTGTCTCTCAGAGGCGCGTCCTCCTAAACACATAAGCAAACCTTGTTGTGCATGGGCAGGGCACTTTAAGACGCTCTTTACAAAGCATACAAGCATGCAGCTCTGTGAGCATAGACGTCAAACCAGTGTCTACACGCACAACCTTACACACACACACACACGCAATTGGCCACAGCCAACATCAAAACATTTAATTGGCTTGAGCCTGTTAACGTGAGACAAGTCATTAAATGCCAATTAGGCAAGTAAGTGGTCTAATAACCTACACTTAGCCATGGAAACGAGAATAAAGAAAACAATACCCACACTGACCTTAAGATATAAGCCCAGCACCAAACCTGCATGTGGCATTGTTTAATGTAGGTCATTGTGCATTATGTTGTTCTTGGCAGCCATCTGAAGACAGGAGATAAGAGGTTGTGTCAAAGCCACTGAATGGCAGGTAGCCAGGGTAATCCTATTGAACAAGATCTGAGCTGAATCTGGGGTGGGGAGCGTTAGTGGGGTCACATGAGGAGCCCGTCGGGGTCAGTATGTGGCTTTGTGGGTGGTGTGGTCCCAAACATTGTGGATCTTAAAAACAATGCACACCACACTGCTCGGTCTGTCTACCTTTAATGAGGGGTATAAATGCATGTTGAGTGCATTTCACACAAAAATGTAATGAAAATGTCACTTTATTTTATTTTGCTGTTCCATGTTTCTAAAGGGACAGAATAAAAAATAAGGAAGCAAGGCTTTTCTCCACAATTGCATCACTTCTAGGAAACTCACTCATGGGTCATCCAAGAACAAATATCTAAGCTGCTGGCCGCTTTAACTCATTTATTTTCTTCCACTGCGCTAATTCCTCCCATCTCCATATGTTAAGAGGGAGGAGGGAGTGTGTGTGTGTTTAACTGTGTGTATGGGACAGGAAGGGTGGAGGAGTGTCAGGGATTAGGCCATCCTGTCTGGACATATGCCTGGTGTAATCATCCTGGAAGAGCTGCTCATTGTGCATCTCTGTCCAGTATGGATCTGAATCCCAGGATGTCTCCCTCAGAACCCCAGTGACAATGAAAAAAAATCACAGTGTTAATCTTAAACTTTGAAACTAAAGTGTTATAAACCTTTAGTACATCAAAATACAATTGTAAAGAAAATGTTTGTAATATACATGCCAGCAAAATAGACTGTTTGTCTGCCCCATCACCACACACCAAAATTCAACTCAAAAACACATCCAGACGCAAAAGATGTTTAATGCAGGACATGTATCGTTGTCAGTGGTCTGTACTCTGCATGGTCACATCGTAAATTGTAATAAATCTCCACCCCCCAAACCTCCTACTCTCTACCTTCCTCATTAGCAGGTATAATCCCTGATGGCCCATCTGCCAGACACCAAAGCCACAAAACACAGAGCAAACAAGGCTGGAAGAAGCCGGCCGTTATGAATGAGAAGACTGATCACTTACATACACGGTGTGTTTGCTCGGGCCCTGCACAAGCTGCACTGCTACAGCGCTGCTATTTTCACATGAATAACAAACTATTAGAGCTCCAGGAGAATGAGTGTGGCACCTGCAGTGCACCTGCCTAGAGAGGATAGCTGTGTGTTTGTGTCTGTTTTATTATTATTTGCTTGTTTTAGGCAGTTTGGACTTAGTGAATTGGATTCCAGCTGTTAGCTAATATTTTTCCAAAACCTACAGAAAGTGAAACAGGACTGGTACAACCAAGCATCAGTAACTCTTTTTACTATGCAGCGTACAAAAGGCCTCTAGCACATCAATAATGCATCGATTCACCAGATGTCGTCTGAGCTGAAAAATAGTTAGGAATTTTTAAAAAAGAATTGTGCTGTGTTTTCCACATCATGAAGTGAGAACTACCACTGTTCTAGTAGCGCTGACACAAAATGGCTGCTTTAGACTGAAAGAGGCAGTAAGCCAGAGCAGCAGCAGCAGCAGCAGCCTAGACAGAACAAACCTTTTAACATCCCTCTCTTCCTCACTCTTATTGAGAGAAGATTAACAAATCATAAAACACCAATTGGTTGCCCCCACCCCATAAGACTTCCACAATATCACCATCACATCAAGACACTGGGGGGTTGCGGTCACCACCGCCTCCATAGGCCACCAAAACCAGGATTACACTGTGTAAATGTAATCCTGGTTTGGGGGGGTGAAGGGATCAAGGCACTAGAAGACACAATGTAATCAGGAAGAATGTCTACACTCCAAGAATCAGACCACAGGATAAATCCACACAGAGATTTATCCACAACGTCAATTAGAACATATGTTGGGTCACATTAAGTGACACATGGCACACTTACTGAACACTGGCCGCCTATGCTATACTTTATAATTTTATAGTAACATTTATATAAGTTTAGTATTTTATTTCATTATTATATTATGTTTGATACGTGTTTTAGTTGCATACAAATGTGAATGACAAAGCAAAGCTGATGCACTGAGGGAAGTGTGTGTGTGTGTGTGTGTGTGTGCGTGTGTGTGTGTCTTTCCCTGTGACTAAATGGCTGCACAAGGTCACATGATCTGGTCTCCATTTTGGAGTGGTGTGCATGGGTACAGGTTCAGCAGCTTGTCAGACACCTGGGACACACAAAGGTAAAAACAATACACATGCAACTTGCTCCTTGCTAACACTGAGTGCACAGAGGTGACAGCTGGAAAAAAAGAGAAGAGGAAAGCTAAAGTGAAAAGAAGACGAAACTGGCTAACATACAAAGAGCTTAATAGCTGCTGAGAGAGAGAGGAGCTTATCTTCCCACCACAGCTAATATGAGCTTCTCAATTAGATGAAAGGCTCTCTGCCTTCCTCTAATTTTTGTTCAATTTCTCCAGGCAGTTTATTTAGGGTGGGGGGGGAAAGGAAAAAAAAGAAAGAGAGAGAATGGAGCCTGAGCAAACCGTATTGGCCAAACGTGTGACGAGTCATAGCAAGCTCCAGCCAATCAGGCGGAGCTGACAGCATCAACTCAGGCCCTCAGCAACAACATGACTATTTACTGTATGCAAGAAGAAAATCTATTTGGGGTTCATCACTGTCCGTCTGACAAACCACAAACACACCACAACATTATATTCAACTGTCTTGAATGCGTGAATTAATTATCTGTTGAATTATAGTTTCATGTTTTGTCTGCACTTTTCAATAAGTTTGGAACAAGGCAACGTAAAAATCATAACCTGTAATGTTATTATCAGCAGCTGCAGAAGAAGCAGTAGCACCTTCCGCTAATTAAACATGTTTCTTTTGCATTCTGAAGGCAGTCAGAGATATTTATAGACACTTCGTTCTGTATTCTGCATTATGGATTAACTCGGATTATGCAAAGGACTCTTCATGCATTCACTTATCAGTTTAATTTCTTTGTCCTCTGAATTATTTTTACAGGCTCACTCAGCATTGTATCTCTCTCTATAGTTGCCAAGTGGAACTAAAGGATTATGCAAGCATTTCTAAAAAATTTGGTTTCCTCACCTTAGACAAAATAATGTAAATCTTTTACTCTCTTTTGCTCTTTTAATGTTTTCACTACTGGGATTTTGCACACGCAGTAAAGCCAGTCATTTTAGCCATTTATTCAAACATAAAAGTGCATTCTGCATAAAATACTGCCTAATTATTTCTAAAAAAAATTTAAAATTATTTCAAACCTTGCTTTCAAACATATAATACCTATTCTTATAATAAATATAAATCAGTTTTAAATTTGATTTAATAAAATGATAATTAAAATGATTTAATATGTTCCTAAAACATTGTCAGCATGTAAATGTTAATCTTACATTAATCCTACTAAAGTAAAAAGATGCAGCTGTGTAATTCCTTCCTGGCCTCAAACATTATTTTGTTGTTATTATAAAAATATTAATCTATTGATAAATCTCAATTAAAACCTGTTATGGCCTATCTAATTATAATTCAGTTCACCACAACTAAATAAATATAATGAACATAAAAGTTATATATATATATATATATTTTAATTGTCAGTTGAATCACTGCAGTGTATAAATTCACTGTAATAATAAATAATGTTAGATTATTAAAAAAAGTCTTTCTTTAAAATCACCTTGAATAAACAGATGAAGTGTCCAAACTGATTCTTAATCATCCTCTCTCACCATCTGCTCCTCCACTCTTCTATCAGAGTCAAGGTTACATATCACAGCTTGAAAAACACTGCTGCAGGAGTGTAGCGATACATGACGGGGCACCTGGGTGAAGATGGGTGAGGCAGGAGGGAGAGGGTGTGTTTGGGGGGGTTCGGGGTGTTACAAATCCCAGAATGCACTCTGCATGCAACATGCAGGTTGTACTTCCTTAGCTGACGCCGGTGAGATGTCTGCGGCAGCTGGTCTTGGAAAAACCTTTTCCACAGGTCAGCTTTATACTGGAACCTGCTCCTAACTGAATGAATTCACTTCACAAATTTTGATTGGCATCACAGAGGAAGGAGGGGGGGATCTCTGTTAGTATTATCTTTAACTGAAATTTTCACTTTTTATTTATATCTACATTCATCTACAGCACATTTCTCCATCCTACTTGTAGCTCTAAACTGAAATTGTATTTCACTGAATATTCTATATGTTCTACAGAAATGAAAACTATATAGACAAAAGTAGAAGTCACATTGTAGACCTGTGGAGCTTATGCACATAAATAATGATAATTCGCTGGAACGTTAAAATGTCCATGTCAACAAAGGGGGACACTGGAAACAATTGCATGTCAGTCGGGGCGTTGTGGTGATGTCCCATGACATTTCATTTCTTGCCTGTCCCTTTTTATAAGACTCATGACGAGGATGCGAAACTGAGGGCCTGAACGTCATGATTCTTCATTAAAGCTCAAGTCATGATTTTCTTACTCTCGTTCTTTCTTTTGTTCGTTCACTGCCTTGCAGTAACATGCAGAACAGGCAGGAATAGACAGAGAGAGAGAGGGATGTAGAGAGGGAGGGAGGCTGTGAGTGGCATGCATGGACGGCCCCTCTGTCTCTCAAAGACACTGCAGCAGCTGCACGCACGCGATAAGAGCAACCATTCACAGCCAGCTCCCCTCTTTCCTCCTCCTACACACCAACACACACACGCTAATACATGTTTCTCCTCTCCCTCTGTCTCCCTGCCATACACACACACATACAGATGTTTCATCCACATGTGCTACAATTTTAAGGAGACTTTGTTGCTTGCCAGAGGTCTGTAAATCTTTAAAAAAAATTGTGCTCTGATGTCAAAGTACAGCAGAGTTAAACATGGATGAAACAGAGTTGGGGTGGGTGTTTGTTTTTCATTACGTAGGCTTTTCTACGGACTGGCACTGGCTGTCCACGTCCACCATTCAGTCAGATGTGAGTTTTTTATCTTGTTCGTTCACAGGAAATATTTGTAAATGCCTATAAATGCTTTAACGACAAATTACCATCTCTGTGCTACATATATTGTCCATCTTGTTCAACCTCTCTGCATCACATTTGGATCACCTTGCATTCCAAAAATGTTTAGACCTGAAAGCATCTTTCATGTTGTGTTCTTCCACCCAGACAGGAATGTTCCTCCAATCAAACACACAAACTTAAATCCACACAACCTAATCAGCCCAGCACTTTAATTTATAGACTTCAGGCTTGTGCTGTATATACAGCTGGGCCTCCAGCATCATATCGTAAGAGACATTTAACATATATTATATATTATATTATATATATATATATATATGGCAAATATGTTTTTTTTTACAGTATGTGTTGTGAAAATATCTAAACTCCAGAAACACCCATGCCAATCACTCTGATCCACTGATAACGTCCATCCTCAGATCCACACAGTTCACACAATATCTAAGTGCCAATTAATCTGTGGCTCCTTCCACGATTAGCTCATGTTACGCTTATAGCTAATCTGTATCTTGGCAGGGAGCCACGCATGAGCTGGCTTCGATCCAGGTTCGGGAGCTGCGGAGGCAGCAGCCATGAGCTAGCCCGGCACAGTGCTGAGCAGCCTGGAGAAGATGTGCCAAACTGCAGCGGCACAAAGGAGACCTCACTGTTTATCAAAGATTAAGCAGTGTTTAGTATCTCTCCCTTGACCCTCCCCCCTCCTCCTGCCTGCGCTTAAATTTTTGCATGCTTGTGCGCACACACACACACACACGTGCACCCCCACCTCCAGCTCACACCCTAATTGTTCCGAGCCCCGAGAGTTTAATAAAGAACAAATTGCAGTTATTGGTGAGCAAACAGCGCAGTATGGAGGTGGGAGTGTGATCATTGCAGAACAGAGACAGAAAGGGCATCAACCAATTTAATTAATATCTCTGTCAGTCTCAGGCAGAGACTGGCGAGCACACACAGTAGAATGTAGTGGTGATGTTTCACGCTGCTAATGGACACTTGTGACACATTTGCACCACAGTGCAATAGGATCTGTTATAGCTGTATATACATACCCTCATGTTTTCTACTTGTAATGTTGTAATTAAGTATTCGGAACACAATCTGACACAGTCATTTTCTGAAAATGATTATAGTTGCTTGGATTCATTTGATACTTTTTACAATTACATGTATTACATAATTTACTGACTGTCTGCTTGTCTATCTCATATTTAAGATTATTAAAGTTATACAACATTTATTTATTCACGTGTTGCTTTTACCCTTACAGCTGATCATGCTGCCTGCACACTGCCCAGCCCAAGTGTATCTACGAGTCATGTTCCCATAATTCTTTGTGGCAGCTGCAGCCAGATTCATGCACACAGGTATCGATTTTCTTCCCTGTTTTTTTCGTTTCTTCAGCGCAACCCTTTTTTTTATCCTGCTAAGCCCCAGCCACAGGGTGTGAGGAGAGAACTGGCTCGCAGCTTGTGAGAGGACACAGAGAATTCAACGTGAGAGACACTTACCACATAACCAGGATTTTTTTTGTTATTTATCTGACAGCACTGCTCTGCTGCAGAGTATAATCCTGCTCTGTGTGAGACGCACGTGTAGGTATGAATGTGTGTGTGTGTGTGTTTGTGCTGTCCGTCCATGCGTCCATACAAACACTCCATTCTCTGCAGGCCACCTGACCCATTTTTCTGTGTGAATAAGAATACTCCAGCCAATCATGGGCAGACAGAATGACGAATGCTGGAAAAAGACTCTACATCCAGCCTGTCACACATCAGAGTCCCAACCCTGCCTGTCGACAGAGGCGAGGGAGGAAAAAAGAGACAGAGAGACTTAGTTATCCTCTTTCCTTTCTCCCCCTCCTTTGCTTTTCTCCTTCTGCATCTCCAACACGCAGGGACCAGTAAAACCATTACCCGCCCACCCCAGCCCCCCACCTCAAGGTTGTGCTGCACCAGTGGCTGTGCCTCCTACATAGCGTTCTATGAAAGAGGGTAAAACTGAAAGTAACCTCCAAGGCTGCAAAAACTGACAAAACAAAAGATATTTATCATACCATAAGACATTTATTATGCCACACTAGCTGTACACTACAACACATGACAAATGATTACCTTCCATTCTATCCTCAGGACAAATGTTTACAGTAGCAAGAAAGTCACAGTCCATCTAAAAATACAGTTAAACTTTTGTGCACGAATTTTCTTTTATTTTTGTTTTTCCTGTTGTTATATGTTAATGAAACCTTTGTGCAACAAAGTGAGTAAAATCCTGCACTCACAGACATTTGCATGCCTCCATACCAGCCCTGCTTTGTAGCCGGAATGGGGGAGGAGGAGTGGAGGAGAAACAGTGGGCACTGTGGAAACACATGATAACGTCCGGCAGCCTTCTGATAGTAGCTCTTGATATTTACTTCAAAGACCCATTATACACAGCCAATTAAACCAACATAGTGTGGCTGGCTTGTCTTCCTCTCGGCAATGGCTGCGGGGATTGAGGCTGGCTGCAGAAATAACTCCAACACACATCCCAAATGTCAACAAACATGAAAGAAACTGTGAAAAACACAACATGGCTCAGCAAAGGGCCAGTGTTAGAGCAATCTGCAAGGAGCAATATCCATAAACAACAGTTTCTACATGCTGGCAGACCCAGCAGCACTGAGTGATGGTTCCTAATGTTGTATAATACCTGCCATAACCTACATCATCGATTGATCAGTCGATCATTAATGTTCATTCAGTGTTGTTGCAGACAAAATAAGCATGTAATAGTTTATATGTGTGTGAACAGGGTAGCAGGAAAAGAAGAGAAGACGATGAGGGAGGGCTGAGCAGAGCAAAGAGAATCTGTGGTGTGATGGCCGACGGCCCTAGTGCTTAGCTTGTGTGCTGAATGAAAAGAAGCCCCCGTGTGGGCGTGAGTGAGTGTGTGTGTGTGAGTCTCTGCAGTAGTGCTGGGGGGTCGGCCCTCTCTCGGCCCTACTGGTGCTGAATGCAGAGCAGACAGCATCAGGCCGAGGCAAATCACTACAAGGCCTCCTCAGTGACTGCAGCACAGGCTGCACCTGGGGAATGGCCCTGCGCAGCAACACAGCCGCAGCCACGAACACAGCCGCATCCCAACACATACCAAACAGCAGGAGGAACATACAGTACAGGTCCGCCAGGTACAGTCTAAAACTCTAAGGTGCAAATGGGATTAAAGAAAGTAGCTTCTAAATTTAAGTAGTGTGATTCCTGACATCAGTATTTTGTCACTGTTTCGTTTTCCAAAAATAAATCACCTGGACTGTTGTGAAGTCCAGGATGCGTCTGCCACAACCAGACTCTGAGCTTATTGATGCTTTAGCACAAATGAGAAATATGAATAAAGCAAAATGTGTTATGAGTAAAAGATTATGTGTATTTATTTAGTTGTGAAATAAATGGAAGACAACCCATATCTGCTTCTTTTTATTTCTTTATCTATCTGACCGGTTCTGATTAACTTATTAACTTATAACTTATTGATTGGCTTATTGACTAACGGAATAACTGCTGGTCACGCAAGAGGCAGTGGACAGGTGAAAGCAATGTGTTAGTGATGCGTTCATTTATGATAGTGGATTTGTTACATCAGTTTATATTATGCCAATGTAGATACTGCATGTACAGATGGAACTGACCTTAGACCACTTGGGCTATGACAAGGCTTTAGGTTGGGGTCAACATGTAAAACAAAAAGAGTTGAGTTTAAAAGTCAGCACTGGAGCATGAACTGTTGATGTTAAAACCCCCGGGCCACAGCAAAACTACTAAATCACACAGCCATGCTGCTCTGTTACTTTTACTGGATGTCCTGGCTGAATGCACTTTTCATCATAATTTTCCATTCTATTCTAATGGACACCAGGGTTCTGTAAGTGGTGCTTTGTTAGTCGACCCTGCAACAACTCAAAAAGGTCTGCGTCCAGTGAGAATTGCAGAGGGCCTGTTTGATGGGCGCTGCATATCATGCTACTGCTTCCAAACTGAAAAGCCAATTCAATTATTCATGGCACAGACAGAAAAACTAGATTTTACAAAGTTTTTTTGTTTGAAGTCCAAGTGTTGATATTATTTTTGTTCATTAAAATTTTAAATGTTGAAGCTTTGTTATGAGATGAGGGGTTGAGCCATTTTGCCTTGAGCTGTCAGTTGGTGTGCATATAGACTCACAGACGTGGATGTGCACACATACAAAGTGCACTTAAAATGTGTGTTGTAGAGGATGAGGGGAATGGACAGTGCGTCAGTAGGATGCGTTTACTGAAACGTGAATAAAGACCATTTGCTTGTGGATTCATAGGCTTCCGTCATCCATTATTTAGCATGAAGAAGAGCAATGGATTGGTGGCTGGGTGATTTTTCTGACAGTGTTTACATGGCTGATGGCTACAGATGTGATGATTTTTAGGGCTCAGGATAAACAGTTTGCTTTAACAGTGCAGAAACTTTTTTCTGTGATGATAACAAGGCGATGACAACAACCCAGCATCCCACAGTCATTAGTTAGCTTCAAACTTGTAGCCATGTTGTAAAAAAGTCCAAAACTCACCTACTGCACAGTATAGATTCATTATAACCACTGCATATATCCATTTCTGAAAACATGCTCAGGGCAAATCCATTTAAGGACAATTAAAAGATTGCTATAGATTCCAACATGGCTGATTTCACCTCAGCAGACAAATGTGAAACATCAAGAAAAAAAAGCCGTCACTAGCCAGCATTTGCCCTCCATCCAAAAGCAAAATGACATTAGCGTTTGTCTATTGAGTTTGCTAAATGCCCCACATAAAGTGAATTTGCCCCCCAGGGCTGGGAAACAATCACGCAAGCGAGTGTTCCATTTAAGTGATTTGAATGATCGGAGTGCTGCAGTGCTCCCTATCAGCCAGAGAAATGGGTCAATACACTGAGACTAAGTGACACGGCTGGCAGCCTGCGCACTCGTGGAAGACCGGGCAGAGGAAGAGGAACGGGACCTCACTGTCATTGGGTCAGACAGACGTACAGTAGATACACAGACACACACACAGACAGAGCGGGGCTGGCTAACTGGAACAAGCCCCGTGTAGGATCATGAGAATTGTGCAGTGAACTCAGACACATACCTCTGTTGTCACAATACTCAACACAGGACGAACACAACACTTTATACCAAATGTCACTTAGCTAGGATAAACTTCAGTCAGAGCGTCGCCAACACTATTTTAATGAAACAACACTGAAACATTTCTGTCACAGTATAATGACGATTGGGAGCCTTTTCCTCACTCCAGCAGCACTGTTAATGTCATAACAGGTGTTGCACTTCAGCTAAAGAAGATGTAGATGAATCTCATCTCTTTCTAGATTATATTTAGATCTTTTTAGGAACAAACACGGACTGCTCCATGTTTATATCATTATCTCTCATAACACTAGTTGTGGCATCAATAAGAATCTTACAAGAACAACTCATCAACATCCTCTTTAATAACTACATGCTGATGCCAAATATCAGAAGTCAACAAAGATGCCATGACTTACTTTCAGCGTTGATTGACATTGTGTCTTTCTCCCAGGACACAACAGTGATGTAGGCCTCCACTGAGGCAGGTATAATGCACTTGAAGACCGCCACATTGCCTCTCATGGCTTTCTGGTCCTCCACCCGGACAGTGTAGGGCTCTCGTAGGACTGGGAAGACAGAGAAGGGTGTCTGTGAAGGAAGACTGCTACTATACAGCTAAGACATGCTTGTACACTTCTGAGACAAACTGACCAGCCTTAATGTGAACATCTTGGCTCCTGATTCTCCCTGAGGGGTTCTCCGCTGTGCAATAGTAGGTGTTGTCATGGATGAGTTTGCTGAAGCTGGAAGGGGGGATGTGGAAGATCTGAAGGGTGCCATTGGGGTGCACATGGCGGATCCCTGGCACATCATAGATCTCCTCGCCGGTGGCCAGGTACCAGCGCAGTGAGACAGGGGGCACGCCTGCGGCGGGACAGGGCACTGATGTCCCTGTGGTGCTGGCGAACACTACCTCTTGCACAGATGCATTGACAAAATATAAGCTGGAACGTAGATCTTCACAGAAAACTGCGGGCAGAGAAAAGAGGTTACAAACACATTGTTAGACAGACAATTGTAGTTGTTTCAATTCCAATAAAAACCTAAACCTTGAACATCAGAAATATTCAAATAAGTAAACTGTCCATGGTATTGTTAAACCACCACATTACAGAACAGTGGTTATATGTGACAGAACTGTGCTATCCTGCATCTCTGTTTTTCTTTGAATTTAGGCCGAGTGTGTTTTTCCCTAGATGACAGTTATGTTGGGACTCACTGCAGTGCAGAAAGGTTGCAGTGGTGTGTAGTTCTTGCTGTCTGTGAAGAGACATTGCAGCAAAGCTCTGGGAGAGCAGCAGTGGATGTAAAATAACACAGCCGGTACAGAACATGCACGCCACTAGCCACACCCTTTCACTGTGCACATGTGTGTATAGAGTATGTTACACGCACACATGCAGTATACCAAGAAATACACAATCCTTTTCTGCACCAACTGAAAAGCTCTCAAGACAAACACAGCCCCACAAAGTTCTCAGAAACCCAGTGAGTTGTTGTTGCCATTATCTTCAGCAGTAATGTTCCAATAACAGGCATTTCTTGTAAACATATTTACTGAAAGAAAAGCTTCAGTAATCACCCTGAACACAAACAGTACATGTATAATAGGAGTGGTAATCAAAGATGATGATCCTATTGGTCTCTCTTGACAAACACAGAGACTCAGTTGCCTGCACAATGTTTCATCACGGATCAAAATAAGTAATCTATCACTGAAACAATCAGATCGTTGCTGTGGTGTCACATTCATTGGGAAAAAAACAGCACTAAAACTGGTTCACAGTCAATTTGTGATGTTTGTGCAGGGGAGGATGTTTCCAAGCCATCTTAACTAGTGAAGCAGGTTAGTGTAACGTGATGTACTCCACTGTGGTTACTGTGTTACTGTGCAGAATAGAGCTCCTTGTTGTAATGCCGACACTGTGGGCACAAAGCCAGGCAGGAGGGCTTCTTCAATACATCCCATTCCTATTGTAAAGTTTTAAGATTTAATAAATAACGTGAGCTTGGGGTGGCATGATAGCTCAGTGGGTAGAGCAGTTGTCTTCCAACCCAAGGGTGAGCGGTTCGATTCTCAGTCCTGGCAAACTACATGTCGAGGTGTCCTTGGACAAGACACCGAAACCCCGTAGTAGTGCTGGCACAGGTCTAGCAGCTGTACAAACAACAATTTCCCCAAGGGGATCAATAAAGTAACAATTATTATTATAACTGCAGACTCAGACCACATCTTTAGAATATTTCTGTACATGTGCATTTACAAAGGGAAAAATCTGTATTCTTCACATAAACCTTCAAACTGGACAAATGCATGAAATCACACTTCATCTATTCTTTTAAGGATGAGACAAAAAAATCTATTGCAAAACTTCTTCTTGTCAATTATTAGTCTCACCTTTCAGTGGTTTTAATAAAATCCCACGTATGTGAGCAGCACATGTTCATGTAGAGCTGAACCATTACTCTAAAACAACACTGTGACATTGCAAAGAAGTTATTTAATTAGCATTCTGTCCGTGCACAACTACATACTGATGAGCACACATTACAAACAAATTCCCACAATGGGAACAACACAATGAAAAATTATATGATAGTGAATACAGAGGTGAACATGCTGTTCAGTTAAAGCAGAACATTCTCTGTAGCAGTCGTGGTAATAATTTATTTAGATGTTTGCATTTGCTGCAAATAGAGAAAACAAGCAAATACAGAAATGCTCCAAGTTGCACAGAGCAAAGGTGAGCTGAATTATAAAAAAAACTGATAGACACAACCAAGCACCCACCATGTCATGGTGTGTGTGTCAATTACTCTATTACCTAGCATGATACAGGCTATCTTAGGTATAAAGATGCACTCAGTTGTCAGTTCAGCAGATACACCTAGTTAAAATTAATGCTGTCTGATAGAAGCTTTCATGAAGGTGATAATGTTTTAGAGTGGTGTTTACTCCATTGTCTGGTCATGCTGATGGAGGATACAAATTCTTCCCTGACTCCACCCACATCGGACGTGGTACCTCTCAGCTTCTGATTGGCTAAACACACCTGATCCAGGAAATCAGCAGTGGGTAGGGAAGGGATAGTTGAAAAACGAGCAGGGCAGGGGTCTTTGAGAAGCAAGGTTGGGAACCCCTGATGTAGCTTATGCTGCTGTTGATTTGTACTACACAGTACAGTGAAGTGTATAATATTTCTTACATTTTACAGTACATGAGCAATGGCAGGGTTACTCTGTTACTATAATATACAGTATATTTATTAGACTGGTATCATATCATAGCGTTTATTTTCTAAATGCTGGTTATTAAAGATGCTTGCTTGTCTATATTATATATATATGATGTTTTAAAAGGTTAGAATGGATTCTGTCTGTCCATACAAGGATGGTGGCAGCAGTAAAGTTATATTAAAATCTGTTACACTTACAGAGCAAAAAAAATGCGGATTTCTAAATAATAATGCAATGAACAAACAGTGATGAGATGCAGACTGGATTGTAAAGCTAATCTGAAGTTGTGTAAGTGGTGTGAACAGCTACCTATCAGTCACCTACTGTAAATATTTCAGGCATCTGTACTGTATCTCTCCAGTCTGTGCTCTCTGCTAATGTGGCTTTCCCCTTCTGTCACCAGCCTGCCTGCCTGCGCGACAGCTGCCAATCCCCCTCCCTGGAGACCAAACATTTTAGCGCTTCATAAATTCCTAATGAGCGCGCTCAAATCACCGACCACTTCCACCCACTGGTCGTTCAACCTGACAAACAAACATCGTGTTTCCGCACATTTGTAGCTATACTCACTTCACACGTGTAGTACTCAGAGGGCCAGGCCTGCAGGTGTTGAAAAGGCAACAGTTGTAGCTGTCGACAGCTACAAGACTGAGGCGTTTTTATCTAAGAGGTGGCAGGAAAAGCCAGAGGAGCGGTGACATGAGACAGTTTGTGGGGAATTTTTTATTGACTGACTGAAACCTAAACTTTAGATACCTACAAAACACTGGACGTTTATGAGAGTCAAACACTGAGGTGTCATATTACCAATATGGGAGTAATCTGACAACAGTGAAGATCGTAGAAACAAGACTGCAGATCAATGTTTACTTTCCTATAATGTGTGTAAGAAGTTGCGTTATCTATCTGAAAGCTGAAAGTGAGTCTGTCTTGTTAAGTTGCTGATATCTGGCATCTACTCACAATTCTCTGAATTTGTAAAAAAAAGATGCCAAAAAATCTGTGTAATAAATAAATTATTATCAAGTTCATTTAAAACTTGTTGCAAAAAGCACAGGAAGAATCTTTAATATAGTGTAGCTTCATTAATACACTCACACACACACACTACCTGATAAACTGAGAATTTCTCAGGGGTTAATTTATGGTCTTGTAATCACACAGAGTAACAGCTTGTCAGAGGATTTCTCAAGTAGGAAAAGCTGCCATCAAGATGATCATAAAACCTCAACATCTGTTTGAATTTCAGGGAGCTACTGTGACTGTGTGACTGATGAGTGGAGTTACTCTTCTGCCATGATTTCCAAATACCAGAGAGTTCTTACTGAAAACACTCAGCAGCAATTAGAGGGGAAGCAAGATTTAAACGTCCACTGTTAGAGGCTGTTATAGCTCATTTGACGGTGCTACACATTTTTAAGATGGGATCCAGATGAAAATACATGTTTTTGGAGTATCTTTGAAAATCTGAAAAGCTATCTTAGTCCTTTTCCTTCTACTTTTAAGTATTGCCCAACATGGCTGGATTGAATATTAGATGATGAGGTAAAAACAGATGTGTAGCATCAGTCCAGCTTTGTCCTACACTGCACTGTGACTAATAGGAATGAATCTGCTGAATATCGAACCTGGAAATTTAAACTAGCTACAATGGTTTTATATTTTTATTCTGCAAAATAACAAACCTCACACTGCTTTGGCTGCTAAAAGTTCATTTCCACACTGTATAAACAACAATAAAGTGGATTGCTTTCTGTCTGAATCTGATTTCTAAACTGATTTGTATGTTTGTCCACGTTGGCAGCAGAGATTGTGCCAGTGCTGTAAATAGTATGGTTACTGATTGTGTCACAGTGTGTATGAAAAGATGTGTTAGTATGGGGACAAGTCAAAAGGAAAAAAATACTACAGTATTACTGGAATGTGTTGAATGTTCTTTGTGTCTGTTCAAAGTACATCATCTGCATTTGTATGTGTGCTGTAAAGGTATTTGTAAGTGTTTATATCCCTAGTACGGTGCTGATTAAAAACTGGGAGCTCAGTTTTACTGTAATAATCCACTGGGGAGAATAATCAGCCTGTGGTCTGAGAGTGAAAGGTGACAATGAAGAAGAGAGGTCCCCTCATAACTGCTTTTGTCTCAATCTACTCTGCACCAACTCAAAAAAAATGTAGACCCCTGCCCATTTCTGGGTGGCTGATTTGTTAAGATAAGAAAGCCTGATGGACACAAAGGGGAGTGGGAGTGCATTTATTTTTCAGTGCAGCGCCAAGGAAAACAGTAAAAAGAGGGGTTGAGTGAGGAGGTGAAAATGCTGGAAAGCACTCAGACAGTGACAAGCAGTCTACTATTAGCTGAGAGACAGAGAGAAAGGTAAAAAAGAGAGAAGAATGGCAAAGAGGCTATTGCAAAGGTGGAAAGTATGCTCCATCTCTGCTGCGTCCGACAACCTTCTTCAAATGTATACTTAGTCCTCTATGCATTCTTCTTCTCCAAACCTCCTTTTCCATGCTGTTCCGTTCATATTCCTCTCTACCCTTCATGCTCCTCTGACCCTGTCTCTCACATTCAGACTTGTTCCGCCTTTACGCGAGGATACAGGTGCAAAGAAAACTGTAAATGTGCAGAGAGACATCCTAAAAGGAAATCGGCTGTCCACTGACTGAGTCTCCTGATGTGAATTTTATCATCCACTGGACCTTCACCTGCAGCCTGAAACCAGAACACTGTAGGAAATGTACAGAAAGCAACCTGACTGACTCAGGTTAATGCTAGACACTCCTTAGTGTTTATTCCCTATGACTGCTCACTGACAGTTATCTAATAGCATAAAGCGTAACATAAACACTATTTTAATAGAATATTCAGTTGTAAATTAATAGCCCAAGACAAACCATCCCAATTTATCATAATGCTCGCTTGCAAGCAAAGGAGACAGTATGTGGGTGGCTGTTGGCTGTCATCAAGCGTGTTTGTGTACACCACCGTAAAATAATAATCTCATTAACAGCTGTCACGAAATAGTAAGATGTAACACATACAAATGCGCATCTCAAAGATATGTAACACTTGGTTTTGCAGAAGGATGAGGCGCACTACTGAGAATCTATTGATAATACTGGGAACACAGAGGTAAGATCAAAACAAGAGCAAACTGAATCATGAAACAGGAGATGAAAGATTTATGCAGACCCTATCGACAGTCGGTCAGCCGTCAGCCTGGTTGCCAGATTGAGGCTGCAGTCTGCAACACTGGTCCACAAGAGGATATCTGCCTCTGTTGATAGTGCTGGTTTTCGGAATCGTCTTCTACTCATCTAAAATGAGCAATTTTAGATTTTGCAAGATTCTTTTTATTAAAAAGACCTGAACACTATAATAGGGTTGTTTTCTTCCCTGACATGTGAAGTTTCTAAAGACATTTTTCTTAATGCTTAATTGTAGCAGTTCTCTCTCAAATATACAAACTGTACAAATCCTTCAAGTCTTCCTACCTCCGTTTTCTTGATACGGTTTTGGCATCACACACATGTACTATTACAATATTATGCTGAAGGAACACCAACCCACTCCCCTGCCTATCAAGCCCACACACACAAGTGCTCTCACTAACAGTCACCATATGCCAGCCTGTGCAGAAGCCTGTTTTAATCGACAGTTTTCCATGAGCTAAAACCACAAAGAGGAAAAAGTGATATTGCTGAATTATGAATGTCATACATCTATAATAGATGATCTCTCTCTTTTTTTTCTGTGTTTTCTGTCTTAGTAAAGCTCAGAGGAGAGGCAGAAGGTGGGTCCTGTTGGGTTTGTGAAGTGGGTCCCTTTTTGCTGTGTGAAATAATGCTGAGCACAGTCCTAGATGTCAACACCTATTGGTGGCAGGACCTGCTGAAGCCTCTAATCGTGGATTGCAGGTGACTCTTATTGCAACCCCGCCCCTGCCCGATTGTAGAGCCTAGTGCTGCTATTGCGTTAGGAGCTCAAGGGCACCAGACATGCTTCAGTCAAGGAGAGTGCATGCAGGCGTGTCACAGGGATGTGAGGGGATGAACGTTAATGTCTGGGAGCCCATGAACATAGAGGCTGACATGGGCTTGGCTGACACACCAGACAGTGAATCCATGCAACAGAATAAACAAACTAGCCTTTTATTTTCCCTATAACATGTGAGTAACACCCATGAACCTCTGACAATGCCATCAGTGGTTGCTTCCAAATTACCCAGGCAATTTATTTAAGTAAAAATCTAATCAATACAGGTCCCACTAACACACAACATAAACAGACCTATGCCTGTGCATCAGCCTACTCTGTCAGGGGCTTTTTGCTCGGTCTGTGTTTACCTCAGCCCAACACTATTAATCAACCATAGATGAATGTGCTCAGAGCCTCTTATCACAAACAAGCTCATTGATGCTTTATATTATCCTGGTTAATTGATTGGGTTCTGCAACAGCAGCCTAATATTCACTCTTCTCTATGATTTTATCACACTGAATTAACTTAGCACCAACATGACTGCCCAGCACAAGACTGCTAATGTATTTAAACATTAGAGTGCAGTTGGGTCTCAGCCACAGTGTGGCCCTCACCAGGTCAGAGACCTCTGTGGTGCTATGGTGGGCACCAGGGCATCGAGGCATTAGGGCAGCTCCACTGGGGCAAACAAGCACTGAGAAACACTGACAGCTCATGGCAGGCGATGCAGGTAATTAAGGCAGAGCTCTGCAGATACCGCCTAGGGAGGAGAGAGTGGGGGCTGAGGGAGTGGAAAAGGGGGAGGGATTGGAGGGCTGTAGATGGGGTGGAAGAGAGGATGGCCTTATGATGACAGTGAGTAAGCATCAACTCCCCCCACCCCTACAACCACCAACCCCTTCCCTCCTGCCCTAGGGGCTTACACAATAAGCAGTAACGAGAAGTGCTGTGCAGAGCTGAGATGCACAGATCGGAGGACGGGGTCCCCTCACTCCGCCAAACCTCTGTCTCCCAATTTGCCCTCATGAATAATGTTGAGCAGTGTGCTCAGTGCCATGCAGCAACTATGTAAAACCAATGATACCCTCCTCTGATGTCAACTCTCTGGAGGGCGAGATGAGAGTTACATTGAAGAGGGTTAGTTGATGCATATAAATGCTCATTTACATAAGCTCTAACAGAAGAGGGGGGAGTTCCCACATACTGGGTACTTTGAAAACCTTAATCAGTTACATCACCAAGGTGGAAATGGACAAATGCTGCAAATCAACTGACACAGAGGGAGAGAGAGAAATAAAAGAGACAGATGACTAAGGAGTGAAAAGAGGAGAAGCTCGTGCGAGTGAGTAAACAAGCTCGAACTGCTGCCACTGAAGCTAATATGCAAAGGCACATCAAGAGGAAAAAGAGAAAGAGATAAAAACAACCATACGAGACTGTTATAATGCTCCATTACCCCTCCTGAGTGACACAGCATTGAAATGACAGCATGTGCCTGATGTAGCAGATTCTAATATGATTCCACATGAATATCAACGTGTGAATCAGAGCTTGATGTTCATGCTGGTTACTTCCCAGAGCTCTGGAGCCACTGAGGCTAGCTCACATACTGCTTTACAAAGCCAACCCAGCACATGTAGATGACTGTACCTTGAATGAGAAAGTTTAGTTCACAGAACCCAACCCAAATTACTCCAGTGGAAATCATTTAATCCTAAGTAATCAATGTGTTTCCTCCATCAGGTTCGGTTGGTTGGTCAGACTGAAATATTTCAACAAATAGTGGAAGGATTGCCACATTTTGAACAGACATTCCTGATCACCTTATGAGGGATCCTGCAGTTCAAAGTTTTAACGTATCAAACTATCAACATCATTTCGATGAACTGGCAACTTATTTGATACAGAAATTGACGGTTCCCAGATGATGAATCTTACTGACTATGGAGATCCTCTTGTATTTTCTAACTAGTGTCTCTCTAGTTTCCATACTGCCACCATATGCTTGATGTTTGTGGCTTTTAGAATTATTTCAACAAATATTGCTGATTGCTGTCTGCATATTAGTTTATCATTGAGGAAAAGGCTTACATCTATTCACTTTCCTCCCAAGTGTGAAGGTTGATACCACTCTTCTATCCATACAGTAAATATTTAACCACCGTGGAAAGCCGTTTCCCTGGCTGTGTTCACAGGTAACAAAATCCTCCTAGTAGCATGTCCAACTTGTTAATTCACAAGCTACGGTTATATATGGACTCTATAGGGCACAGTTATAGTCCCACACATGCTGTTCCGTTATGTTTTCACATCGGGCCATGCAGACAGCTTTTTTTCCTTAATAAAAAGTCCTGATTTTAAAAACTGCATTTTGTATTTACTCAGCTTATCTTTGTGTAATATTAAAATCTGTTTGATGATCTGAAGTGTGACAAATATGCAAAAGAATAAAAAAATCAGGAAGCGGGCAAATTTTTTTTTGTCATACACTGCAGCACAATATACACTGTGAATGGTCCTCGATTGGGTGGGGGGGATTTCAGTAAAATTCCTCCCACCTTTGCTTGGTGCATTGTCATGCGCAACTCTGACTGAGCTGATAGAGAGAGACAGAAAGAAGGGGGGTCTCAGGTGAGTTGAGAGGGGGGACATTAAACCCAGCAGGGAGGGATGAATGAGGAGATTAGCTGAAGGAAGGAAAGCTGACAGCTTGAAGATCATCTTCACACAATATTATATAGTAGTGCTGCACAGCTCAGCTCATCCAGTACATATCATAACCATGTGAACAGAAAAACTACTCATTGTCTCACATTACAACATGAAAAACACAGGAGAGAAATCTATGAATTCTACTTGACATGTGACTGAGGAATCGTGGAGAAGTGAATGAATGAGAGCTAAAATAACCACAGCTGTTAAGTAAACCACAGGCCAAAAAGGTGACTGGGAGATGTTTACTCAACTTCTGGCAGCACTATTGTGTTCAACCCATCTGCTGTGGTTGGGTTTAATTCATTTGTCAATGATTAGGTGTATCTCTAACACTTCTGCTACATATGTGTCCAGTTTGCTGAGTAGAAGGTTTTGGATCACATTCCTTGTGCAAAAAGAAAAGGGACAATGGTGTTACTCTGTCCAAGCAGTGTGGCTGCACCATTGTGTTTGCCAAATACTCTATGCAAGCAACAGCTCCTCTGATAGAGGTGTAGGCACATCATAACAAGTAATCCACACTTGTGAAGCTTTGAGATGATGAACTCAGAACTCCTTTTAGTAGTTCAGGAATGCATCTTGTTTCATCATATGTTTCATATGCGATGTATTAGCAAGCAATTACAAAAAAATATCATATGGATGAACAGAATATAGTATTGCCAGGATCATTCATGACAATAAAAAATAAGAGAGATCTTTGACTGCTTTCCTGTCTGTGGCTCTGTAGTTACAACAGGAAGGAATTTTGTTTCATTGCCACGCTGTTTTGCATTTTCTGGGGGTGGCAAGAACGAAAGCCGTTTTAGAGGAGAAACAAAGAGGCAAAATAAGCTGGCAGTTGACAGTGGAGGGCACATCAAAGTCCTGGGGTTAAATGGGATTGTGGGTCAGATGACTAGACATCATTGCCTTTCTGCTCACAGCCATCTTCAGCCTCAGAAAAATATAACCCCCATCCAACACACTAACTCTCCCCCCTCCATCACTGCATCCCCTCCTCTCAACAGCCCTCCATTTGCCTCAAAGGCAAGAGTATTTTATCTTCACTAACCCCACTGCAGGAGAGAGACTGCCCCTATTGCTACTATGCAAACACATGGCAAACCAATCTATTACGTCGTATGTGGATTTATGTGATTTCCGTGTGTTACGAGACTGTTATGACAGAACAGTCGTTCTATAAATATACCCTATGATGCTAAAGATGCACTGGATCCTACAGTGGACACTATAGGATCTACTCATTTAGTCCTGCAGGCTGTATATACATCACTGTCATAAATCACCCTGATGGATACACGGTCAATTGAGAGTAACAGAGACAGGCAATGGCTGAGAAAATGGCAGCTATCTGCATTAGTGCTGCACTCAATCTGCAGAAGGGAGTCATCCTTTTTTAATCATGTTTTTTAGTGATTGTCAGAGCACAGTGCATCAAAAGCAGTGTTTCACTCATGTACTACTTACAGTAGTTTATCTCTTCCTGTCCTGCACCTGGATGCAGAATGGCTGCCTGGTGATGGAGGAGTAGGGGATAGTGGGGGTGGGGGCTCTGCAAACACTGCCAGGCGGCAAAATACACATCAATATATTCAGAGCGTTTAGTGCCCAGGATTAATCAAATTATAATTTAATCATCTGATCAAACAGCAATTAGCATAATCACTTCTGGGGAAGGCCTGATAGAGTGGAGACTGGAGCGGAATGAAGCTGGGGGCTAGAAACACTCTAATGAAACATTTGCCAGAATGTTTGAAAATGTTACACATTTTGGGCTACAGCAACCGAGCTGGATTTTGAATGCTAATCAGCACAGTTTGGTTATGCCTAATGAATGTGTCCAGTTGTCAGCCACAGGCGAAGACATTTGCCAGTGAGGTCCTGATTTGATATTTTCTTGCCTTTAACAATTTAATATTAAGACTTATGTCACTGCTGTTCAACAAAATGAGTGAAAATCATTTTATTTCCAAAACAATAATGCAATGTAATATTATTATGTTAGTTTTGATCATTAAGTGTTACTATTTTTTATTATTATTAATGTTTAAATTTGACTCACTCTGACTCAAACCTGATGAATTCACATCCTGAGCAAAGTATTACAGATATTCCAACCAGTGCTCAGTCATCTCAACTATTTAGTTATAAAGACTGTAGCACAGGAACACGACAACTTGAGAGTGTCAGATTCAAAATGCTCAGTACTTCTGTTATTTGCACAAAAAATATCTTAATTGATGCCTTTTGTTTACTATTCACAGAACTGAAGTTTTTTGCAGGAGCACTGCAGCAGGCTCCATCTTTCTTGACACATTTCACAGATAACAAAGCAGATGCAGCGTCATACTGTATCTTGACTAGAGGTCATTCTCATATTCATTTTCTGCATCTAACAAATCATATTCTACAGTATAACTTAACCAAAATGAATGTACTATGAATGGGCTATTGGAACAGAAGAAACAGGTTGCTACAACCTTTTACAACGTACAATATCTCTATGTTGTTTGGGCTCCTTGAAGACTAATGTATTTTGTGTACTTCTTTGAAAATAAATTGTGTATATAGTTTGTAGTGTAAGACCGGCTTTTATTAGAATTGATTACAAGTGTAGGAAATGTTATACATGCTACAACATTTAGACTTCAGTAAGAACTTGGGTCAGACTCACTAATGAACATCAGACACAAGCAGAGGAGATGCTGATATGCAGTTACACTGTACTGTATAATCAGAAAAAGATGAAAACATTATTATTATATTGCTGGGCTATTATTGTGGTTTTATTTTTGTATTCATGTTTTTCTATATAGAAGAACTCACATACATTTCTCTTACTGTACATAAAGCCTGAACGTACTTGAACATAAAGACGTCTCTGCATCAGCACACGTTACTCGCTCTCTTCTCCTCAATGATATACTGTACATAAACAGAACAAACGGAGCACATACTGTATTGGGCCAATCTTTCTGCATGTAGACAGGTGTCTAGATTCAACAAGGACATGAAGAAAGCCCAACAGGCAGAGTCTATGTGAAGGTTGTCTGGCAACAGTTCCATCACACAAGTGACCTCCCTTTTCTCTCAAGGATAACAGCCATAACGCAAATACAGTTGTTTGCTTTAGAAAACCACATTCTGAAGGAAAATGCAACAGCACCCATTAAACAAATGGTCAAGATGCACTAAAATCCACCAACACACTATTTTTCAATTTAATTCCAAGACATTTTGATAGAAGGGATGGCAGAATGATACACCTTAAAGCCACTGAAATCATTTGCTAAGCTTGAGGAAGGAATTGCACTCTTGATTAAAAATGTTAATGTCAATGCATACCTCCAGAATAAGAATGAAATTAACCCTGATTTCTAGAATGAGGTCAAGTGCTGTGTTTGCCTGTTTCACAGCATGTTAACATTGTCGCCCTGCATCAGACTAAACATTGCCAGTGAACAGTGAAGTGTTACTGCCAATTGTGTATGGACATAATGCATAATGTGCAGACAACTTTAGAGACCCCCCTTTCTTCTTGACAACAGAAACCAAGCTAACTAACACCTGAGAAAACATGACTGCATTTATAATCTCTTTTATAATCTCAAAAATAGCGATGACCACAGCAGACAAAAGGGTCTACAGTGATGAGGGATGCACAGAGATATTACATGTATAAAGTCTGTGCTAAGATCAGTCTAATGACCACTGAATAGTTGTTGTGGTTCACCTTGGCTGAGCTAGAATCAACTCAATAAAATCATCTAATACAACTAGCTTAAAATAGCAAATGACAATGAGCACAGAATAACCTGAGCTCACCTCGCTGTATCTGCACTGTCGCAGCCTTAACCTACTGCCCTATTTTATAATGAAAGCCTCTAGACACAAACAACACAACTAATTGCCATCTTCTTAAATCACAGGTCCATTCAACTGATGCCAAAACCTAGTTCACCTGCACTGTTTCATCTTCTTGCTGAACTTTTACACACCCATGCATTGCCATGTTGGAAAAAAGAACAACAAAAAAACACTAAAAGGACTTTAGTCAATTCATTACTGCCTCATTTAAATTGAAAACATAAAGAAATCAATGTCTGTCAAGGAGTGTTTACTGGTTTTGAATGCACATTCCATAAGAGTTCCAGTTTTTAAACACATTTTGTGACTATGACACCCACATGAACTAGTGGATGTATATGAATGCCAATTCATGTATGTTGATCATGCAACGTTCATAAGCTTGAGGATCTCTTAATAGCTGTTACAGTATCTGGCTTTCCAATAATCAAAGAGAGCTGTTCTACTTTATTTGACCTGATTGAATTTAGCACTACAATTTGCTGACACTGTGTATCACCAGTAAAAGCATTAGAAAGTATTTAAATATACTACACAAATACAGACGCTGAAGCAACTTCTGTCTCTAATACCAATAAAAGTGGAGTCTTGTGTTTGATATGCATAAAACTACACTGTAATTGGACATACAGATGAAGTCTGTTTCCTATCAGATATATTCCTCTCTTCATCAGTGTCTGACATATTGTGCCTAAAATAGTTTTGCTTCTGCTTGGAAAGCCAGGCTGATTTGACATGATTCTTTGAGCTTTAGATAACACAAAACACAAGCTGACTCTGTGTGTGCCTCTTCCCCCCTCTCCCTCCTTTTTTCTGCCTCACTACACACCATCATCTCCTTAAGCATTCTGGTCTGGGTTAAATGAAACCTTTAACAGTTCAATGTGCATCCATTAACATATGCTTGCGTCTACTCACGTCTGAACAGCCAGGCAAAGGCGAGAGCACACAAAGTGGAGCGACACAAAAATCTTGACCTGATGGCACTGCCAGATCCTGGAGTGATCGTGAGTCCACAAAAACATCATGCCACTAATACTCTCTGATATTAACTGTTATGTACAATTAAAATAAAATAAAACCCCTAATCATTAAAAATCTTTCTGACCACATGGTTTTCATGAAGTTTTAAAATTCAGGTTCCAACATAACACTCATCAGTATACTACAGTTTATTACAGAGAAGACATAATTATCACAGTACTACAGATGGTAGAAATGAGGTGTGGGTCAAATAAATATATGACTTCCCTGTAGCATTGCTAAACACAGTAGCCCTCTTCAGCACTAAAACACATCAAAATAATACAAAGAATAATCAGCAAATAAACACGATCCCACTGGCCTACATCATGTTGACTGGTGCACTGATATTAATGTGCAGCTGAGGAGCTGAACTCAGTTGTTTGCTGATGTGTGTTGCTGTGACTCTGTCAACCCGTCCTGGCTCTATGTGAAGTGACAGATGTAAACCAAAAGACACTACTCTGCACAGGCCTAGTTTCCCACTGGCCTTAATTTGACCTCTAAGCTATACACTGTTTTGACAGGTGATTACTGAATAAAACCAGAGGTTGCAAGTAATTAAGTACATTTACTCTGCACACTTCTCATATTGCACACTTGTACCTAACTGGAGTATTTCAATTTTATTGTACTTTAACTCCACTACATACATTTAACATTATTGGTTACTAGTTAGATTCTTATAAAAATCATTATATATTAATAAAATGTTGATGTATCCTTTATGGATTAACCTCCTGTCACTACATAAGGTGTAAAAGTCAGCTCCACCTTTACTGACTATTTGGCTGGCTATTATGTTCCACAAGTCTTTAGGTAACAACACGTTTTAGTCATAATTTTCACTTTTGAAACTTCTACATTTATGTTATCAACACCATCAAATTCTACATTGTTAAAAATGCAGTTTTCTTAGTGGAGTACGTTTACTTTTATACATTAAGTAACAACTAGACTTTGTACTACAGTACTTATAGTTGAGTGGTAAAAACATGTAGTGAAATATTGCAATATAATACTCAACTCAACTACTACTTGTATTTAAGTATTTTTCTGGGCAAGTACTTGCACTTGAGTATAGAGTTTGTGTACTTTATACACCTCTGGATGAAACAATGTAGTGGCACAACATCAAAAGATGCTGGCTTATGAAAGACAAACATTTCTATATGCTCCTATTTATTATGATTATCCTATTGTTGTTGTTTGAAGGAGTACTTGGGGGCAGCATAAATGCTGCCTGGATTGCAGTCAGTGGCAATGTACTGCAAGCAATTTGTGGTGAGGTGGTCATGGTGGATGGCAGAGAGACAAAGTACTGCAGACATTGGATGAGGGGGGGTCTCATGGGGCATGTGAAGATTGTGGTTTGGGTTAAATGTTAAAGTAAACTAGCCCTTAATTATTGATTGAGTGATTTTTAAATTTTGGCTTTTCCCTAACCTTCACCAAGTGTCTGAACATAACCTTAAAATGTTTATTATTGTTATTTACTACAAGCAGATGCTACTAAGAAAGATTATAAGAAAACAAGAAATTACTGTCAGTGAAGATTTTACAAACAGCGTGAACTATCAATTCATATACACAGCTAAATATATTTGCATATATTTGATATCTTGGTTCAGAATAATCACTGTTGTCAGGGTTAATATGGTGCATCGTTTACTCCTGATCAAAATGCACAGTCTAACTGCTGATGACAGGTACTCAGATGCTCAGGTGTTTTCTATCTTTAATCCTCCAACACTGTGGTACAGCTTAAAGGAGCTAGGAAACAGCTTCCAGAGTTTAGTCAGGAAGAGGTGGGAGAAAAATGTAGAGGGAAACCACATTCTGCTTCTACATTAATCATGTCTGATGTCTGGATTAAGTCATACTCAAAATGCTTATGTTTTAATAAGCGGAGCTACCATTACCCCAGCAGCCCCTAACCATCCAAAGCTGAAAGCTAAAAATACACACACACGGTGATACTAAGAGCCAACTGAGGAGCTTTGCTGTATATTTACACAGCTTATTAGTGTCCAATTGAGCATGTATCAGACTCCCCCCTCCTCTGGTGTAGCTAAGCAAAAACAACATTATGCCATCTCCCCAATTCTGTCTCTCCACAACTGGAATATGTTTTTCCTATTCCATTTTGGTTTTAATAGACACTTTTGCAAGAGCACTTTAAAAGCTCAAGCACCGCTGAAGTGAACTCTACAGCAGTGAATTGTTTATATCTACTGTAGATGAGCTTGCAAATGCGTCCTCAAATTGGCAAAAGGCAATTCAGAGCAAAATGGGGTTTGTGCAGTACAGTAGGTACTATTCATAACTGACCACTGCAAACTAGAGCTGCAGTGCACATAGGTACATTCAAGTTACATGTATTTTCTATTGCATATACCTATGATATAATGACATAAACAGAATAAAAGAATAACAATAGCATACAATGACCTGAAATAAAATATTGAATAAAACTTTGATATAAAAGGTGACAGGCTGGAAACAGGAAGCATTGCCAGGGTCACCTGAACAAAGTGTAGTATTACTGAAGCCCAAAGCCCACACTGCAGCAACACTCATTACCCAGGTATCCATAGAGACAACCTCAGCAGCCTGTACTGGACCAGAGCCCTAAAAGCCTTTATTCAGGAAGCTACATCTCTCTATCCAGAGGAGGTGCAAAATGTACAATGAAAGCTGCACATTAAGACTTATCTTTGCAGGACTGTTCAGAGAAAACAAATGTGCAGCAAAAAGAATACGATTTAAAATCAACAAACACGGCCATTTTATTCTGCCTGCAGTCAATTTAGCATGGTGCAGACAGAAGCAAAATACAAAGACGGGATTGTGATAACGCACTCTGGGTCATTCTAATTTCAATCTCTGAATCAATGGAAAAGGTCAGTGTCAAGCGAATCAAGTCTGCCGATATGAATGGCACCGCATCTGCAGCAAGCACAAACGTAGCATTCATCACAATTACAAGTGCTGTTGCTGCCATTCAAAGTTTCCATGTACATGCCTCTAGCAGCAGCCATTTTGCAACGCTGTTGCCTGGACCAAAGAGAAAAAGCTATTCACAAGCAAAGCAATGGATCATGCTCAGCAAACAGAGGTTTCAGCACAGGATTGAGGCAGATTTGAAATGGACATCAGTGTCCTCTCTGTCTAATAAAACAGTGTCGCCAAGAAGTGTTTGCTACACCACCATCACTGTTTTTACTCCATTCTCTCCTATAAATAACCACTGACAACACTGAGCCCTTCAGCATGGCCACGAAATGGTTTTCCTGTCATCTTTGCTTGACGCATAACCATCTACTCTCAGATCACATTGTGTCCACTTTTGATTTTTTTTTTTTTAACCCCTTTTCTTCCCTTTCAAAATAGCTTCCAAATACCTCCAATTTTCTTTCGAGCTGATTTCTGCCCCCCAACACACGTACATCCCACCCGCCTACCCCATAGCCCCTTGTCCTCCTCATAGCCCCCCTTCCTCACACACCCTTCTTGTATTCGCTGTACAAATCAGTCACCCTGAGTGTAAAAAATAAAATTAAAACACATACAACTGCCTCTTATCAGACCTATCTTTTCAGGAATTTACTGTGTACAAAACAGAATCTGGATGCTTTTAGTGACATATGCACTTGGGCAAGGGTGATAAGGGCTTGTCTCTTTTTTTTTTCCAATCCAAAATGACTCCATGTCTGTGCTTCTAATATGGCGGGTGCAATGCCAGAAAAAGCACAGCCAACCTATTTAATCCTTTTTCTAGAGGACACTCGATAGGTCTTACAGAAAGAATAAAAACATGTAATCATATATGCAAGTTATTTAATATTTAAAAACAAAAAGCAGTATTTAGACTATGCATGCAAGTAAATATACTATTTTTTCATCAGCATACTTCTTAGATTAGGTTTCTGAATTAAAAATCAATTTAATGTTTAGAAGTCAATTATTTCACTCATTTCACAGTTTTAATTAAGTGAATAATTGTTCTGTTTGAATGCAATTCATAGACAGGTTTGGGATTTAAACAAACAAATGGTGAATACCCAAAGTAAACCTGCAAATGTGTTACAACAAAATGATTTACTAAAAGATTAATTTTCACAAGCCATATAAGAGAAAATGTGATCGATAACTGCTAATATTCAAATTAAGCAAAAAAAAATGATGTAGTAAAATGCACCCAGGCTAAGGCCCAGTGCAGTTTGATGAAGGAGAATAAATGATCATTTATGGTACCAAGTTAGAATGAAACTAAATTATTTTGAGATTCTACTTAAGGCCTAGAATTTCCTAAAAATTGATGATAAAAGAACTAAACCAAAAAATACAAAAAAAAATGTTATGTTTCTAGTACAGTACAGCACTATTGCACATCAACCTACGTTTCTGCTCTCTCTCCCTCTGTATGTGTACCTTTGTATATATTTGAGAAAAGGTTCATCTTAAATGTTGAAAATGCATGAATAGCTAAACATTTCTTACACCTATATCTCTATAAAGGCTAATGTGGATGTATCAAGCCCCAAAAAGCACTGCCTGTGTTAGGATGTAGCAACAGCCTGCTCCTCTGTTCAATTTTGCAGGACAAAAAAAAAATGAATCAATATCTTCACTGTGGAAATGCTTGCAAAATATTTATAATATTATTTGCACACTCAGTCATCTGGGAAAATTTGCACAAATTTGTGTTTTAAGGTGCATAAATGCATCACCTACCATTCAAGATGCACTGGGAAAAGATAAGAGCCAATATCCACATGCCCCGCTCCGTTCAATATCCAAGCTTATGCTTTTTCTTCTTCTCTCCGCACTCTTTCTTCTTGTAATTCCTTCCTTTTATTTCTTCAACAAGTCAATTGCAATGAAAGAAAAGGGAGCTTGCAAATCTCTCTCTCCCTCCCTCTGTCGCTCCCTCTCTCTCTCTCTCTCTCTCAATCCTTCACGTTGGGAGGAAGATGAAGCGGAGGAGGTTTGAGCTTCTTCCTGCTGCTGATTGTCTCCTGGTACAGCGGGAGATATTATGTGATCCACAACTGTGCGTCTCTCCTTTTTCGGACTAACCGCACCGCACCGCACCGCACCGCGCCGGGCCTCAGTGCAGCCGTCCCGCCGTGTCGGAGCGCTGCTCTACGTGGAACATGAGGGAGCTCGGCTCGGTGCGCTCCGGTCCAGGTGAGCTGTGCTGCTGCTGCTGCTGCTGCTGCTGAGTCAGAGGCTGAAGACGCATAGGACAAACTGCCTATGCGCACACCCAACTCCACGGTTAAACAATTAAAACAACAAAATAAAACAAAAAACAAAAAACAAAAAGGCTCCAAAATCGGAATGAAGAAAATAATCAATAAATAATAAATAAATAAATTAGTCTATGCACGGAAAAGAGCCAAACATGTCACCCCAGGTGTAAGGAAAGAACGCGTAAAAGTTGGATTTTCTTCGACTAAAAAGCGCGTGGAGTTGATTGTTAGCTGCGCTGAAAACTCATTCTCTCTTCGCCGCCTCTCTCCGTCCGACGAGCAACAAGCACACGCATCTTTCCCCCGCAGCCGCACACACAATCTGCGCACACTGGTCCCTTCGCTTATAACCTGCCCTGCCTCAGAGCACTGTAGAATAAACCCTCGCCTTCTCCTCCGCAGCCGCTGTTCTCCCTCTCCATTGCCTTAAAGGTGCAGGGGTAGGGGAGACTAGAGGGGGGCGCACCACTGAGCCTCTGAGAAATCCCTCTGTCTTTTGTTTTTATTATGGAGAAGACGGATCAAGGTGTCCCACTCAGGCAGGGAGAACTGTACATTAACATAAGCGGGAGAGATTTAGCCCATGCAGGATCCTTCTATGGCAGTGCTGTGGTGTAGCAGGCTGGAGGATGGTTGCTGAAGGAGGGAGGGAAGCAGAGAGGCAGGGAGAGGGAGTGATGTAGGCTACACCTGACTGGATACTATGTAGACATTTGGTGGGGAAAAATTTAAAATTTTCTTAATTGGAGGAGATCAAATCCTGTCTTTTAATGTGTTTTTTTGGATAATTTATGAGCCCTTGGGGCGTTTTGGGGATCTCGCCAGCCTCATCCCTGTATTCATTAATTGACCTTGACAAATATAAGCAGCGACCCCCTCCCAAGTGAACCTGGGGGCATCAAACGACGGCCATGTCCGACACCCACAGCCCCCTGCAAGGGTTCACATCTATTCAAACGCATTATTGCTGTGGAAACTGAAGCTCACGTCTACAGGAAGAATACACCTCGGTAGTGTAAACATGTTTTATTTGAAATGCTTAGACATGACCTGTGCATTAATGCTTCACAATTAATAATACACATTTGACAGTGAGATGGAAGGATGTACAATAAGTCAGAAAATGTCAACACTTTAAATGACTTGAAGCAAGCATGCAGGCGTCAAATGTTACCTTATGAATCATCAGCAGGCAAACATCCATGTTATGTTTTTCAGGCACAATGTTATGATAAGAAAGTCATATTTGCATTATGCATTGAATTTGAAAAGATTTTTCACTGACAAAACAGTAACTGCAGTGACATCCGCAGCCATGTGAATTTAGCGTGGCCCATTTATGTTCAAAAAGCAGGCGAGCCAGGCTGTAGAACTCCTCCCATATACACTGTCTGTCTCTTAGACTTAGCATCCACATCAGACCTACATGTAAACATGCTTTGCACCAGGAATACAGGACCTGTCACCGCCTGTCTGGCCCCTGTGTGCGCTTCCAGGCAGGCATCCCCAAAATAAAACAGATCATTATCGTCGACTCAAGCCAACCGAACTACGCCGGCAGGGAGAAAAACATGTGATTCCTCACACATTGTATCCAAAGTATGTCTTTGTTTGTGTTGATTTTGCCTAATCCCCCCTCCCTGTCAGTCACTTTGGCTCCCAGTGAGGAGGGGGGTGTTGTTCATCCACTTATGATGCTGGGTTCATTGTAATGTGTGCTCCACCTCCTCTACAGTGCCTGACTATTTCAACTGGATTATTATTAGAAACCATGCTGTACAAATTTTGCTCCAGTTGCAGGTGACTACCTACTTAAACAGCCTGCAACTAAGGCTGCCTTCGCATTACATGCTGAAGTGACCCAAATCCAATCTTTTTGCCCCCAAATCAGATCTGGGCCACTTTCGTACAAACCTGAGCTGGATACACGTGAACCATAAACATAAAAACTAATTACGCATTAAAGCCTATAATGTAAATGGATCCTAAGAGGCAGCTTGTTAGATAAACTGGTTTACACGTCAACACCGCTGATATTTTTATCAGTCATGTTTGTGTCATACACTTAGGTTTCCACATATTTTTCTGTCATCTCAACGAGATTTGAGTCAAAAATGTAAATCAAGGAAACGAAAACACATTTATCAGAAGGACCAGTATCCAAATAACTAAATGTAACCTACAGTGTTAACAGCATACTGTAGTGATTTGTGTTGTTGAGAAAATACCCTCAAAAACAAGAGTACCACTTAACTTGCCAATGACCCATTTCTTCAATGATCGTGTTGATCCATTGTCTTATTTCTTTGTCTTGTTATGGACAATCCTTCAGCCATATGGTGTCATCCCAATAAACTGTTTGGCTAGAGAGATTGGATTAAAATCACTGACTGTATGGTCATAAAGAGCTCAATCCCTAATTTTCAAATCCCTGCTTTAACTCCATGATATGTTGTGAGATTATGTAATCAAAAGGTATTATCCTCTGTAAACCTTTGTGTTATTTAAATGTTAAACCCTTACAGACAATTCTTTTTGCTCTGATGTTTTAAATCTGAGACAAACAGCGACAGGTTTGTGAAGGACTGAATTTGAAAGTTTTCTTAAGCATCTGAATTAAACACAAACCATTCTTTGTGTATGTGCAAAACTCCATGTCACAGTATACTGTACAGGCTGAGACTGTGTATGCTGGACTGGCATTCACAAACACTACTTTTACCAACTCTGAAGTGGGAAGTGACATTAAAAGTTTTACTACCTAAGAAACTTTTTTTTAAATCTTTTTTTGGTGCAGCTCATTAAGGAGTCTATGAGAATTTCATTATTCAGACTGAAAAGCAATACAGTACATAAGACCCACAACCTGGGATGAGCTTACAATTAGCAATTACAAACTACTAGCTACAACTAGCTTATTAATGTTATTTTTATGAATTACAGCATCTTTTACTTCACTATGTCATATATACAATTTTTTATTAATATTATAGTTTGTAATAATGTTGGAACTGTGGAAGCACTGGAACTGTATGTAGAGTGTCAAGTGAGTGTCCACTGTCACTGTATTTGCACATTAACAGCCTATTGACTTTGGTACACCATGTTTTCCAACAGTTAGATGCTCTAAACACTGAAGGTGCTGAATGGCAGATCCTGAAATTAATGCAAGATCAGGAGCTTTACTAGAGATAACATCTCTACTGATGGTTCAGAGGTGTTAAAGAGTGATACAAGCTCTGGCTACATTCAGCAGTGTTGTATATTAAAGTCTGTTCTCCCCCTAGGTTGCAGAAAACACACACCAACAACAGTTTACCAATTTTAAATAGTAAAAAAAAATCTCTATGTGGCAGTCAATGTTGACACTGATAAATCAACATATAAAAAAAGCCTTGTTCAACACTATCCTCTCCACCACCAGTCTCTTCCACTGCTTCTGGTTGTGCACCACTTTCAGACGTGACAAATTACAGCATCTTGCCAGTAACACAAGTTTTGTGATTCTCCTCCTGGCAAACTCGGTTTGTCTATGTCTAGTTATATCTGCAAAGATGAAAACATGATGAAAACATGTCTGAAATAATAATAATACGCATTAAGCACAGATTGAAACAAGGTCTATAAATGTCCCACTGCACAAATTGTGACAAAGCCTTGTCAGTCTGTGAGTATCCAGGTGTGACCAACAAAACTCTGGCTTATTTCCACTCACTATAATTGTGTTATAGTAACTACACATGCAATGAGTCGAATGCAGAAATAGATTAATACTTTCAATATAAAGCTCCTTATTGTATATTTTATAAGTCAGGTTTGTAGCTGCTCATTTACTATATGAGTACAAAAAGAAGCCAGTACAGTGGGGAATAGTAATATCCATTAATCTTAACTACAAAGAGTTGGATTCTCCAAGGGAAACTTTTATGACTTATTAACAAAATACTACTTTGATTATATTCAAACAACCCAATAAAACATCTATATGATAATGTCTTAAAGATGACCAGTGAAGGCACGTACATCTCAATCTGCGACTCATAAGGAATAAGGGGGCTCTGCTGCCTGGGTCAGACTGCTGAATAATTCAAACCACGTTATGAGGTAGAAATGGAGGAACAGTAGTCTAACGTACATCCTGAGACCCTCATTTTATTAGATCATCTTTGAATTCTTGGCTCTGACCATAAATTCTGAACGTATCGTGAGACAAAGTCACAATTCAAGTTTAATGAGTTGACATGTCTGTAGAATAAAGAAATGGTGAAATCGTGTTCCCACTGAGAGTAATTCCTTGCTGTTAGAGGGTAAGAAGTGCTGTGTCTGCCTGAAAATAAGCTATGTGGAGTAATATTTCCTCTGCAGGTTACACAGACCACCCATGGAAACTGTCCATCAGCTGGGCAGGAACTCATCAATATGTTGGTCTGACAAATCCAATCTGTATGTTGGATTCCTCAAAACTAAACTGATGCAGAATAATGAAACAAGAAAGACGCTTTTGCTATGTCACTCGAGAGGTCAAATCAAACATGAAATTTATTTCTGTGTTCTGTGTTTCCCACTTGAACCACAGTCTTGTCCACAAGAATTTCGCCAAGGGGATTAACAAAGTATCAATTATTAACATTACGTCTGCAGGTTGGGGTTAGGTAGAATGATTGTGAAGCAGCTCACCTAATCTGATTCAAGACCAAGAGCCTACAGCAACTCTAGCAGCTCTACTGCTGCTACTTTCACACAATGTCAAATGTGTCAAAGCACAAACAACAAGAACAAACTAAATATCTGGTGGCGACATTTACTGGTCAACTAGTCCAACTAATTAGCAAGACTGAAAAAACACTAATTTAAGGTAGTAAATCACTGAGTGAAGGGTGCCGAACACCACAAGGGCCCACCTCAGCAGATCTACACATTAATTCCACTCATTGACTACTTTGCATCTTTTGGCTCAACATTCACTCCTGACTGTGTGGACGGCGGGGTCATCCAGAGGTAATTCTAGGGCTTCTCCATTTAAGTACCCAAAGCATAACTGAGAGGGTTTTTGAGTGTTATTACCTGACATCCTCAAAGGATCTGCGCATATGGATCTGGGTCATTTCAGTTCATATCCAGTCCCAGATTGATAAACTGCTGAACACAATATTTCTTTATCAAATTATTATGTTTTAAAATTAAATCAAGGTTAATCATTCATTCAATGCATCTTGCAGATTACAAAAACATATTTTTGATTTTCTGTAAAGCCTCAGAAACACCGATCACTGCTTCTATATTATTAATTATTCAACAAATACATGTAAATGTAATTTCCACAGAACTTCACTAACTGAAATACTGTAATTGTTTTTAGTTGAAAGGTACATATCTTCTCTGTATGTTGGAAAAAGATACAGCAGTCTAATTTTATGTTACATAATATTCATAATTCATAAGATCCATTCTGCATGAACAAACTTTTCATTATCTATAAATCCACTGAATCATATGCTAGAGCTTTCCATATACAGTTTGTGTATGTTCCTGCTGTTCATGTTCATCTTACTGAGGCTGTTACATTACATTACATTACAGTGACCAGAGATATCTGGAAAGCACAAGACTGGTTGACTGTCATTCACAAAACAACAGTACATCTTTGAGTTTGACTCTTCTGGTCCGTAACTGTCCAACATGGGGTGGCAGCGTTGCCTAGTAACCACAGCACATGACTGACCTTATCGGTGCGGTCATAAAAATGTATGAAGTCCTTTTATTCATTTTCCCTTCTCTGCTGTGCTCTCTCTCTCCTGCATCTCACTTGCACGCACGCACACATATGCATGCACACACACACATGCACACACAGTTCAGTTCCTAAATGCATTGTTCTTGTGTGTCTGTGTGTGAGAGAGAGCGGCAGGGTGGTAATGAAGGGCTATACCTGACACATGCCACAGACTGCATCAAGCGGCATGAAGAGAACGAAGAGGGGGAGAGCATCCAGTGACAGGAAAATCAGCAGTCACAATCCACAGCAAAAAATGCAGAAGATGCAGTGTGGGAACAGGTTCACTTTCACTGAAATATTTCTATTATGTCCCTAAAGATAGAAACACTGCAGAGTCAAGAAATAGAATATTTGGATCATGTGTTGTGTAATCTATGATCTGGGGAACTTTCAGTATCACATTACTGTGATCTACTTAGTTGATGTAAATCTCTTTAGTTTGCAGTGTTAATCCCCAGAATATTTATGAAACTGTAAATTATAATGCTGTGGTGGCACTGTGTACGACAGCGTGGGCTTTTCAAAGACCTTTACAAGTCAGGAGCATCAAAGATGATCCCACACAGGAAGTTAAGCACTACGTCTGTTAGCTCATTGATACAGTATTATAGATTCTGGCTTTCTTGCAAAGTGCTGCTCTGTTGTTCCCACAGGGAGCACAGATGTTAGCCTTGCTGTCGCCATCTTTTCGCACTGCCAACATCTGTAGAGCTGTGCTGTCGGCTGCCACGCACGGGCAGAAACTCCACGACCATGCTCTTGCACTGAAGACAGCCAGGGGCAGGTCGGCGCAGATGGCAGAAGAGGGGTGTCAGGGGACTAGCACAGGGTGGAGGAGGGTGGCAGGTATGGAGACTGGGGCTCCCATCTGGCTTCGGTGCTGGCACTCTGCCCTGGGGCTTCTTCAACGTTTGCTCGACAGAAAGCCTGTCAGGAGTTAGAAGTCACCTTGTGCAAAATGTTGTGCTCTCAGAGTGGTTTCACTGGAGTCAAGGAGGGTGATGAGGATAAGTGGGGGGTGGGGGGTCAAACGCTGCAGTATATTTTCATTTTAACAGACAGAAGAAGGAAAATAATGGGAGCTAGCTAATTCATCCATACAGCCTGTTCAACTTTTTAACATAATTCTGGTCAGGTCATAATTTGTAATATCACAACAACCGTGAGGCTTTAATCTGATAAGCTGATACTAATAAAACACTCAGAAGGCAAAAACTATGATCATTCTTAGCTGAGTTTTGGGTTAAGAGACTCAAGATTATAGGCCTCTTGTGTGATTTAAGAATTCTAGTGGCAAATTCAACTCAGTGAATTTGGAGTTTAAATATTATACAGAAATTAATTTAATTAAAATATCCACTATAGGCGGGAGGCATGGTGGTGTAGTGGGTAACTGTTGCCTCACAGCTAGAAGGACCTTCATGGGTCGGCTGGGTGCCGTTCTGTGTGGAGTTTGCATGTTCTCCCAATGTCTGCGTGGGTTCTCTCAGGTTACTCCAGCTTCCACCCACCATCCAAAGACATGCATGTTAGATTGACTCCAGCACCCCCGCGACTCAGGACAAGCAGTTAGAATAATGGATGGATGGACATAGGCTTTATAACATGCTACACTGTAGATAAATATTCTGTTCACCATATTGTTAGCATTGTTTGTCAATTTACAGAGAGAAGATTTTACATTTTACAGATTTTTGTATTTGTCAAATCGTGACAGAATTTAAGTTTTAAGGAAAGTAGAAAACTTCTTTCCCTCCTCTCTGTTATCTCAGGCTTTTAATGTAGGTTACTGTCCAGTATCATCCTCTGTCCTAACACCCGATGGTGTAACATCACAGACTGTAAAGATTTCTACTCTAACATATCAGTCATGGATCTGCTTTGAATTAGAAAGATGTTTTAGTGTCTAACTTCATGTATGATGACACATCATGAACTATAAACTTTTTCTAATTTGAACTTTCTTCTAATTTGACTGACTCAGCTAACATCCTGCTAAATTAGTTTTGTGTCTTTTTGTTGATTTCTGACAGCAGACCACAATGTGAGTTTTCTCCTCTTGTATGACATTTTGTGGCTGAAACTAATGAAGCAGAACACACAGTCTTATATGGCAATTTTAGGGTTGCTGATAATGCTTCATAATCAACAGATATGTGCTAATAATCAAATCTCAGGGACACACAGCTCCTCATGAACAGGTGGCTTTCATTATACTGAAACAATTTATGACAAGAGAAGCTGATGTAGAATAACTATACGAACAACTCACAGAGAAAAGCAGGAAAATGACAAGAATGCAAAACGATGTTGCATGAGGCCCAATGTAAAGAATACAGCTGCAGACCTCCAAAGACCTTCTGCAAAATGAAGCATCAAACTTGAGATTGTGACTAAGGGGGCTACATATCACAGCGACTGTTGACAGCAACATGGCACAGTGGGGGCTCTGTGTATGACCTGGACTGGCTGTCCAGGGCAGAGGGCCAGCATAGAAGAAAAGCGCTTTACGGATGGAGCATGTGGTCAGGCCTCTCTTGTCCTTCTCTCCTCCCCTCCTTCACAGCTCTCCCTTAATCCCAGCCTGAAGCTCCTGCCCTCCCTCCCTTCCCTTCCCTCTCTCTTCCTCATTCCTCCTCCTCCTCCTCCCACCCTCCTCCTGTATCCAGCGTATTGCTAGTAAATGCCAACAGATGCCCAGTGTCTAAGACAGGCATTATGTTCTTAGAGGATGTCCTGGTAATTCTGGTTTTGCCAGGCTGCTGATTACTACTGCGCTGTTTAGAAATGGATGAGCAGTAGCGCAGAGGACAACAGGTAGCCATATCTGCTGGCTGGGTCATGTGCTGCTGTGGTCTATGCAAAACAAGATCTTCAAGAGCCAGAGGGGACATGTGTCTGTTTGTAGTATGACAAAGTGATGGGAATAAACAACACACAGATAGACACGCAGTTAGATAATTATTATATCACTGTTATTGGTAATATTACCAAAGGTATCCAGGGGATAACTAAATGTTATTTGGGGATATCTAAATGAGAGTGAACCAACAGCAGCATTTAGTGTTGTATTTTATAACATGTTACTCATCAAGAATTTAAAACCGGAGGAGCAAGACTTCATCTGCTATAAGAAAATGTGTCAATCATGGGGACTCGGGGAGAAAGTGGTTTGTCAGTCCCTGAGGGGGCCACACTGACCTAAATACAAAATCGTCAACAGAAATCCTACACTGAACAACCAAAAGAGAACACCGGGGAAACAAACATTTAACTGTGCAAAGAGCCTCAGTTAAAATACCTCAACTGGGAATCCCTATCTCCAAAGGCTGTTTCAATCTTTCATCAAATCCATGACTCTGGTCAAGAACCACGACAGTAAACAAGCTACGGTTGATGATTTACATTTGTAAAATACATATTAGTCATTGTCAGTAAACCAGAAGGACATATTGTTAATGTATAGGATCAGATCATAACTACTTTAAGTATCTGTTCACATGTCCCCTTTGTTATCCCTCTTGTTTACTTGTGTGTGAGGGGTTAAGACACATGTCTTTGCATTACTGTTTACTGGCACATGTTTTTTACATGAAGGGGGAAAATAGATCATTAAGATTAAAGTTTAACCCTTCCAGTAAAGAGGATTTCTCCACATGTATATTTAGCTGAGTCAGTGAGGACTGATGCCACCATGTGGTCGGTGACAGCGTTGCTGGCAGAGTACATAGTAAATTGTGCAACGGTGGGATGTGTTAAAATCACAAAGGTTCAAACTATCAAACTGAGAAACAAGGGTATTTTAATACTGCTATAATATTTAATTATAGCTTAAATCACCTAAAACTGAATTGATCCAACTCCAAGGTTGAAAAAATTCTTCTACCTGACTACAACATTGTAAAGAGCTCAAATTAACCGTCAACCTTCTCTATCACCATAAAAATAAAAAAAAACATGTGTAAAACTATTCTTATAAATGTAGCAAGATTTTTCTATAGAAAGAAAATGTTTGGTATAAAATATATTTTATACAGTTACAGTACCAATTTATAGACAGATACGCTACTGATCTGCTGATCCAAGGATTGTTAGTTTAGCTTCTATAGTTTACTGTGGATAGTTATACCACTGATCAACTGTATGTATCAACTGTAAGTGATAATTTGCATCACAAAAAGAGCCATGGACATAGATGCCAGTTAGGACACCGAGGTGAGATCCTTGACAGTGACATAAAAGACATTAGGGCCCTGCCCAGAGGCCAAGTTGTTTTCAGCAAACTGTATTTTCTATCTGATCAACAGACCAAACCACAAAGATATTCAATTTACAATGGATTAATTAATTAATTCACATTTCTGTCAATAAGCCGGCTGTTTCAGCTTTACAAACTATATGTTCAAATTATATAATCTGAACATTCAAATTTAAAAACTGTTTCTTCTCACTTTTACGAAGTAAGAGTTCATTTCATTTTAATACTTCTTCCACCACTGGTCATGTGTTCAGCACAATATTATGTTTAAATGTTCAATCAGTAGTAAATGAAAATATTCTAAAAGCAAATGTGGACAAACTGATCTGTGATGTGTGATAGTGATGACAATGATCCATCAATATGAATAAAACTTATTTTATCTTTGGATTATAATATATATGATGCTAAGTTACCCTATAAATGTGAGTACACTACTCTATTCCACAAGAGACGTGGTGATTTTGTCAGTTTACAACAAAATTGGAGAAATTCAACCTGCAGATTATTGTTCACAATATTTCCTTCACTCAATATGTGAATGTGTTTGTATATTATTATTATTATTATATTTTTTAGTCTACATGCAGATTATTAGGTGCTAAGATGTCAAGGTTATGATTTATGTGCAATATGTGATCCTTTTTATTTATTACTATTACTGTAGCGGCCAGCACTGTAGTCCAAGACAATTTTCCCCTAGGGGACAATAAAGTGTAATTTATCTTTTTTATCTTATCTTAATAATTTGGATTTTGGGTAAAATAATTTCCTGTATGATCTTTGCTCTGTGAATAAAAGCACTGCACACAACTACATGTGTTGTAAGCTGGCCTGCACCCGTAGCTTAATACTGGTTGACCTACAAAACCAGTGAGAGCACCGCAGGACCCTGGTGTGTCGTAAAGACTCATGCTGATCTGAGAGTCTATGAGGCTTGACGCGTGACATCAACCTCGCTAAAGAACAGGGGGAGAATAAACACATAACTGCCCAGTAACAAGGGCTCTCTCCTCATTGGCTGCTCAAGAATGTTGCATTGATCATACTCTTTGTCGAAAATGACACACAGGCAGGATTACAGTAACATGCTCACATACACAGCAGCTTGTGTGTGAGCATGCACAGTCTGAGACATGCACAATCACATGCACTCACAATCACCCTCACACACACACACACACACACACACAGTAATTACACATACGCACATCTCACATCCACACACTGACAAAGTGTTGGTGTGAACTAGGGCAGAATCACACCACTAAGCCTCTTTTTTTACTTAAAACTCCTCTGAGAATTCAGTTTTCCCCCCAACCAAGATTAGCACTTAGCCCTTAGTAACAGTGCTGTCATTTTGTTGTTACACGTCCCCTACCATGGTTCTCACTTTATGTCAACACTGTGTCCTATTCTGCTTCAATTATTCACAAAGGCGTGTAGCTTTAGCTGAGAACATAACTAAAAACTAACATAAAAAAAAAAATCAGAACAAGTATTTATGTCCAGGTAAGACACCAAAGAACTCACATTAATTTCACTTTCTACCTTACCTGTACACGTGTCATGCAGACATGACGTGTGACACCACACTGTTACCACACAGATACTTGACTACTGGATTTTGGTAGTATTCTGGTCAGTATTTGAATGTTTAAAAAATGAATAATTTAAACAAAGAGACTATTTTATTGAAGTAGTCAATGCTGAAATCTGCTAAAGCTGGGACGACAACAGTGTCTGCATCACACAATTTAAAGCATTTTCAAAGCAAAAAAACATTATTGAGAGGTTTAAATGTCAAAAAATACAGTCAAAGATAAATTGAATATATTCATATCTCATAATCTCAGTATGCCCCAGATGCTAGATTACTGTTTTAATTGCATTTTTATTTTGTTTTCTCTTCAAAATACAGATTCAGCTACACATTCCTCACACACAGTACATCAAAGTCAAAGTAAACTTTATTGTCATCTCTGCTATATTATATTGTCTCTCCCTCTCTCTCTCTCTATATATATATATATATATATATATATATACATATAAATAGAATATAAAATCTTAACTTTCAACTAAGGCACACTATAAAAATATACACTTTAAACTGGAAATAAACTAGAAACAGACAGGAAACAATTTTCACATGTGGCATTTCATCTTCCATGTAAGTCCTGGGTTGTGCATTAGACGTGCATGAGGTCCATAACATACATAAGGATAAAGACACACAACCTTTTGTGTAGTGCAGTAAACAGCAGCAAACAGTAAAATAATCTGTAGCAATAATTTAGTTCTCCTCCATCCATTATCTTTTATCACCTCTCACAGGCAGCCAGCCTGTCACAGTGCCAAACACAGATATAGACAAATTCACCCCTATGCACAATTTATAGTCACCAGTTAACCTATCTGCATGTTTTTGGATTGAGAACCACAGTACAGTGAAATTGTCCTAAATCTAAGCACATGCTTTAGCTTCCCTTCATCTCACACATGTGCAGTGCATTTTTCTATGCTACAGCCTGTGCTCAGCTTCAGCAGTGAGTCTGGAGAGCTAATTTAGGGATGTGGTGAAAAGACTGTTTGCTCAACACACTGGGGTTCCCTGGTCTTCCCACGCCTCATTTGAGAGGCAACAAGAAAAAAGGCAAATAGATGAAAGGCGGTCCCCACAGTTGGAAATGATGCAACAAGGGTCCTCGCGCTAAGCAGGCAGCTATTCAAATGAGTGGCTAATTGTGGCATCTGTTAACCCATTGAAGAGGTATCAGTGCAGTATCATAGGTCTGTTAATTGGTACAAACAGGTACCAGATGCAGGCTCTGGGATTGAGCATCTGCCAATTAGTGAGCCAGCCTCCATGAGCAGTGATTAGACAGCCAAGCTGATGGAGGGAGATCAAAGAGGAGCAGAGAGGAGGAAAGAGACAGGGGAGAGGAAGGGAGAAGAGATGATGGAGGAGGAGATGAGGAGACAAGAGGAAATGTTGACTTTTAACCAACCTTTAAACTGTCCAATTCTTCATTTTTCAAGATCACACAAGAACGCTTAATATATATACACACACACAGTATTCTCAATCCCTAACCCAGCTCCTGTGTATTTACAGCATAAGCCAAACCAAAGCAAAGATTTTGATTTAATCACAAACTGAGCATCAGTATTAAACAATACAGAAAATCTCCATAGCAAATACAAACACACACATTTTCGTACAACACCAATTTGAAATGTGCAGCTTCCACAACCCTGGACAAAAGTTCAGCACCAAAACACCCTGTGCCTTTTATTTTGTTTCTCCCAGTGAGCCAGATGCTCATTTGCCCTCAACTATTAGACACATCTGGGACCAAAGATGAAAACCCTGTCCTCCAACACTTGCTCCTTACCAGAAGGCTGCAGCTGCAGCAGAGTGAAGACAGAAGCTAGCCTGTGATGGCTGAACTCTCTTTGCTCCACAAAACTCTGCTACAATCCACCCAGCCCATCAGGGAGCCTACAGTATCAGTCCTCATGAAATTACAATAAATAAGAAGCTACAAAACCTAAGTGACATTCTCTGATTGGTTAGAAGGGTAAGTCTCAGTTAAAAACTCTGGAAGGGAATATCTCTGCACTTCTGCCAGGCATGCTGCGCACAAATCAACACTAGCCAAGTTTATTTTAATTTGAAATGAATTTCCCAAGAAATTAGCAAATTAATGCAGATACATGCTACATTCCATCCACTACTATTATATGAATATCAGGACCATGATCAAAAAGACATTAAACAACTGACAAAGAAAAGGGCACAAAAAGATGAAATTATTAAAAGAGGGATCAGTACAGTCAACCTCTGTGGACCATATATGTAAGCATGAATCCTTGATAAATTCTGAATTTCTACCTCTGCTTCTCATAGTACACTTAAGGCTTGTCCAGTGTCAGAACATTTCTGCTTGCTAGGTCTAAACTGAGTGGATACAAATTACAGTATCAGTATCCATTTTCCAGCCAGCCAATCAAAACTGTTTTTTGCTTTAAAGGGTTTTATCTATGCTGATCTTGGCTAACTGGTATTACTTCATATTACTTCATTAAAACTACTTAGCACTGGTCCAGAATCAATACATTACTTAATAATTTTTCTGCCAAGCCTGTGATGCAGAGTGTGTGTATACTAAATATGGCTTCACATAAAGAAAAAGAGAGTGCATACATTAAAACATGAGCTTCAGACTGTAGCTTTTTGCATATTAGCTTTTCACATGTATCGATCCTCAATATTTGTCCAGTGATTGTACCCAGACAAAAAAAACACACTATCATCTAAATACACACACTGTAAAACAAAGGTAGTCCACTCACCACTTACATCATCCTGTTAACTGATCCAAGATTCCTTTCTGTCAGTGATGCTGGTCTAGCTTTGTCGCTTCTGGACTGTCCACTGCATGGATCTCCCTTCGGACTAGCCACCAAACTTTCTGCAAAGAATGGTGTCACACAGGCCACATTCTGGCTCACTGGTTAAATTCTAAATGTGAAAAGTGAGATTTAACTGGATAGTTTCTAATTCATTTGCTGTGTCCATTTCATACACATATGCCCTGCACACTATGATCCACCCCCCCAAGGTGCTTTCATTTAGTTGTCTGATTAAAGCTCTTGTCAGTACAATGGAGGCACGTGCAAAATATGCTCGACTGGCATCTCACATTGACATCTACGTGCATCTCAACGGGTGCAGCTACACTCCTGACAGCAAATACTTTTACATGTTACAGCAGATGAGGCACAGATATTATTAACAGCATTATTGACGCCTCTATTACAATTAAATAATATATGATGCCTCTTTTTCACTTGGTAAGTTAGCCCCACATCTTTGTAAGTTTCTTTCCCAGAAACACCTATTTTGTCACAGTGCCTAAAGGACTAAATTGGGAAAGAAAGCTTTTTGTTATTTTGCTCTGGATAACTGGAACAACTTACAAATGGAGGGGTCCAGGTCTTCCTTTTAAAGGGGGGTTTAATCTCATTAGGAATTTACTTGGTTAAATAGAGGTAACAAAATAAATAAATAAATAAAACAGTGTCCAAGTAAGCCAGCATGCACAGTGCCAGGGCCTTAAAACTTACAACTACATGGAACAAATCCATAATTATTATTTGATATTTACACATATGCTGTAGCTAATGGTAGCACTGAAAGCCTCCAAGCAGCCAGCTTTAATAAAAAAGTGAGTGCAGAGCCTTTAAAAAACATGACATTAATATATTATACTATCAGTAGTAGTTAATATAACTATTTAATGTTGAATACAACAGCTGTGGGGTTTCCTGGCACAGTGGCAGGGGGCTACTGCCAAAGCACAGCAGCTACTGGTCCATGTTTGCTAGCTTGCTAATATTTAGCCATGATATGTTTGCCAAATTAAAATTAAAACATTATAACAAAACAAACAGACAGACATTATTTCTAGCCGTACAGACACAACTTCTGTTACCTTATCAGCTCATTGGTTAATAGTGAGAAACGTATTTTATTTTTATTGAAGTAGCATTTCCGGCCTCTCTTCCCTCGTGCACATCCCCACAGTTTGATTAAGTCGCGCTCACCGACCTGTCGTGTCTCCATGCCAGTGTTGCCAGATATTAAATTTTGAAGTATCATACCAGCAGCTTAAAATTATCTGACGTGGCTCAGACAATCAGCTTCAATAACACAGTATCATAGACTGTGCATATTATAGTCTATAATGCAATTTT
>JAUMHL010000006.1:2855623-2872795 GCA_032362345.1 Sandelia bainsii | reverse complement strand
GAATTATTGATCGTACATCGTACAGAGGGTAAAATTATCGTACAAATACGATAATTATCGTACGTCTGGCAACACTGCTCCATGCGTGTATGCAGTCCACACACCGACACTTACACCTGCTGGACATTTGCTGGTACTACCGACCGAGAAAGCCACTGACACCTAACAAAGCATGAACGTACTTTTATTTGATCAGACCCTCAGTCTGGGTGACCTACAGGAAGGGTAGGGGGGTCTTCTACCTGTCTGTGCCCAATTTCTCATGATCTTACCATGAATGTCCTTGATAAATAAATCAGTGTGTTTTATCAGTGATTTTGTCCTGGATTTTTTACTGAACTAAATAAGTTGTAATGCCACAGTGAAGTATTCTTGTGTATATTCTGGTACAAATAAACACAGACACACACAAGAGCAGAGACGCACACAATTTTCCTGTTCCATCCAGTCCCAGCAATCCCAGTGTTTTTCACTATAAAATCATATTTTATTTTAATCATACTCATACATACTTTTTTATTTTTTTACTTTTACTTTTTACTTTTACTATGAATAATTAAGTAATTCATAGTTATTATAGAAGAACAACAATTAACTTTGTGTTAGAATATAATATTAATTATTTATCAATTAAAAATAATCATTACAATAATCTCTTTAATGTGAATTCAACATAAGAGTATCAAAGAGCTTTGTAGAGCAGAAATAGAACAAGAGTTTGTATGTATAAAACAATATGTACACTCATGAGGCAGTGGAACACTGATAAGACACTAAAATACAGATAAACAAAAAAAGTAAAGGAAAAAATAAAATGCGCATAAAAAGATATTGTGACTAACAGAAAGCTGGAAGTCACACATTTTGAAAAGTGACAACTGATTTATCATGAAAAGTTATTTATCCATAAACCTGTGAACACATATTAGACAGTAGTCATGTGACATCATCATTCCTGTCACAACTAAATCATCTACTATATTGTTAGGTCTATTTAACCCTCTATCGAACAGCGTTGCTTCAAGGGATCGATCTTATTTTTCACACGTTTTGCACATCTAATGTCACTGATTGTTTTAGTAATGTGTGGAGACCATTGAATTTACTGATGGAACCTTTAGGTTGCCATTTTTAGATGCCTTTTAGATGTGGCATGATGTAGCATGCTGAAGACATCTGTCTGCCTAAGACACCGTGACAAAAACTATTCACCCATGTTCAGTTCCCCAAAAATAGTTTTTACACTTAGTGATGGGTAAACATAATTTTTTAACATTTATAACATGTTAATCATTTGTATCTTATCAAAATAAAGAGCTAAAGTAAATTTTTGTTGGCTGGATACAACATTGTGCAACAGTGACATGACTTTAGAGCAGCTGTCATCAGTGATGAGATGCTCAGTGTCCGCTGGGGAATAATTCATTGTTTTACACATGAGAAAATGGAATTTATGATCTTGTATGGTCTTTATTTTTCCAGTGTGCACTTTGCTGCTCTCGCAGCAGCAAAATGATTAAAATAGAGTGTTACAGCATCCTGGATTTAAAATTAATCAAAGTAATGTTGCATCAAAGTTTGAATATACAGTAAATGAGATGCCTTCTTTAACTTTTCTATTATTTGAGCAGCAATAAAAAACTTAAATAATACATAAATTATTCTAAAAATGTTTTAAACAATATTAGATTTCCAACAATACAATATACAACAAAAATAAAAACAACAGTAGATAAGTATTAAAGGCAACTTTGACTTGTGGATATACAGATTACAAAAAATTAGCTTGGAAACCTTACAAGGTGCAGGTAGTAGCCAATGAATGCACAGCAGTGGAATATCCTCATCACATTAGTCATCCAGGGAGGAGTTAAATGTCTGCTAAGTGACTGTACAACTGTCCTCTATGTTATCAGGCTTTCTCTAAAGTGTCATGGGTGTGTTAAAACCTTCTGCTGTACTTTAAATGACATGTCACGTGTAGATATTGATAGTGCAGACTCATGCAGCGTTGAGTGTTTGTCAGTGACCCAGTAAATACTGTACAGTACAGTTTCAGAATACTGCTTGAACAATTTAGAAAGTCAACAATTTTCAGACTTGTGTTAAATAGACAATTGTATTATAACACGTACAGGATCTAGAAGATGCTAGAACCTGCTAAAATGTGCTTCATTCAGCTCTTTCTGCAAAATTAGTTTTATTACGACTATATTTGTAGATATACACATATATATATACATATGATAACAACTACATATCTTGATTTGCAAACATTCAATCTGTATTATAAAGTATCAAGTTTATAAATTTTAACAAAGTGCAAAGTGTGTGAACAAGGAGGGACCAGTGATTAATGAAAGAGGCTGATCTTCATGTTCAGTCACATTCCATCAATTGTTCTGTTAGGACACAAAAAAACACAAATAAAATTAGATTTCTGGTTTGAGGAAATCATTTGTCTTCGTATGGACCTGTTGACAGGAATTATTAACATAAATTCACCTGGATTGCTGCCCCCCACTCCCACCCCCTCGTTCCAGTTACATTTATGCTAAGTTAAGCTAACCACCTTCTGGTAGCTTTTTATTTAGTGTACAGACATAAAGTGTTATTCATCATTTCTTGACAGGAATGTCAATGAGCATGTCGGGAAATGCATCATAAATCTTCTGACCTCAGCTTTGTAGTTGATACTCTGATCCTAGATAAACCATCAGACTTCCTTCCTTTCTCAGTGCATTTCACCCACAACCCAAGATTACATATGATTCTTTTGCTACATGTCAAAATAAAGAAAAATCTAATTAGGAAAATTAAATTCATAACAAGATAGAGTTCTAAGTAGATTTCTTAGTTTACATTCAGCAAGAATTGTCCACCTGTTTTGTTCCAGTGTCCTGGTGAATGGACCTAATAGTGTGTTTTACAATGTTATTTAGATGGTTAAACTGATTGCAGGATGCCAAATGTTCATAGCACTGATAGGCAGGAATCAGTTGTGTTGTTGCAATTTTTTTCTCTACCATGGAAAACTTTATATTGTTTTATATATCCCCCTCTGGTTTTGGCTACCCAAGCGAGTAAAATCTGCAAGGCGAACTTTGTTCTGATAGCACCATAGGATTCTGCACCAATCCTGATTATGTGGACATTTGTTATTTAGTCTGCTCTCTCGGGTTTCTCCAGTTGGTTTGGCAGTTTCTGAGCACTTTGATGTGTTCATAGGTCATTTGTCAGCCATTTTTGACTTTAGCAAGTGAAATACGACACCCGCATATCCAAACATAAAGGTCAACGTCAAGGTCAACAGATGGAAAAACCCTCCACCATATCAGATCAGTCATTGCTTCATGTTCTATAATTACTGAAGGCTACTGCGTCGCAGTGGAGCTGATTGCATTTTATGTTGTTATAGATAAGATATAGGTTGGCCTAGATATAATTAGAATTGTTTTGGAAAGCATTCATTTGCCTTTGCTTCTTTTCCCATCAGTCCACTCCAAATTGTGGTCAGGTGCATCCGGTTTGGTTGCATTTTTCTTGAGATGTGTCTAGAAGCTGACTGGAGTCCACCAGTAACAAACTGAATTGAATGAACATAGTCTTGACAGACACGCACCTGTTTTTAAAGTCCCACAATTAAGTTAAATTAAGAGGAACTCTCTGTTGACCTCCACAATAATATTTTGTGATGAGGAATAGATCAGTGCTAAGAGCATAAAACAAATTTTTTAATCTTTGACTGTTCCTAGGAGCACAGAGACCTCAAAAACTGTGAAATGGTGCAAGCGTGAAACCATCAGGACTCTACCTAGAGTCATCTGACTGATCAAACCGAGCCTTGTTCACGGAGGTGACCAGGAACAGAGCTTCTTGGAGCATAGAGCTAAGATAATGCTGGAGTGGCTTCGGGACAAATCTGTGTCCTTGAGTGGTCCAACCAAAGCCCAGACCTAAAACCTATAATAGCCTGTAACATTGGTGGAGAGACCTGAATTTCACAGACACTTCCCATTCAGTCTGATGAAGCTGCCATTGCTTCTACACAGTGCTGAATTAAGGGTGTGATTTATTTTGTATCTGTAACACGTTTACAACAAATTCTGAGAATATGTTTTCATTTTGTCATTATGTGTGTAGAATGATGAGCAAAAATGGATTTCTAGTGTTGTTATAATGGATGTTACAGGTTGACCCTTCACGTTGAGGTGACACTGCTCCCACTTTGACCTCAGAGTGAGCACGAGCTTCAGTAACACACTGTACCTGCATTTGTTCGTAGATCCACTCAGTAAAGTAGGTTACATTGCCATAGACTCCTGGCTTGTTCCTCTGTGCACATCCAAACCCCCAGCTAGTGTCCCCAGTCAGCCACCATACATCTCCCTCTTTGACCACCAGAGGACCTCCACTGTCCCCCTGCAGTATACAGGAGTTTAGGTTAGTGTGTTGAGCAGCTTATGTGTGAGACATAGAGAACCAACTCAAACTAACCTGACACGTGTCCACTCCTCCCTGCAGCTTTCCAGCACAGATCATGGTCTGAGTTACTAGTCCATTTAACACCTCAGGTCTGTTACAAGTCTGTCTGCTGTAAATGGTCACCTGGGCCTGATTTAGTATGTCAGGGTATGATCCTGAAGAAAAGAAAGATGGCACACCCACAGATAGTTAGTTAGTTAGTTAGCAACAGGTGACAGAGAGAAATGAAAAGTGAAAAGTTTTGTTTGCAGGGTGCTCAGACAACTACACATGCAAGTTATACATGCAAGTATACAATGAGTATACAATGAAGCGTTTTACTGACCAGATGGGCGCAGAGCTCCCCACCCTGTGATCCAGGCTTGATGTTCAGGAAAGAGGTTCACACCAATGTTGGGAAGACACACTGGGCTCACGCTTTCTGAAGAATAAAAATGCATGAACTTTAAAGTGTTTTCACAACCAGCAAAGGTGTAAACACACAGTTCACATCATCATTCAACTAATGAAATATGAATTTCATTTACTTGTAAAAGTCAAAGGTGTATCCAGCTTCAGGAGAGCTATGTCATTGTCAACAGTTTCCTTGTTAAAATGGTCGTGCCTGATGATTTTCTTAACTTTGTTGCCTGCAACAAATTTCATTTGACGTAAGCTGACGTTTCCAGAGTACACCATCCAATACTGAGGATTGTTGTACCTGCCATGGAAAACAGAACACGTTGATATAGTCAACAATAATGAAAACAAATCCTATTTTCTTCTATGGTTTCAATACAGTATAAAGATAGTAAAAAACAAAATGAATAAAACAAGGTAAATGACCTTTGTTTCGTGAAGAAACACAGAAACAGAGATGAGACTCCATGCCCTACATGTACTATAACCTTCAATCACACATCACATGACACTCATTTATGAATCACTGTTATAAAGTAAAAAATAAAGTACAGTTTCAAAGGATTAATAGCTGTCTATAAAGACAAGCCTCGTTTATTAAGCTGTAAATATGACACAAATTGTACTATGTTTCAAAATGATAGACTTTTTTAAATTCAGTGAACTGACAAAAACACAGAGCTGTATCAACTGATATGAACTGAATTTTACCTGAACAGTTTTAGGTAAAGGAAAACAGAGAGCAGAAACTCACTCTTCGAAGCAGTGCGCAGCAGATAGGATCCAGTAAGGGCTGATAATGGAACCTCCGCAAATGTGTTTTCGACTAATCTGGAGACTGACCTGCCATGGCCATGCTCCCTTTGCTGCCTCTGTACCACCCACAATACGAGTACTAAGAGCTGAGGAACTCTGTCCACAGTCTGAATATGGAGAAAAATAGTTCAAAATGATTTTTTTAGGGGTAAATAATAACCAAACAAACATATAACTTCTAAACTGTTTATCTTGGTCTACCACTTTTTCCAGAATCAAATATGTTAACAACTATTGGGTTGATTGCACTGAAAAGTACAGAAATTCATGGTCCCCAGAGGATGAATTATAAAAACTAGGGGCGCGTACCGGCTCAAGCGGGAGCAGTAACCGAGGGGCTGTGGACGGATCCTGGCTGTAAAAGGACTAAATATTGCGTTTCACTTTATTGTGGAGAGAATCATGACTGATTCATACAGGGAGCAAAGCCCAAATAATTAACTACACGTCGTAAACAAGCTGAAAAACCCGCGACTGACGATATTTGCAAGCAACTTTTTTTTGAGGGCTTGCAGCTGCGCCCCCTCTCGCGAGTGGCGTCCTAGGCGACCGCCTCGTTCGCCTATGCCAAGAGCCAGCCCTGCCCACACGAACACTTAAAGGAATCATGACGTTCATGTGTTTCTTTAATGACAGCAGTCAAAATAACAACTGTGTTTAAAAAACGCTTTTCATGTGGTTGATGTGACATATTTTGCTACGTGCGCTCTGTGCGTGTGTGTGTGTGTGTGCGCGCGCACGCATCCGAGCGGAGATCCGCCGTGCGCGGCACAGAGATCAGAGGAGAATAGTAAACGTGACAATGAAGAGACAGAAATTACATAAGATAAATAACATGAGGCTGTTACTTTAATAAAAGAACAAGGTACAGACCTGTTCTATAGGAAATTGAACCTTAAATGACTTCTGGTGGGATCTGGCGCTGTATAGAAAATAAAATTAACTGACCTTCTATGGGGGGCGGAGGGTGGTAGGGGAAACACAGGTAGGTCTGAACTCAGAGAACAACTAGTTTTTCTATAATTAACTAGATAAACGTTAATGTCCTGGCAAATAGCTTCCGTTTTCTGTTTGATTTGATTACATTAATGTTTAAGTTGATAAGATTTACAAAAAAGATATTTAACTGCTAACGTGTAAAGGGAATACTGCTGTTAGAAACCAAGTGTTTACAGACTTAATATTATTGCAATTTTTTTTAAATTAAAAGTAAAAAAAAACTACTTTATATATATTTATATAAAATTTTCCCCTTAACAATTTGATTAATCGCTATTAATCGCAAAAAACATCATGCGATAAATCGCGATAAAAAATTTTAATCGCTGCCCAGCACTAATAAAAACTAACCTGTGACCTCATCACCTAGCAGGGGTGGCGACCCACCAGGAAAATGTTTCAATAAATATTTGTTGGATCACCCATTTCAGGATGAATTTTAATTCCTTCTATGTACAGTTTTAAGACATTTTATTTTGAATATCTATAAGAAATTGATTATTTTGTCAATAGAAAGCACAACGTCCTCACTGGTTAAATGTAGTTGTCAGAAGAACAGCTTTGCACATAAGGTATCACATAATTTCATATTATAGCAGCAACTTACCAATACACTGAAGTTTGACGGCTCTGGTTGAACAACTGTAGCTATGATGGTAAAGAAAATGACAACAACTGATTATAAGGACAGTAAAACAACACTTTTTCCATCCTTGCTGTTTATTGTAAAAATCTAATCTACTGTCTAGTGGTCGTTCGCTTGGTATACCTGTAAGTGAACTGGGACTGTAAAAGCGATCCATAGTTACTTCCAGGCTTAAGTTTCATGTATCCTTCAGTGGCCAAAGAGCCTGCACTGATTTGGCTGTAGGACACGTAATCCTCACTGTGGGACACACACAAGAACATGAACACTATAACATTTATCAGAATTTTATGATATCTATTGATGATATGACAGAAGTTTCCCCCAAACTACAGCTGTTTCTATACACATTGTTTTAAGTAAGTTAGCAGTTTTCTAAACCCTACATTAGGATATAATCTATCCAGAAAGCATGGAGAGTGGTGAAGAAACACAGTCTACACCTCCTGTAGCCTATCTGCTTACACACAGCTTTCCCATAGCTGTTACTCCAGTTTTCAGCACACACGGGCATCCACATCTGGTTGTTTGATGAGTACACCTGCAGTACAAATTTGGTCCCGTAAAGGCGAACTGTAACACAGAAACAACAGTAGTGTTCAGCCACCATGCTTCTCACTGATGTGATACTCAACAGAAGACAAAGTGTGTGTGTGTGTTGATTTTCGTGTCTTACAGCAGTGAGCTTCATCTTCTCCGTGCGAGCAGTCCCTGACACCGTCACACCACTGAGAGCTGCTCAGACACTTCCCATTTCTACATAACTTTCCCAGTACACACTGATAGGATACTGCAAACACACATATACAGTTAACAGCACATGTAAGATCACAATCTGCCAAGATTATCACCACTCTGAGATCTAGTAATGATGACACAAATTATTTTAAGCAAATAAAATATTTAAAATGTAATGGACTTACAGAAGTACCAGAGCAAGACACTGATTACGGCCAGGATACAAGTCACACCCAGTGCCCAGCACAGGATATGTTTGCTCTGACATTTCTTTATTCCTGGAAGGCAATAAAAGGGTGAGTCTTGGTGGTAAAACTGGCCGTTTAAACAAAATGAATATAAATTACACCATCTTCAAGATCACACTGCAAGTAACAGATTTTTAAGAGAAAGACACAACAGAAAAACGAAACATATCGTAGATCTAAACGTCTAAAGTCACTTCGAGCTTCATTATGTGGGTTTGAACACATAATAGTTTATCTTTTGACAACATTAAAATTATTTTTCATTTAACTTTCACTAGCTGGATTAAGTATCATGTGTCATGATACATGGTTTGTGGTTTAAAATAAGATATTCAGTGCAAGGATGTGTGCTGCATACAAATTCACCTGTAAACAGCTTTATTTCTACAGTAAATGGTGGAAATGTCAGTATTTAAGCTGTTATTACACTGTGGAGATGTGTTTTCTGTAACCATCATACAGGAATTTAGTGAAATCAACTAATACGTTTTCATTGACACAATGTACAATAACTATCAAAAATGTATATTGTTTGAGCTGGTTCAACTTAAGATCACTTGTTTCTTTTTTATTGTCATAGCTTCTAAACATGAGTAGTCTTTTAAATTTAAATTTCAAGTTGACTGAAGTAACTGCTGAGACTCACTCATCTAATTACATTTTTAAGTAAAGTTTTTCATTTAGACACAGAGATATTTAACAACCCCAGTTCCAAAAAACCTGGGACACTGTGAGAAATCTTGATAAAAACAGAACACAATGATTTCTAAATCTCCCAAAGTAAATAAACCCAGATGTCCTTGACAATAAAACATAGAAAACATATTGAGTGTTTAAATTGAGAAAATGTTACATTTTGAGCAAATAATAAGGTCATTTTGAAATAAATGGCAACAACATGGCTCAAAAAAAATTGTGACAGAGGCAACAAAAGTGAGCGGTACTAACAAGGAAGAGCTGGAAGAACATTTTGAATTTGGTTAACTGGCAGCAGGTCAGTAACATGATTAGGTATAAAAAGCATCTTAGAGATTCAGAGTGTCTCAGTAGTAAAGATCCAATCTGTGAAAAGCTGTGTCAACAAAATGTCAAACTATTTCAGAATAATGTTCCTCAGTGTAAAATTGCAAAGACTTTAAATATATCAATATCTACAGTTTATGATATCATCAATAGAGAATCTGGAGAAAATCTCTGTGCGCAAGGGACAAGACTGAAATGCAATGTTGGATGCTTGTGATCTTCGGGCCCTCAGGCGGCACTGCATTAAAAACAGGCAGGATTCTGTGAAAACACAGGGGTTGCATCCTCCGGACTAAAAAGGAGAGAGACCTTCCACCTTGTTATCAAAAGCCTGCAACTTTGATATTATGGGGGGGCATTAGTGCCCATGGAAAGGCACAATCAGTGCTAAAAGGCACATATCTGAAATGCAAAATACAACAAAGAAAACCCAGCAGGACTGTTGAGCCGTTAGAGTCTTATATCAGGCAGGAATGGGAAACATTTCTCTCCCAAAACTCCAGCAACTGGTCTCCTCAGTTCCCAGACGTTTACAGACTGTTGTTAAAAGAAGAGGGGATACTACACCGTGTCCCAACTTTTTTGAGACGTGTTGCTGACATCAATTTAAAATTGATTTTATTTTTTTCTTCAAATGGAATATCTCAGTATTGATAGGTTTTCTATGTGTACTACTACTACTGTGAATAAAATATGGTTTTATGAGATTTGCAAATCATTGCCACCTGTTTTTATGTGGGTTTTACACAGCGTCGTAATTTGGAATTGGGGTTGTAATGCAGGGAAGCAGAGTGAAATTTAATAACTAGAACCATAGGAAGCATAAGTTGACAGTTGGTGAAGTCGACCTTCACCAGTTCAATGTTGAATTAAGTGCTACTTCTTCAAAAAGTTATAGTTAGTTTCACTGTAAGTGTGACAAACCTTCTGTTGAAAGCGAAAATAAATATCAGTCAATGATTCTGTGAAGATGTTTCTGACACAAGTGAATATTTGCCACCTATTTGAAATATTTGCATTTCTAGTCTGACTTCATAACATGAAACAAATCATACTGCACCTTTCTTTTGTCTTGTCATATGTGGTGTCCCCGGTGTTACGGTGTGGTGAGTGTTGATGGTTTGGGCAGTCAGTTCGACATAGCTCGGAGGCTCTTGTGAGACAGAAGGGTGTATCTCTGTATATGGAGAGTATGGAGGGGGCCTTGCTTCGTTGTGTGTGAAACCCATGTTGTCATAGACAGGGCCGTTTTGCTGCAGGTAAAGAAGACAGAAAAAATGGTGTAGTTAACACTGACAGTCCAGTAAACATGTGTTCATATCCGGAAAAGTCATTAATTTTATGTGAATAAAAGTAGTGAACAACGTCAAGTACTTTTCACAAATGTTGCCTCTAACTTACCTGATTATCACCCATACTGAAACTGGTCCCACTGCCTCAGGAAAAGGACTGTTAAACCTCCTGGAAAACATTATATAGCTGTTATTATAAATTTATTTTATTAATAATAAAACAATGAATAGCAAAGTACCAATATTTGACATATCATAAGACTAAACTGTATCATTGTTGTATCATTCACAGAATAAAAAAAAAAAAAGATCAAGTAGCTTCTTCATTAGAGAGTTAGGATCCATGCAATAATTTTAAAACTAATTTCTAGTTTGAGAAACAATCAAAATGTTCACACATCACCCCGAATAAGCTGAATTAAAGTTTACAGTCACTCTCAGTTTACACAACATTCCCACCTACCTTGATATTCCCAGTGATTTTTTTTCCCGTCCTCCAATCCTGTCTGTCCCTCCACTCCCTGTTTCTCTCTCTGTCTCTGTTATAAACAACCATGGCCTCACCTTTTCCCTCTGTGTGCCAGCCTATTTTGCGTCACATGGTTTATACAGCACTTAGAGAAATGGCATGAGCAAACAGCAGGTATTGATGAAACACCGCTCACTCATTACTGTCTTTTCCGAGCTGGACGTTAGGATAAAGTGAATGAAGTGGCAACACTGAGCACAAGACTGTGTTCATCCAGCAGAGAATGATGTGATAAGAAAACCCTGATTTAGGAATTCAATTAAGCAGTGTGATTGTGATTTAGATGCATCATGGTCATATGTACAGTATCTCACTGTATAAGTTTATAATGTACATGAACATTTGTAATGTGTAATTATTGTTAAGAAACAAGCGACAGGGTGATTTGGTACTGGCACAATGACAAACTACAGATGACCAGTGTGGGTTTTGTGTGGTTATTTTTAAAAAAGCCCTATTGTTAATTGTGCATGATTTTTCCAATGTTCTCACAAATCATTGTGCATTATGGTGCATTATGGACACTGGGATTAATGCAGATTCTTGGATTACCAACCTAAGCTTAACAATTTGGTTTGAATTTGTTAGAAGTTAATTTGTCCTCTAGTGGACTAAATCCTCCCAACATGGACAAAGTACACAATTGGTATGTGAATCGGGGCGGATCTATAATGGGGTGTAGGGGGGCAGCTGCACCCACTGTTGTATTATACAACTATAATGAATGAATCCCATCCCAACTGTTCAGTAAAGTTGTAATTGTAAAATACAATGACAAATATGTTCATAAGTTGTTCAATAAACAAGTCAGAGATAGCCAGATTTCAGTCTGTGTCTCAAACTCACCAAGTAAATTATTAACATTATGACCTGACAGTTAATCAAAAACGAATACTTATATAACTAAAATAATTAGTTATTAATAATTAATGGTTGCTGAGTAGTTTATTATAGGGAGGTATTTGTTTTATATAATATCTGCAGCACAAGTCAGATAACAGATACTGGGTCATCTACAGACCCCAGGGTTGGTGGTTCGACTCCCGGTCGCCCAATTCCTGGCCACATGTCGAAGTGTCCCATCTGAACACATTTGAACAGCTTGAGGAGACATTTTAGAAATCAAAAGCTGAGGTGCCAACGAAGCACCACTGCTGTGCTGAGAAAATGTTTGAGGTGGTGATGGCTGCCAGCAGGGGGCACTGTGACACAGCAGAGCAAAGGGAGTCCCAGCATTCTGTGTGCATTTGTGTAATTCTTAATTGTGATTAAATAAAATAAGGAGTACAATCATACTTGGAATTTAATCCTAATAAAAATTAAATAATACATATAGGTAGTACATGACTTCAGAACAAGAATACACACACACACATACGCTTTTCAAGACATCACTCATGTTCCTGTTTCTCTAGATAAACCTGTAAATTAATTCACAGGTTCTGCATTATAACGTAGTGTATAATGTCAGTCAGAAAAGTCTCTTTTATTACTGATTACTGATTACTGATTATTGATCTTTCATGATTTTTTCACTGTACAGACAGATGTGCAGTAAAGAGTAAAGACAACTTTAATATACATGTTCATGTAAAGTTTATTAAGTACTAAAATATTTACAGGTGTTTAAACATATGTAGGAGCTATAATAATACTTCCAAAAACTACCACGCATGTTACACAGTAAAATGAACCTACCACAGTTTTGTTTTACATGATCCACATCTGAGCAGATATTTTAGAACTCAAATGCTGACGACTGTCTCAAATTCCTGCATCTCCTGGTAAAGCTTTTCACTTTGATCTGAGGAATGATGTGGCTGTTTGTAATCAAACATATTTAGAACAGGTTCAGCTTGTTTTACTGCTTCTGCTTGGGCTATTCTGGTGGGCGAGAACAAACCAGTTTACACCAAAACACAGAAAACATCGCGTGATCCGGTATGGAGAAGAACGCCATCGTCACATCTGCTTAATCTGTCAGTCGTGTGGTGTTCAGTGTTCAATGGGACACAATACCTCACATCACCTCTGACTGTATCTCTGTGAAAATTTTATGTTCAATTGTCATGAATGAGACACAATCACAGAATGATAACACAATTTCTGAATGTAGTTTGCAGTTTTATAACCTATTATTCTACATCTCAGAAGCACTGTATCAGTACTGTGTCAGTCACATGTTCCAGTTCTCTTGCTCATGTTCGTGCTACGTTCTATGCTGTGTGTAGGTGAAAGTACCATCAAACAGAAGCTGAAATTTTGTCTCATATCTGTCATTTAATCTTAAGCACAGTGAATCGTCATTGCAATTCCTACAGTTTTGGAGAGGGCTGAGGGCAAACATCTTTCTCAAAACAATACAACTGGCCATGAGGAAATAGGAAAAAGAACAGTGTCAGTAAAGAAACACCTTTCTCTCAAGTGTTATGGGTTTGTTACCAGATAAGGTTAACTTTAAATACATGTAGACATGAATAGTGCAGAGTCACTAATGATTCATTTACTGTTTACCGCTGCTGACCCATTAACCTACTTACAAATACTACTGTACTAAAGTACTTTTTCAGAATACTGACATTTATTATATCTACTGGCATAATTTAGAGTGGAACAACCATACCATTATGACACAGACAAGTACCGTATTACACTGGGCCTTAATTATGTTAAAAGACCAGAGTAAAAGGTGATTCTTGACCTGTAAAAGTAATTTGACTAATATCTCGCTAAACTGAAAGAGCTCATGAACTATTTAATGGATTGCTGTTTTTTTTCCAAACATGTTCTTCTCAGCAATTACTGAATTTTACTGTTACTGTTTAGTGACCCGGGCAAAGAAATATGGCTGTTTGCTTACACATATTTTACAATATTGATACAGTTTCAAAGTGTAAAGTGTGTGATAAAGTAAGGACCCCTGATTAATGAAAGAGCTTGATCTTCACGTTCAATCACATTTCCGTCACTCATTCTGTTTGGAAAAACAAAACAAAAAAACACCATTAGTGTTACATTTCTGGTGTGAGGATGTCATTTTTCTTCATAGGGAACTGTTGACTGGAATAATTTACTTAAAACCTGAAATCACCACATGTCACTATAGTCACGTATATTTTTCCTGAACTATTTATCCACTTCTGTTCTTTGTTGTCATATTTAATTTAGTGTAACAGTTAGTTAAATATTATTTGCTAAACTGCCCAACATGCTGATGCCCTGGAGTCACTGCTGGGTGCCAGGCAGTGCCACTGTAATGGCAACATGCCAGCACAATCCACATTTTAATGTTTCTATAGATGAAACAAACACGATTTACAGGTGCTGGTCACTGGGATTATTTTTACCTTTGGACAAAGCCAGGATCGCAGTTTCCTACCTGTTCCAGTCTTTGTGCTAAGCTAACCAAGCTTCTGAAGCTTCTGGCTGTAGCTTTTTATTTAATGTACAGGTGTGAATACATCATCTATCATCTTGTTTATCTCTCAGCTGAATGCAAATAAGCACACTGGGAAATGTGGTGCTTATTTAAACAGTGACAAACCTTCAAAGTGACGGAGCTTGTGCCAGCTTTGCTGATGATGATCTGATACTGGATTGAACACTAGACTTTGTGTTTTGTGTTTGTGTTGCTCAATGCAATTTTCCAATTCTGACATATTTATTTACAATTGAATAACAAATCCAAAAATGAAATATAACTAAGGAGAAGTTCATAAAATATAGTACTCTAAGAAATTGTTGTTTATTTGCTGTTCTTTCCTTGATACCTTGCATGTTGCATACAGTATGTCCCATTCTGCTTCTGGCCACACCATGCAAGGAAATTTCATCAGGTGGACTTTGGTCTTTGGAGTACACCAAAGATCTGAGGACACAATCCTGATCACAAGCACGTCTACTCTCAATTTTCTTCAGTTTTCTGATCATTAGAAAAAACTTTTGCAATTATGTTGGAACAGATGAAACATGTTGTATATACTACAACTTCTTCTGAAACTCATCGGTCTATTCTTGTTTTGAGAAATGAAGACTATTACATGCAAGAAATTGCCAAGAAACTGAAGAAAACTGTCTCTAACCAGAATAGAAAGAGCAATAGGAGGCCCCGGTGCACAACTGAGCAACTTAGAGTGTCTAGTAAGAGAAACAGACGCTCCGCAGGCAGATGCAACTGGCATCTTCATTAAACTGTGCCCAAAAAAGAACAGTCTCAGTGTCAACAGTAAAGAGGCAACTCCAGGATGCTGGCATTCTATGCAGAGTTTCAAAGAAAAAGCCATATCCCAGATTAAGATTAAGATTAAGATTTAGATTAAGTTTGGGGATGTTTGGATCACAGACTCAGATGTCAAGGATGGTGGAGGCAATGTAATGGTCTGGGGCAGCTTCAGTTGTTGTAAAGTGCAATAGTTGTATAGGGTAAAGGGGACCTTGAAATTCACTCCATTTTGCAGCACCATACAATACCCTGTGAATGGCACTTGATTAGAGCCAAATTTGGACTACAACAGGACAACAACCCAATGCACAGCTAAGGTATATCAAGTGCCCATCAAGACAATCAAACTTCTGTGAGATACTTGAAAAATTATGGGGTCAAATCTCTTTAAATCATCTTCATTAATTGCTGAGAACATACACAACCAATGCTTCAAATGTTCAGAGTACACGGGATGCCATAATGCACACACAAATGCACAGTTTAAAGCAAGTATATCTTGGGCCCGACGTGAAGAACTTTTATCATTACATGTGAGAATCTCTGCTGCTCACTCAAATGTAGCTATATTTATCTTACACATTCTCAAATATTTTGTTACAATTCTGTCCTCCCTCACACTCAAATTAAATTCTGTTCTTATAGACCCATTCCTGAAGGTTCTCAAATGTTGATCTCTAGACTTAGTAGTGCTCAGAATTAGGTGGCGCTCTCTCAAACCTTAAGTCACTGATGAACAACGTACTTCCATAGTCAAATTAAAAGCTTTAGAAAATGATCATGACTCTGTGCTTTCTTGGAATAATATTCCTCATTTATTGTATGCATTTCTCAAAATGTCAAACTGTTCTTTTAACATGCAGCTGTCAAGCACTGACACTGAAAAATCAATGCTTCAGCCTGCAGCTATATGCAGCTTTCAGTCAATTTCTCCTTGTTTTGGTACAATAGGTTCATAAAGTTGAAGTATGAATTGTAGTCCTGGCTAGTGAATCAAACCAGAGTTAAAATATGAAATTAAATTAAAGAAAACACTGGACTTGAAAAAAATCTGAAGTAACTGAGACGAATCCAGTGTCACGTTGGTCTACCTCTGAAACCAGTCTTTTCCTCATGAACTTCCACTTTTGCACATGAACAGAAGATATGGCCTTTCAAAGAGAATTTAAGGCTGACATGTTTACCATAAGAAATGTGCAATTAATGCAGCTTGGATTTTTACAGTATACAAAATTTAACTAACAACATAATATACCTATCAACTGTAAAAAGAGCATCAAGTGTAAAATTCTAAATGGGCTTGAACAGATTAGCTCATTATTCACTACAGCTCAGTTTATCATAGCAATACATTCTCATAGCAATAACACACTGTACCTGCATTTGTTCGTAGATCCACTCAGTAAAGTAGGTTACATTGCCATAGACTCCTGGCTTGTTCCTCTGTGCACAACCAAACCCCCAGCTACTGTCCCCAGTCAGCCACCATACATCTCCCTCTTTGACCACCAGAGGACCTCCACTGTCCCCCTGCAGTATACAAGAAAGATGAATAGTTTACAGAGGTTAGCCAGGAACAGTGGTGCAGTAGCTAGGCAATTGTCAACTGTCTAAGACAGTTGACAATTGTTGACAATGGTTTGCGTCCCGGTACCTCCCTAGTGCTGGTCCCAAGCCCGGATAAATGGGGAGGGTTGCGTCACTAATGATCTTCTCTTAGCTTCAGACCAAGGGCTTCTCTCTGTACTGGTTTTGTTAGATCTTAGTGCTGCATT
>JAUMHL010000006.1:2844184-2855523 GCA_032362345.1 Sandelia bainsii | reverse complement strand
AAGTGCCTTGAGATGACTGATGTTGTGATTTGGCGCTATACAAATAAAATTGAATTGAATTGAATTGAATTGAATTGCGTCACGAATGGCATCCAACATAAAACCCTTGCCAAATCAGATGATCCGCTGTGGCGACCCCAAAAAGGAGCAGCCAAAAGAAACGTACTTACTAGTGTACTAATGTGGGACCCAGCAAACAAAATCAAACTAACCTGACACGTGTCCACTCCTCCCTGCAGCTTTCCAGCACAGGTCATGGTCTGAGTTACTAGTCCATTTAACACCTCAGGTCTGTTACAGGTCTCTCTGCTGTAAATGGTCACCTGGGCCTGATTTAGTATGTCAGGGTATGATCCTGAGAAAAAACAAAGATGGCACACCCACAGTTAGTTCAGTCAAACATTTAATAAGCACAGTTCCCTTATTTGTACTTTAAGCCTTACAAAGCGGGTGGCCCCTGAAACAACAAATAGATAACATGGATGAATAAAAAATGAGTGTTAAGAAACAGTTTTGTTTGCAGTGTACCCAAATGACACGGTGTATGTTCTCCACTCAGCTATATATGGAAAGTAATACACACACACAGCACATTTAGCATTTGACTGACCAGATGAGTGCAGAGCTCCCCACCCTGTGACCCAGGCTTGATGTTCAGGAAGGAGGTTCACACCAATGTTGGGAAGACACACTGGCCTCACATTTTCTGAAGGATAAACATGTATGAACTTTAAAGTGTTTTCACAACCAGCGAAGGTGCAAACAGACAGTTCACATAATCATTCAACCAATGAAATATGAATTAAATTTACTTGTAAAAGTCAGAGGTGTATCCAGCTTCAGGAGAGCTATGTCATTGTCATTATATTGAGGATTATATTGTTGATGTATGATGATTTTCTTCACCGCTTTGCCACCTCTTAATTTCATTTGATTCAAGCTGACGTCTCCATAGTACGCCATCCAATCCTGAGGATTGTTGTACCTGCCATGGAAAACAGAGCAGTGTTAAATTATTCAACCATACTGAAAATGTATCTCATTCATTTCTTACAAACAGACAGTAAAAAACAAATATGAAAAAAACAAGGTAAATGGCCTTTTTATGTTGTAAAGAGAAGAAGCAGAGATTAACTTTGAAGTACACACTATATGTAGACATTGACATTTGCCTGTGTACTGGATTATAATAAAAGTCTATAAAGATTAAGCTGTAAATACAGTATGACACATACTGTACCATACTATACTATGTTGTAAAAATTTAGACAAACACAGAACAGTTTCAGCTGGTATGAACTAAACTTTACCTGTACAGAACTGTTCAGGTAAAAGAAAGGAATGGAGTGAAAGGAACTCACGGTTGGACGCAGTGTGCAGCAGACACGATCCAGTAAGGGCTGATAATGGAGCCTCCGCAAAGATGAAAATGATTAATCTGGAGACTGACCTGCCATGGCCAGGCTCCATTTACTGCCTCTGTACCACCAACAACACGAGTACTAGGGGCTGAGGAGCTCTGTCCACAGTCTGAATGTGAAAGAAAAGAGAGGGTTCAGAAAACACACACATTTTTTCCTATATATGTGAATTCTGGTCCACAACTGTTTCCAAATATCTCAACAACTACTGAGTGAACTGCAATGACATGTACAGAGATTCATGGTCCCCAGAGAAGAAACCCCAGTGATCCCCTGACTTTTCCTCTAGACTGACGTTTGCAGCTTTGAAATGTTTCAACAAACATAGGACATAGAAGGAATTACAGTTTTAAGACATTAGACCTTTTATCCAGAGGTAATTATCAGAACAGCTTGAGTATCATGATTTTGTAAATATTTCACCGCTGCAGTTATGTCCCACTTAAAGCAGGAACTTACCAATACACTGAAGTTTGACGGCTCTGGCTGAACAGCTTTGGCTGAGAAGGAAACAATGAATGACAACTGATTTTTAGCAAAACAAGAATTTCAGGTTCTACACCAAACTGACAATGACTGAGATCTACTGTGTCCCAGTGGAAATGTATTCTGTTCAGTGTTTAATGTTACTATCCAGTGACAGGTGGGTTGGTGTACCTGTAAGTAAACTGTGACTGTGAAGGTGAACCATAGTAACTCCCGGGTTTCAGCTTCATGTATCCTTTGGAGTGCAAAGAACCCGCACTGATTAGACTGTACGACACGTAATCCTGCCTGTGGGACAGATACACACCAAGCATCATCAGCTGCAATTCCCCTTTGAGAAAACTTTGATGGTTAGACTTTAATGACATCCGTTAACTTAACACATTGTATTAACTCATTTAGTTGTTCTTTAAGCTCTAAAACTACAGAGCCCCTTAACACTCAGCTGCTACCATTGGAAGGTTTTATGCCTTTTATGACGTCTAAAACACATTATAAAGGAAACAATGTATAGTTTTACTGGTAGCAACAATTTGATTAATTTAATAGAATCCAGTGTGTGCAGACATGCAGTAGTTAGACAAGACTACAGAAGTGGGAAAGCATGGAGAGTGGTGAAGAAACACAGTCTGCACCTCCTGTAGCCTATCTGCTCACACACAGCTTTCCCATAGCTGTTACTCCAGTTTTGAGCACACACGGGCATCCACAGCTGGTTGTTTGATGAGTACATCTGCAGCGTAAAGTTGGTCCCGGAAAGGCGAACTGTAACGCAGAAAGAAGAGTAGTGTTCAGCCACCCTGCTTCTCACTGATGTGATGCTCAACAAAAGAAGCAGTGTGCGTGTGTCGATTTTCATGTCTTACAGCATCGAGCTTCATCTTCTCTGTGTGGGCAGTCCCTGACACCGTCACACCACTGAGAGCTGCTCAGACACTTCCCACCACTTTTACAAGTTTCCCCCAGCAAACACCGGTAGTACACTGCGAACACACACATACTGTACATGTAATACAATAAGGCAAAAATGATCCCTATGGTGACAAATATAACTTCAAGCAAATAGAAACATTTAAAAAGTAATGAACTTACAGAAGTACCAGAGCAAGAGAGCAATCACAGCCAGGACACAAGCCACAGACAGTACTGAACACAGGATATATCTCCAGTGACATTTCCTTATTTCTGGAAGGCAAGAAAAAAAAAAGACAATTGCTGTGGTTATGTAAAATTAAAATTTTGCGCACTTCAGGATTTACATAGGATCACATGCAAATTACAGGTTCAGCAGATACACTGCAGACATGACAGAAAACAGTACAGCACTGTAGATCTAAACCATAGTAGAAGAACTGTAACACATAACTTGTCACTTTCAGCTGCATTATCTGCCTGAGCACATATAGTTTGAACACAATTATTACTACATTTCATCACCTCAGATTTATGTTTGATTTCAGAGCTACAAATGGGAATGTGTCTCATGTTAGCTGCAAGATCGGGCCGATGTGTTTTTAAAAGGTCATGCAATATAAAGATGGGTGCTGCGTATGTTTCAGCCCCAGTAATTTCAAAACCTTATATCTAAATAGTATAAATGTCAGTATATAAGCTGTTATGTTGTTTAGCTATTTTAGTCACCGTACACTACTGTATGAAATGAAACAAGGATGCATTTACTTCTTCAAAACGTTACACAGTCTCACTGTAAGTGGGACAAACTTTCTGTTGAAAGTGAAAAGCAAAGTAAGTTAATGGTTCTCTTAATCCATAGTACTTGTTTCTGTCACGTGAGTAAATGTTTGCCTTGTCATTGAATGGAAGTCACTGTTATTCACCTTCTAGTATCACTTCACATTGGCTGATGAGAAAACAAATAACACTGTACCTCTCTTTTGTACTGTAACATATGGTTCTCCAGGTGTTCCAGTGTAGTGGGTGTTGATGGTTTGGGGAGGCGCAGCAACATAACTGGGAGGCTCCTGGGGGAGGGAAGGGTATAAACCCTGCTGCGGGGTGTAAGAAAGGGGTCTTCCTTTGTCATGCTGAAACCCTATGTTGTCATAGATGGGGGCATTTGCCTGAAGGTAAAGAAGAAATAAAAATTAAGCTTTAGAATTAGGCTTTACGAAAAAAAAAAAAAAGAATTAATTTTAAGTTAACAAATGTAGTGAACAGTTAAAACACTTTAACTGTGAAACTGATCTAACCTGATTATTATTCATACTGAAACTGGTCCTCAGGAGACTGTCAGACCTTTGAAAGGTTATACAGAGTTTATTAATAAAAGATTCTGTTAGGTAACAAGATGAAACATAAACTATCATATGACTAAACAGTGACGTTCATTAAAGAAATATTCATAGAGCAAAAAAAAAAAAAAAGACTGAGAGACTTGTTTAGCAGAGTGTTGCGGCCTCTTTCAGAAGTATTGGAATGGCCTGGTCAAGTCTTTTTCATTTACTGTCCAATGAGGACATTTGAGTTTTAGATGAAAAGGATGATTATGAGACAAAAGTTTATAATCTCAGCTTTTTATCTGGTAGATTTATTAAACAACACTGAGCATAGCACAGTTTGTATCAGATCAGCCACATTTTAAGTGAGCAAAATTACTGTGACTGACATGTTGTGTCCTGTGAGACAGATCGCTCAAAATGACAACTCTTTGTTTCTATGCTTGAGTTTTACCTTTTCAAAGACAATAAATCAATCAAGCGATGCATAATCTGAATCTGATAAAGGAAGGAAAAACAATCAGAAGCATTTCACAAGCCCCTGGCACAGAAAATACGACAAGGAATGTGTTGAAAAAGAAAGAAACCATTGGTGCACTGAGCGACACACACAGAACAGCTCAGCCGAGAAAACAACAACAGCAGATGACAGAAGGATTAAGAAAGCTGTAAAAAAGTATTAAGTTTTATGTTCTGTGTTCCAATACTTTTGCTCACTTAACATGTTTGCCATCTGATACAAAATATGTGCTGTTCTATCGAGATGTTAAATAAAAGCTGAGATTCTTTCACTCTTAAACCCAGATGTCTTTGGTGCACACGTAGCACAAATGAATTGATCTTGCTGTTCCAGTGCTGTAGAAAGGGACAAACACCAGTTATTTACAGTTGTAACATACAAGCTTCAAATCAGTTATTCTTCACTCTCCAAATACAATCAAAACGCTCACACATTACCTGAGCAGGCTAAATTCAATATTCATCTAAATTTTCCACTACTTTTCCACCTACCTTCAACTTCCCAACAAACTTCCTCAGCGCTGTGATCCTATATATCCCCCTCCACTTCCTGTTTCTGGCTCTGTCTCACGTTCACTTCATTATTCAAAGTAATCAACAGCCACGACCACACCTCTTTTCTTTCTGTGTGTGCGCAAACTGTTCTGTTCTGCACCATGTGATTTAAACAGCACATACTAAATGGCATGGAGAAACAGCAGAGGATAATTCATTATTGTGTCTTTGATCTGATCAGGGAAATTGAATTTAGGAATTCACTTTAGCAGTGTGAAATAAACTCTAGGTGCTACATGATGCATGTGCACATATTATGATTTACATGTCTCATGGTTACATGTATCTTATTATATACGCTTTTGGTATAATTCTGAATGCCAATGTTATTACTTAGTAAAAAATTGGCTCTGGTACATCATATCTCTTTCATAGAGCAGCTGAAAATATATCAACTGCACAAACTGAAGCTTCTAAATCTTAAAGCAAAAGCTGCTACTCCCACCTAAATTAAATAAGAAAAAAAATCTATTCAACAAATGCCAGTTTCTTAAAATGGAAAACTTTAAACAATTATAGTAACAGACAAAGTCACCCTGTAACCAAAGCAGTCACACCTGTAAAGATCACAGAGTGCCTGAGAGGAGGGACGAGAAGTGGATATAAGCAGTCACTGTTTTATTTGACCACAAGCTGCCATTCAGAAGACAAAACAAAGAATCAAGTCATATGAAAAGGCAGAATAAATTTGGTTCTTACGTTACTCAAGCTGTTGTGTTCCCTCCTAAAGATGACTGTCAGCTAGCTGTAATCATTAATTATTAGAGTCCACGCAAATGGACAAGTTGACTTTCAAATACTCAGGGTCAAACTACTTTCAGACTCTGTCAATATTTAACTCTTGTGCCAAATGACTGCTAACTACGAGGAAAATGGTTATCCAGTAATAGATTAGATCCTAACATCAGTTAAACTTCTACTTTCTCATTTTGTATTAGTGCTTTGGATACATTCACTTTATTTCCCCCCACTGTTTTTGCTATAATAAGATGCTGCTTTTAAGAACACAGCTTCTGTTCCATTCCAATTCATAGTTCCATTCTACAGACCATTGATGTGACAGCTGACATTTTTAAATATTTGAAAAAAAATAAATTTAACTACAGTGTATGGTATCTGCACAGCTAAGATACTCTAGGGTTAAATATTAAAAACTCACAAGTGGCTCCATCTTGTGGCCAATGTGACAATTACAGTTCTAACTCTTTATTACTGTGCTAATGAAGCCAAAATCAGTGTGGGTTTCACTTTTAGTAAGCATCAACTTCACCAGTCAATAACACAACAGTGGTTTCATCAAAATCATTTATTCAACCATTTCAATGTAGAGTTAAATATTCATCCATTTTGTCAAAGGAGTGTTTAACACTGGAGGCATGATGTCTACTTTGCTACCACATACACTGTAGATGTAACAGATTCATTTTTCACAGTAAGATGGAGGTTCCACATGTCTTAACTTCTGGAACAGATAGGTAGTCAACACACTTCAAAGTTTTCCTACAGCTTCTGGATCAGAATAGATGAAGCTCCTCCCCCTCCGTTGCAGATGCCTGCCAGCCCGTACTGACCTGACTTCAGGTTGTGCACCATGTGACCCACAATTCTCGCCCCAGACATGCTGACAAAGGAAAGAGAATTCAAGTATTACATATTTTTGTCTGAGCCATTTTTACAGTTAGAGTTGATTGTTTTACCTCCTGCTCTACAGGATCAAAATGTCTGCAGCACAGTAGAAAAACAGCTGAGACATTTTTAAAAACATCTCTCATTGTTCATCTCAATTATTTTCTGTTCTTTTCTCTTCAGTCCAGATCACATGTCTGTTTCAGGTGCTTACCCAATTGGATGTCCCAGTGACACAGCTCCACCACTGACGTTGACTTTTGCTGGGTCAATGTCCAGCATTTTGATGTTGGCCAGGACGACCACGCTGAAAGCCTCATTGATCTCCCACATGGTGATGTCATCCTTCTTCAACCCTGCAGCATCCAGCACCTGACACACAGACCAAACTGTTAGGATGTTCTAACAAAACTGTGTCCCTGATCAAAGCTGACTTCTAGGCAGATCAAGTGCATGTTTATCAAATTGGTAAAACTAGTACAATTCTCTTCTTTCAACATCAAATTCTAATAAATATGCTGTTATATCAGTTACTAGCCTGATTACATCCTCACTTACACTCACCTTTGGTACAGCATACGCAGGAGCAATAGGGAAATCGATAGGTGCAACTGCAGCATCAGCAAAAGCTAAAAAAAAACAAAATACATATCAATACTTGATAATACTTCAAACCCTGAAGTAACAGAAAGGGAGTAAACAAGCCTAAATGGCTTGAATATGTGTCTCAGTAGCAGTTAAGCTTTGCAAGCATGGCTTTCTGAGTGTGTGTGTGTGTGTGTGTGTGTAAAGCTTACAGACAATCCTTGCCAGTGGGGTGACGTTGAGTCTCTTTGCAGCATCTGTGGTCATCAAAACAACAGCAGCAGCTCCGTCATTCAGTGTGCTGGCATTGGCTGCTGTCACCGTGCCTGGAAAAGCAAACAAACAAAAAGCAAGAGAACCAATCAGAACAAAAGACACACAAAAAAAATCTTTGAGCACAGATTCTAAAAGCTGCGCTACAGGCAGGTTTGCCAACGCTGAATGTGGTGGCACTCACAGCGTCAAGGACGTCTCTCAAATTGGAAGGGTTTACATTTTAAAGTTAATTAACAGCAGATCAACAATCATAGCAGGACTGTGAATTCCAAAGAAATGACAAACATCAAATGTCTTTCCATAAATTGTGTATCTTTGTGCAAATACACCGTTAGGGCCCAAAGTACTGTAATATTAATATTTACTTACAAACATGGCTTTTCCACAAAATGTATGTGTATACACATTGTGAAAATCAAGCTTGTGTCAGCATAAGACCCCAAAGTACACGACTCCACTCCCCCCACCTCTCCCTGCTCTTTCACCTACATCCTTATCATGTTCAGTGTGTCAGTTACTGCAACAATTGCTGTGTTTGAGTCAATAGTGGAGATGTCTTCCTGAAGCTAATCCTGTCTTGAAGCCTCTGTGAGAGGAGTAGTAGAGCAGAAGAGTGTTCATGCACTGACTGGTTAGAAGGGGGAAAAAAGCAATATGGCACTGCTGCCAGACTGTTCAATGAGTCTGGGTCACAGACGCCTTTGACAGCATCTCTCCACGTGTTTTGGAGCAGTCAGCAGTTTAATAACAAATGCATATTTACCATTCTCTTTCTGGAACACTGCTTTGAGTTTGGGCACTTTGCTGAAATCAACTCTCCTCCACTCCTCATCCTCAGACACAACCAAATCAGGTTTGCCTACAAAAAAAAAAAAAAGAGTCAGTCAACAAGACAAGCTTTGCTATGTAGATGTTTAATGTTAGAGTATGGCCCAAGAGAACACAACTTGCTGTGGTGTACCTCTCTGGGGAATGCTAACTGGTACAATCTCCTTGGCCAGCACACCAGACTCATATGCCACTTTACTGCGGCTGTATGAGCTGATGGCGTAGGAGTCCTGGTCCTCCCTGGTGATATTGTAGTTCTTGGCTGTATTCTCTGCACAATTTCCCTAATAAAGAGAGCACAGCAAAAGTAATCGCAAATATTAAAATTTTTTTCATGATTTCTTACGGAGGCTTATTTTCACATTATTCTCCAGTATTTTGATAATGTAAGATAATAGAAGCTCTGATTGTTTCCAGCAGGGCAATATTTAACGCAATGCTTATAGTTACCATGTGAAATTTGTTGTAGACATCAGTGAGTCCATCCTTGACGATAAGGTCTTCCATCTTCACTCCTCCGTAGGCTGGGGTCTCTCTGGGCATTACATAAGGTACATTGGACATGCTCTCCATGCCTCCTGCCACCATCACATCCTGAGACCACACACATACTAATGTAGTGAGAGCTACAGTTTGTCTTACAGCATCACTCCTTTTTCTGTGAAACCCAACTAGGCTTAGTCTATTGTGTCCTATCACAGCACACTGTACAGTTTTCTCTCTGGTCACAATAAAGTCCTGTATATCTAGGCAATATGTGAGAGGATTATCCAATTTGCAACTTAAGATAGACTTAACAATAGTCACAACTTTACACAATGTACATAAACTGCAACATTATTTAGAGTACACATAATGTCAATGCTACCTGGTGACCACACATAAGACTCTGGGCTGCCAGCATGATGGACTTCATTCCAGAGGCACACACTTTGTTGACGGTTGTTGCTGGAGTGCTCAGAGTCAAGCCTGGAGATGCAAACAGGGACATATTTGAATTAGCTAAAATAAATGAATGAAATAAAGACATTTTTTTAACCCTCAGTTATGTTTGTGTACATCAGTCTGGCAAAGGAGAACAGTCCTCTATATTTGACATTGGTGCTATATTTTCTCACAGTGATGCATTATTTGTCATAATACAACTGAACTATCAGTCATAGCAATGGTATTTAACATTTTGATACTGGAGCCTTCTGATGGAGATAAACCTTGCAGGTAAGCTCTTGGTTTTCAATCTGTGGCTTTCTGATTAGGAACATACTGTAATCTAAATTGAAGGCAAACTGAAATATATAACAGTGTGTCTGTACCTGCACCAAGCAGGGCTTGTCTTGTGGGGGCCTGTCCTTCTCCAGCTTGAAGCACGTTGCCCATGTAGACCTCTTTCACCTCTTCAGGAGCAATTCCTAAATACAAGAAACATTACATCAGTTCAGTGAGTATACACAGCCACATTCTACTCAGTGGTGCAGCAATCCACTTTTACATCTGGTGTATTTTCACATTTGCTGATGACGAACAGTTGATGTTACATCCACTTGTTAGGAAGCAATCTTCTCTTTATTTAGACTGAGCCACTTCAACATACCTGCTTTCTCTACGGCTCCTTTGATGGCGACCGAGCCCAGTTTAGTGGCTGGTACTGCCGCGAGGCTGCCTTTGAAGGAGCCCATTGGAGTGCGGACTGCACTGACGATGACGACTTCCTGAAAGCATGAATTGAACATTGTACAGCATTATGTGGTGCAGTGCATGTGCTGTGATGACAATATCAAATTCAAGCTGAGCGTTACTTACATTGAGAGAGGGGCGAGATGTGTAGGTTCTTGAAAGGTACTTGTGAGCCTACAACAGCAGGATAATAACATGTATAATTCCTCTTTCATACGTAAGTCGGTTTCTATTTCTACTCCCTTCTTTCCAAACAAGCCTATTGTTCAGTCTAAGACTGTTTGAGAGTATTTTTTGGTTAAATAAATGTAGTTTTGGACCAATATACAGCGTAAACATGACAAGTATATCAGCTAAGCAGAAGAGCATACACAAGCAGTTAACTTTAAATACATAATGACGCAGTTCGTCAACAGGGACTAAAATAACTATTTTAGCTTTTATATATTTTCATTTAGCTAGCTAACTTGCTGCTATTGCTGTTGTACCTGTTAACGTTAGCTTATTTGTTGCTTTGTTTAGAAGCAGACATTGAGCTAGTTATTGTTATGTTACCGTGGTCTACGACAGCTTGGCTAGCTAAAGCTGTCTGAGCCACCTGCTGTAACGTTAGTTAAGGTAGTTTTCAGGCTGTTACTTTAATGAAGGACGCTCCACAGACACGAAAAGGTTAACTGAGCTCTTTTAACTTAACCACGGCCTTGTGTTTACAGACGACCAAGCAGAGTATAAACCTAGCATTCCCAGCATAGCGATACAACAGACAAACCGAAAAAAAAAAAAAAATGCTTACACACACTCACTTACCAGGCGTTTGCAAATTTGACCTTGCATGTTCAAAAGGCCACCCGCTGACATCTCGGACTGACAAACAGAACCACTCAATCACTGAGACCCGCTTCACCTTCAGCCATGCAGCGAAGGGGTAAATACACCAGCCAATCACGGTGAGAGGTGTGTGTGTGTGTGTGCTCACCTGACGTCATCGACCGTATGGCATTATGGTCGTTGTAGTTTTACCGTTGACTCCACACTTTTGTATTGAAAATCTTAGTCTTAGTCTTAGTGAATTTATTTCAAACATATGTACATTCACCATAATTACATATCACCATTACATTCTTCTGTTTGA
>JAUMHL010000006.1:2821500-2832920 GCA_032362345.1 Sandelia bainsii | reverse complement strand
AAACTATTCTGGGTACTACTCCTTCTTATCTATCCTGTCTCTTAACAAGGAAACATGGAAGTTACAATCTTAGATCTTACTGCAGGGCAAGAAGTAGTTGTTGTTGAGCACACGGGAAAACCACCTTGAGCTCAGGTCATACTCAAACATGGAGGTTCCACTGTAGAGATAAATAAAACCTACAAAACAGAGGTTCACATCATTAATTCAATTCAATTCAACTTTATTTAGATAGCGCCAAATCACAATATCAGTCATCTCAAGGCACTTTACAGTGTAAGGTTTAAGACTTTACAGAATATAACTATATACAGTTAGTTACAGTTATACACTGTTAGTTTCTGTGATTGAAAAAGGTATACGTATGTTATTGTATATGAGGCAGGAGTTAAAGACAAGAAACAGAGGGGGACACCTGTCCCAAGCTGTGTCCATTAATTGTTTTCCCTCTGGACTTGCCTTTATTCTAAGATAAGCTTAGCTGCAGTTGGCTGTAGCTTCATGTGTAATGTACAGACATGAGTGTGGTATTGTTTGTTTCGTTCAACTATCAGTAACAAAGCAAAAATAAGGATATTTAGTATAATGCAGAATTTATTAATGACCGTGAACATTATTTCACTACTCACCCCTGTACTGGAAAGCTGCAGTGACCTTGCCCGTCACTTTGGAGAAGATCTTTTGAACACGTTTGGGGAATCCCTTGTCCATGGACTTTCTAGCTTCATCATAACTGAAGCAACAGAAAATAATTGGTTAAACTCTGTATGGGTAAAGAAGGAGAAGGCTTATTCTGAAATCAGAAATTAACATATACTTGAACACACCTGTAATAATAGTTGCCTACAAAGAAAAGAGTTTTGCGAGAGTTCACATCATAGAGGGCGGCATTGACCTTCTTCACACTTGTTGGCAAACCAAAGCTGTTAAGTTTTTTAGGATAGCCCGGTACTAGATCATAGCCATTGAAAGCCCACACCCTCTGACCTGTAGGCAGGAAAAGATTTGATTCAGTAAACTGTGAAATGGTGTCATATTTGGGACTCGGGTAGATTTGGAAAACACATACCTTTAAAGAAAAAGATTCTGTCGGACTGTTGGCTCTCATAGGCAGCATCAATGTTGACAGGGGCTTCAGGCCAGAAGCTTCTGATAAGAGCTTGCTGAGGTGTATCGCTCTGAGGGTAGCTGCGCCAAAAGAAGCTGAGAACACACATAAAAGAACATAAGTGCTTTCAAACAGCTATTCTGTGAAACAAAGCACCGTTACTTACACTCCAGCTTTCAGAAATGAAACATTTAGTTTTCCATACCTGTCTTTGAAGAAGAGCATCTCTCCTCTCAGGGTGGTGACGGCATCGAAGACCAGGTTTGAATCACAGGCATCAGGGGTGGTGGGTGGCTGAGGTTCACCTACAGAAGGGTCCTTATCAGGGTTTTGACCTGCAGGTTAAAAGGTATTGTTAGGGCCTGCATCACTGCATCATTACAAACATAAGTCCAAACATTTGACTGACATCACTGAAGTTTGTCTGAAGAGATTCTCAGATTTTGGTCAAGTACAGTAAAAGCAGCGAGGATCCATCCAGTTACTACTAACCATAGAGAGACTGGATCCCATTGACGTCATCGCGTGGCAGAACAAATGTGTCAGGGTCTCTGTATGAATACACAGGGTACATAAGAGCACCAGGATCCTTAGAGTGAGAGAGGCCCAGAGAGTGGCCAAACTCATGGGCAGCTACCAAGAAGAGGACGTAACCTGCAGCTGAAAGTACAGAATGACAAGTCAGTTACAGCATGTGCAAAATCTATTCTGACAATACAGTGATTTTCTAAGATATTATGCAGAGCAATAATAACAAAGTCACCTCTGTTGCGGAAAGTGAAGTACTCATCCTCGTCAAAATGAGCATCACCTCCTATTCCAGCACCCGGGGCAAAAGCATGGGCGAGAGTGTTGCCGGGACCATCAAATGGGTAAAAATCACCATGTGCTGTTAAACAAGAGCACACTCATGTCAGATTTGAAAAAAGAACAGAAGAAATATGTACTTTTAAGGGTTGTTTTTACTACTTAAACTCTTATGCACACTTCTTCACAATGCAACAATATGCATTAAGCATAGCTAAGATGCTCTGTGGGACATTATAACCATAGACCTGAAGTTAATTAGACTAGAAGTTAACCTTCTCAACCCATACATCACTCTGGAGTAATAGCTCAAATAACAGCCACCAGCAGACGGATTATTGTTTTTATTAAACTTACTGAAAATTCATCTGTACTCACCTTGACGCCCAAAGGAAATCATGATGTCAGCTGTGCCGCTGTAGATTCTTGTGAATCTCAGAGGAGTGACTTTGGCCCAAACCTGCAGCGCTTTATTTATGGAATCATCCACCTCTGCTTTGGACATGTCAGGAGTGTAGTTCTCAATCCTGTAGGACAGACAAACAGTCAACAATATTATCAGAGAGACGTAACACTTTGCACACACTTACACGTTCTCTCTTCAGATCATTCACCTGTAGGTGAGGCTGTTCTTCTGCCATTTCTCGTTCCCAAACGTAGAGAAACTGGCTTGAAACTGTTGAGGAGTGGGCGTGTTAAGCCACTCATTAATGACTCAAAGAATATTCCACTTTTGGATGACAGCAGCTGATGATTGACATAACAAACTATTACCAAATAGCACACAATAACGTTGACAAATTGGCAATGAAACAACAAATTTTAATTAATAATCCAATTAATACTTTAAGTAGCAACTGAATTAACAAAATACATGATATGAACATTTGGATGCCAATAACTATATTTGAGAAATTCTTACAGATTCTCTGTGTGTTGTGTATGAGCTTTGATTGTTAGTGCATCATATTCATACATAAATTAAACAGGATGAGTTGGCAAAAGTAGCTTGACTGAAAGTTTGTCATATTGTATAAATTTGAATCTGTTATCTACGTTTATATTCTAAATATGTGATATTTCTCCCAGATTATTAAGGAACTGTGATATGATTTGTGCCATGAATCGAAACATCTTTCCTCGTGTCTTTTTCCAGCCCTCAGGCTACGGTTTCTACTGATAAGATGTGACGTGTCTTGAGCAAACATGGGCAAGCTGAGTCTTGACATAAACAAAAGTCCCTTTGCCTTCCATCTCATAACAGAGAGCATCCACATATCCACAAAAAAGGTACATTTACGTTACTAAATGTATAAGTTTCTCCCCATATCAACTACAGGTTATTTTCATCTCATATTTACTGTATCAGGCCCAGGTTATTAACCACGAAGTGCACAACAATGCCACAGTCCAGTTTAATGCTGCAATAACCAAACCATGAATTGAAGGAATTCTCTGTAGTTCAAAAACATTTCCTAAGCTTTGAGTGTTTCAGGGGCAGAGAGGCTTCAACAACTGTGAAATGGACAAAGAGAACCCAACAATAACATTAATGGAGCTTCAGAAGTCATCCGCAGAGATGAACAGGTCTTCCTTGCAGAGTGGCTGGCCAGACGCCACAGCCGTCTAGGAGTTTGCTGCAAGCTGCATTTAAATGATTCTCAGAGCCTGAGGACAAAGATTCTCTGATCTGATGATCTAATCAATTTCAAGTATTAGTTTTTACTACTCCAAAATAAAAGTCTTTTTCCCTTTACATAAAAATATTTTACATTTCTATAACAATGTTGAAAACCTTGTACCACTAACATTTAAAAACATTTACTATATTTGTATGAAATAGACAGATGACACAAAAATCTGTAATTTAACAGAGAAAAACAGTGCAGGACAGTGCGTCATTGCACCATCCCATTACACATCATATTTCATGCTGATGTTAACACTTTTTTTTACCACCTCCATGCATTATTCATCAGGGACTAGTTGATTTTTGAACATAATGTGGTTTATGTCAGATGTACATTGTAAGATAAGATAAGATAAGATAAGATAACACTTTAATGATCCCCAAGTGGGGAATTCATTTGTTACAGCAACATAAGGAGAATATCAGTAACACAATAGAACATGATACAAAAGAATAGGACTATGTGAGTAATACAGTAACAATAAAGTTACAACAAGTAATAACAAAGGTAACTATAGAATTAAAAGAAATGTCTAAATTTAAGTATTAATAATAAAATAATAAAAGTAATACTACAGAACTGACATTAAATATATACATATATACAGTATGTACATTGATACACAATAATATACACATGAAACAAAAACAAAAAACAGTAGTATAAATGAATGCACAGTAAGCTCATACACTGACGGAAACTACAAGTTAAGCACTGTTGACTCAATACACAGTACAATAGCTTGATTACTTGTACATGAATCACCACCACTGTTTTCTAAAGGTTTTCCGGTGTTCATGAGAAGATTTTCTCTACAGGACATAATGTGTCAGGAAATCCCCGAACTCCCCAGAGACTTCATCTCTTCATATAATGTTTTACATTAGTAGTCATTTAGTATTTTTATATTAACAAATAATGTAATGGCTAAGTATAATGTGAAACGCACAGACAATTCACATCTGTCAATTAGATCTCAAATGCATTTCAGCTGATTGTTTTGGCATTTGGATTAACAACTTTAGTGTGAATAAATAAATAAATGAATGAATAAATAAATAACTATGGGGAAATATATAGAAATATAGAAGTTTTTAGCCAATAAAAGCTCTGATGAACCCAATAATAACATCACTGGAGTGTGTCCCAGTTTGACTCTTGGTTTCTCTTTTACTTCACAGATAGTGTTCCTTAATGGGGTGATATTGTGCTTTTTGTGTTGTGATGTTTCATATATACTTTTGTGAAGCTGGGTGTCCATGTTACACACAGTCAGAGGCCCAAAGCTTGAAATTAATGTGTGTTTGCATTCTGGCAAATACACAGTGAAACCGCCATGGCTAACCATCAGGTGAGCGAAGCACCTCCGAAAGGAGCCACTGTCAGGGGGTTAATGTTTTTATTGGCTATCCCTCTCAAGTTAGCCATGACAGCTGTGAGCGTAGTGACACGTGTTAGTTCAAGTGTTTGTGCAGAGGTTGATAGGTCTTGTTTTTTCGCACGTGAAGGTAAATTAACTTTCTTTATTTTTCCAGCTGAAGCAACCACAGTACAACAATGGACACAACAGCAACAGACCTGAAGCAATGCTTTTATCTGTTCATGGCACATCATAGACTACTGCTTTCACAATATGCAGAAGGATTTTCGGCTAGCTTGTTGCAGAAAGGCCGCTGCTGAATACAGATCATGTTCCAGCTGGACATACTAGTTCTGCCAACTGGAAAACTTGAACATGCTGGACCATCAGAACAGAGCAAGAAAGACACAAGAGCCTTTTTAGTATCAAGGCAAGAGGAGCTGTTAAAGACGCATCATAATATTTAAGCAATTTTTTTTACTTGAAACTCATATAACGTTGTAATAGTGAATAAAATATAAACCTTGAATTAACCATAATGTGGCCACTTTAAGACGTATGTTATTTACAATAATGTTGAATTCAATTTATTTAAGTGTAAACAGCACACATTAGGTTAAGATGAAATGAAGTTACACGCCACTGTTACTGTACCATGTCTCTTTTTCTTGTCAGTTAACTTAAGCAAGTTGTCAGCTTTTACAAAGAAAGAGGGCTGTGTCAATTTGAGGCTTTTAAAGCTGTTGCTGTTACATCGTGTTATGCATGTGACAAATCAAGCATTGATTTCAGCAGAGCTGGCAGAACAAGTAAAATTACAAATACTTGCCTAAAAAAATACTCCACTACAAGTGGAAGTACCAATTCAAATTCTTCATTCAAGTACTAAGCACATGCTCTAAAAATTGCTTAAAGTACAGAAGTACTGGATTTGTTGCTGTTGATAACATAAATATATAAGTACAGTCCAGAGTCCAGGAAAAAATTATGTCAAAGAAAAATTCAGATGTGATGGACAGGCACCCAATCCCTCACTGTTGTCCAGACACAAAGAGCTAAAGGTTGGATTGAGTTTTGTACAGATATATATATATATGGAATAAAGCAATATCATGTAAATACAGTAGTACACTGTCTTTTGATATACTGTACTGGTACATGAACAAAACATACGTAAAACTGCATTTACTATTTCATGTGGCAATTTATTTTCATTGTTACATTTTTAAACTGCACAGATACATATGATTAGTCACAATCTAGAACATATTTATGTAAACATGTAGTAAAAATGATAAATCAAATTTCTGTAGCATATTCCAAAACTCCACAGTGAAATTTAGTCAGCAACAAAAATAGCAAGAGCAGTCATTATACAGTGCATTACATAAATAAAACGCAACAAAATAGAGTTACATTTACTTAAATAAGTAAAATGACAAATTTAATACTGCACTAGTAAATCAGCCTTAAAAACATACAAGGTGCTGTTTTCAGGAGGGACATAAATCCAGGATATTCCTGAGTACTTTTACACATTGTAAGTGTGTAACGATTTAACGAAATAGTATAAAATATACTGTATCATTACAGTACATCTTATGGATACATTTTCACGTTGGTGCCTTCATTGTCATTCAGTAGTAAAGTGATCTAGAACCTGGAGCAGGGCAAGAAGTAGCTGTTCCTCAGCACACGCAACTGGCTCCCGCCACTGAACTCGTGCATGTATGGTCCAGTGTAGAGGTAAGTAAAACCTGCAGAAAACAGATGTTCCATATTAGATATTGTAAAAGCTAAAAGGATTTGCAGGAACTGTAAAGATTTTCTCATGTTCTTCTGGAGTCAGCCTTGAATGCCACTCACCTCTGTGCTGTAAAGCTGCCGTCACCTTACTGGTCAGTCCAGAGAAGGTAGCATCCACCTGTTTGGGAAATCCCGGGTCCATAGTCTTCTCGGCCTCATCATAACTGAAGAAACACAGACAGTAATTAGAATGATTCACCCTTTAATAATCTTGTTGTAAACCAACACCATACATAAATCAGTCATCTACATTAATTAGTCGTGTGATTTGAACAGACCTGTAGTATTTTTTGCCTACAAAGAACAGAGTCTTGTCAGTGTCCGAGTCATAGAGGGCTGCATCGATTTTCTTTACGGTTCTGGGCAGACCAAAACTGGAAATTTGTTTAGGGTAGCCACGCACAAGATCATAGCCGCTGAAAGCCCACACTTTTTGACCTGCACAAAAAAGACTTCTTAGTGAATGTATACAAAAGTTAATAACATAGACTGAGACAAGGTAATGCAACATTAGGAGGTTTAGGTACAGTAGATATGGAATACATACCTTTAAAGAGTAACACACTGTCTAACTGCTGGCTCTCATAAGCAGCATCGATACTGACAGGGGCTTCGGGCCAGAAGCTTTTGATGAGAGTTAGCTCAGGTGTACTTCGCTGGGGGTAGCTACGCCAGAAGAAGCTGAGAACACACACAAAAGAAATTAATAAATACTGGTAACAGACTTCAGCTTCCAGAAATGTGAGCCTCTACTGTCTACTGTACCTGTCCTTGAAGAAGAGCATCTCCCCTCTCAGGGTGGCAACAGCATCCAAAACCATGGTTGAATCACAGGCATCAGGGGTGCTGGGGGCTGTGGGTCCAGGCTCCTTGTCAGGGTTTGAACCTGCACGTTAAATAAAGTGAATTGCACTTTGGGTCATTTGAAGTCATAGATGTAGAAGCTGTTCAGAGAGTTTGGTCGAGTTCAGTTCGTGAGAACAGACAGTTACTACTAACCATAGAGAGACTGGATGCCGTTAACGTCATCACGTGGCAGAACAAAAGTGTCAGGGTCTCTGTATGAATAGACAGGGTACATGAGAGCACCAGGATCATCAGAGTGAGACAGGCCCAGGGAATGGCCAAACTCATGGGCAGCTACCATGAACAGGACGTAACCTGCAGCAGAAAACACAGATACAGGTCATTTATAGGTCTTTGTGGGTAAATCAAATAACATACAACAATGGAGTGAGTAAGTGAAAAAAGGATGCTATCCTCTTACAAATAACAAACGTACCTGTAGTTGAGCGGAAAGTGAAGGTCTCATCGTCATCAAAATGAGCATCTCCTCCAATGCCTGTACCCGGGGCAAAGGCATGGGCAAGAGTGCCATCAGGGCCATCGAATGGGTAATAATCCCCATGTTCTGTCAACAGGAACATTGATATGAGATTTTGTTCATCAAATAGAGGAACAATGCATTAACTTGACAGATACAGTGCAAAACTGAAAAACCCAAGGAAAAAGTGATTTTTCACTCACCTTGACGTCCAAAGGAGATCATCATGTCAGCTGTGCCGCTATAGATTCTTGTGAATGTCAGAGGAGTGACTTTGGCCCAAACTTGCAGCGCTTTATCTATGGAGTCATCCACCTCCGCCATGGTCATGTCAGGAGTGTAGTTCTCAATCCTGTGGGACAGGAAAAGCGAAGATTACACTTAAATCTACCACATGCTTTTCATACTTTTAGTCCCTTCAACACAGCCTCTCTTCAAATCACTCACCTGTAGGTAATGACGTCTTTCTCCCACTTCAGGTTGTTTCCAAAGGTGGAGAAACGAGCAACGGGTCCGTCTGGAACACCACAGCGAGGCTTCTTCATCATGGTCAAGGTGTCTTCATCCAGAGTCCCCGTGATCTTGAGACCAAAGAATTTCTGCATCTCAGTGAGCTTCTTGGTCACGGGGCTGATCCCCCGTCTCACAGTTGGACCAGTTTCCTCTGTTAGATTGAAGAATTTCTTCAGGTAGTTCTGTCAAAGGGGAAACGGTGTTAGATTCTTACACATGCAGCAAATGTATAATCTACATGAACCTGATTTAACAGCGCAGCATTCACAATTCAACAAAGGTTTCCACATACACTTTAATACAATGTAGTAAAAAGACATGAATAAAAAAGGCAAATGAATCATACATACCTCTGCAAAATGTTCATCTTTCACAGTGACTTTTGATACTGGCAGGCAGTAAACTGCGACTGCCAGGCTCAGTACAATGCTCAGTTTGAAAGTCTTCATGTTTCCTCTCTGAAGGCAACTTGTTTGTCTGTGCTGGAGGCAGCAGTTTTATAGGGTGGGCTTCAGGTGTGTTGAGCAACCACCTCATTGACTCTGACTCACTAAAAAGTCCTTTTATGGAGAAGAGAGGAAGTTGCGCTTTCATTGCTCAGTCAGCGTAAGAGTTCCCCCAAAACAAGACACTGTAATTATGACATCACATCTAGGTGTCTTACATGCAAGAGATGATGCTTGAGAAGATTGTAACTATTGGGAATCATCAGTTTTCAACATGCTTTCATTTTATTGGATGTGGGGGAAATCGGCAAATTATACTGTATATTAAAAAATATGTATGAATATTTTAAATCTGCATTAGCATCTGTGCAGCAAATACCGAAAACAGTGATTCTCAATATACATGTTATAAACACAGTCAAGATACTACAAATGCTGATGGCTGAAATATGAAATCTTTCAACAATGTCCATATTTTATCTGCTGATGAAGATCATGTGATATGATCAAAAGCTTCACTAAATGTTATGGTGATATTATTAAGTCAAACGCCTGATTCAACAAATGTATTTAGATAGCCATTTGTTCTTTAAAATTAAAACAAAGGATTAAGTGGTTCTAATTAAAATTACAACAATAATAATGTCTTTCTTCTGTGCTTCACTTCTTTTACAAACATGCATTCTGAATAATAAAACCAGCAACTCCTTTACAGCAGTGTGTTCCCTTTGCATTTTTGGACCTATTCATTTATTTATTTTAATTACAGACAGGCAGCAATAATTACTAGTGTGATTCACATGGGAATATATTAGTCTTTATCATAAGTTTCACTGATTATATGAAATATGACATTTATTCTTTATTGGTTTTCACATGAAAGAGAAGCTGTACAAGATAAGTTATTTATAAAAGGTATTTTTGTCAGTAATAATCCGTAATCATTTTGTACATCTGTGTTAATGCAGACCTCCATTTTGAGTTCTGTTACCCAACATTGGATGTGAAGAGGAACTCTCATGATTTTGTTGTGCAATGGTTTGTCTCAGGTAAATTGTGCAACACCATTGAATGCAGACACCCAGACTGAATATATATGTTGCAATAAAGAAGCAACAGTTCTTGTTTTTTAATCACCAGAATTAAAAATCTTTACAATTGTGTCTCTAAAACAGCGTTGAACAGGTCACAGTGTCACAGTGATGCAAAGAGAAGGAGAAAATACACGTTGTAAGTTTTGTTTTTTTTTCATTTAAGAAAAGCAGGCATAATCCATTTCATGTTAAGTTGTTTTATACGCTAAAAAATGTTTTTTGAAGCACTAAGATATGATACAAACGTACATTTAAAACAAACAATTGAAACACTAACTGTACAATCAAAAATAAAAACTGTACTTTGATACTAGGTACAAATCCCATTATTACAACATTATATTACATACTGAGGTAACAGTTTTAACCACTTCCCCGGATTATTCATCAGTTCCTGATTTTATATTAGGTATAGTACACCGGGGTTGTTACCAAATATATAGTCACATGCACACAGCACAAACATGCACTGCTTTCCTTCAATTATCTCCTCTAAAATGGTATTTCATTATCATTCTTCTTGCATTCCAGCAGGTCGTTAGCAGGGCTAGTGAAGACAACATGTCTGGATCTGAAGTCATATTTGTAGTGGATGTTTCCCCTGAAGAAGTGCACGAATCCTGTTGGGGAATCAAAATTTGTTATTGTAATACACAGTATTAAATGTGCTTGTTGTTGCAACCTGCATAAGATAAAACATTAGAAATGCTCTTTGACTTTTAATATCATGGTTTAAAGTTTGTTTGGTGTTATCAGCTTTCTTCTATGTTTTAACCCATGCTTGCAAAAAAATGTAACATACAGTGTTTTTAATTTTGTAATGTAGTTACAAAAACATACAGCTTGTCCTATACATGCACGTGAGATATAGGATGGCAATGGACATTGTTACAGAAAATTGTTCTACACCACACAGGCCATTCACCTACACAGTGACATACACAATCTGTATTGGTTTTGGATTACTGATTATGGCATGAGGTCTGGGTTTACTTTAGGTTTTACCACTTTTGTGTGCAAGTAATATTCCCACCATATATGTAGTTACTAGGTATGACTTGTTTGTGCCACAAAGCAATGTAAAATAAATAAAATAAAATAATGGTGTAGTGGTTAGCACTGTCGCCTCACAGCTAGAAGGAACTGGGTTCGATCCCCGGGTCGGCCGGGTGCCTTTCTGTGTGGAGCTTGCATGTTCTCTCCTGGTACTCCGGCTTCCTCCCACCATCCAAAGACATGCATGTTAGGTTAATTGGTGACTCTAAGATTGT
>JAUMHL010000006.1:2783338-2803595 GCA_032362345.1 Sandelia bainsii | reverse complement strand
TACTAAAAGATTCTCTCTGCCCTAGTTTAACATTATTGCACTCTTCTGGGTCATATTTAAATATTTATTAAACATCTCATTCAATTTCACCACTTTAAACACCCCTATAAGACCAGTACAACCAGTATAATGTTGTGGGAAAACTGTGCTTTACTGGTTATACTGGTCCCATAGAGGGGTTTAAAGTAGTAAAAATGGGTTAGATGTTTACAATTTTTTTAAATATAACCCAGGAGAGTAATGAAGTTAACCTGAAGCACAAAATGTCATTCAGTAAAAATATATTGACTGTCATCACTTTTTGGCAATGGGAGAACTGCATTTTACTGGTTAGTCTAGTCTTATAGAGGTGTTAAAAGTGGTAAAAATTGATTAAATGCTTAATAATTGTGTAAATATAAATCACAAGAGCACAATAAAGTTAAACTGAAGCAGAAACTGCTTTTCAGTAAAAAGATATAGGTCCTAATCACTTTTTGGCAGTATGAAAACATTATACTGGATGTACTGGTCTTATAGCGATGTTTAAAGTGGTGAAATTGAATTAGATATTTAATAAATGTTAAATATGACCTAGAAGAGTGCAATAATTTTAAACTAGGGCAGAGAGAGGCTTTTAGTAAAAACATATTGGCCTAATCACTTTTTGGCAACGGGGAAACATTATTCTGGTTGTACTGCTACTATAGGGGTGTTAAAAGTGGTAAAATAGAATTTGATGTTTAATAATTGTTTAAATATGACTGATTAGGACTTGAATAGGACTGATTTAAACGACTTCCTTTGACTTTTATTGCAATTATTTAGTTACAAACTCCCCAAACCTTCACATTTCACGAAGACATACCTTCAGTATTATCTCGGGGATACATGTAGTGGATAGTTTTTGCACTTTAAGACGATTTGATATCGAAAGAAGCAGCTGTAGTCGTATGGAAACTGTGCGATGCGTCTTTAACAGGCTGTGCGCGCTCCCGCGGACGGTAATCAGTTTCTGGCAGACAATCACTTTTTGGCATGAAACTAAAACACGATCTTTTCTCTAATCTTAACCTCAGTACTTTTCTTGCCTAATCCCGAGCTCGTGGACTTTGGTGTGGAACTCGGGTCTCCTGCATCTCTGTCCTGCACAGTAAACAGCAAATCACTTCGCGTTAATAATAGTAGCTCGTCATTCATTCACAAAAATACGTTTCAGTACAACATAACAATTACGTCCTGTTCAAAAACGTGATCAGGATTGCACATTAGTTGTATGTGAACGTAATCTTTCGGAGACAGGGCTGGAAAAACATGAAAAAGAGAAGAGCGAGCTACAACATAAACAGAGAGAAGAGGAGGGAAATCCCTCAGAGAGACCCCCGTCTTACAGAGACAGAGCACTAGGAGAGTCTTGAGAGGTATCCTGGATCTGGATGTTAATTTAACACTGGTGTTTTTGTTTGTTCGTGTTTTGTGCGTTTGGTTGTGTTTTCACAGCAAAACGTCACATCAGGGGCGACACGACTGAATTTTATTAGGCTATCTTAATGATTTTGTAAAACCTTATTATTTCAAATTCAATTTTATTCAACTTGCCTCCGTTCCGTGTTTCCTATCAGCATCATCTGTCCGTTTCTAATGTTTTAGTTCACAGACACTCATCTCTGCTGTGTTTATCCAGATCATCAGATTATTCTGATGTGGCAATCAGCTACATCCTGACAGAAATCTGTCATAGAAGTCAGACAAAAGAGGAACACAGAAAAAACATTATTCACCAACGTCACAAGTCAAGATAAACATTCGCCTACAAGAAGAACAGGATGAACACTGGTAGTGAAACAAAAAAGATACTGTAGAGTCAGCATAGAATCTTAAAATGCTCTGTCTCTGAAGCGGTCTTGCATTTCATGCTCCTAAATCTTTCACCCTGTGACAAGTGAGTGATGAACTACTGTACTTTCTTTTTAGATAGGTCAGGTACAGGACTGTGGACTTCACACTACATATTTCTGAATGAGTCCTCTGTGGCAAAATGGGCAGAATGTATCTAATTATAAATCTCTACCTTTTCATTCTGGTTGGGACTAGTTGGGATATTTGGTATGGTCTTAAATTATTTATTTTTTTTCATCTATCAAAGACATGATTCTGTGTCTGTATGAGTGCACCATAGTTTCACGTCTTTTTCTCCTTTTGAGTATGATGTTCCACAAGGGTCAGTTTTGGGACGAGTTTTATTTTCCATGCTTTCAGGTGGGGCATGTTATTTATAGACATGGTGTCTCTTCCTATTGTTATGCTCCGTATATATAAAGTGTGAGCTTTATGCACTTTATGTTGACTGTGGTCTTGTATTCCCTTACAAAAAATTATATTCAAGTGGAGTATACTGTCAATTACACAGAACTATCCATCATGCCTTTCCTTGTAAACAACTATGTAACAAACAGTTGATGTTATAAATTAAGAATTTAAACACAAATTATGGCTTTTATTATTTTGGGTTTTGGAGAGGGTGAGTTTGGTAGGTAATTAATTGTTCTTTTATAAACTTTTAACTGTTAGTAAAAAGTATAAGCAGTCAATAGGCCTCAATCACCTATCAGGGTTAGCACAAGTAATACTTGTTTTTTTACTATGTCACATAGTTCTCTGCAACTCTCTGTGTCATGTGTTACTGGACTGCTATGCAAACAATTGCCCCTTAGAGACAATAATGTTGTCATTGATTGATTGATTGATTTTTACCCAATCATGATACCCTCACCAATTAATCTGCTAATTTTGGAATCATCCAGAACAGTGTTCTCTTCTGTTACAGGAGTCAAACTTTCTATTACATTTGCAAAATATAAAGGAGCTGGCCAGTGAAAACACTGAAAATCTTTTCTTATAATAACTACAAATTCAAGCAAATTAATAAATCACAGAAATTAGTTTTTATAGATATTTAGAAAACTTTCAGATTTTTCTGGAAATTGTATTATTATTATTATTATTATTGACAGCATACGTCACATTTTTCCCCTTTTACGTTTCAGAATTACATATAACTATTTGAAACATGATCAGCATTACAATAACAATATCAGAGATCATCCAACACTCAAAAATTCAAATCAAAGTTTCAGGTTTGAAATTAACTTATGTCAGTTGAAAGCAAAATATTTCCCCCCAGGGGATGAATGAAGTATGTCATTATCATTATTTTTCCTCTAGGTGGCGATATACACTCAGAAATGGTCCCAGAATACAATAAAACAATTAGGGAACGCCACAAAATACACTCAGACATTTACTGACACACTAATCCTCTGTTTAATCTTCTTCGTAGCCAAGAAGATTCAATCAATTATTCAATTATTAACTGAGGTTTTTTGTTCTGTAACCTAATGCTAAACACTCTGGGATGCTGATGTGGCTCATACCAAGAGCTTTTGTCACCAAGTGTGTGTGTCAACACACTTCATTACAGTCTAAATATTTAAAGTTTATTGATTAAGACAGCAGGCTTACTGTATATGCTACACATCGCTGCAGCTCTTGCTCAAGATTCTTTGCTCAAGCAGGCCTGCTCAGGACGTCCCACAGCCACTTTTTAAGACCTACCAATGCCAACAAACATTCAAACAGACAAATCGCGACGCAAGGAGGATGAAAATATCTGAAACTAAGTTGACATCTTTTTTTCACACTTTTATTGCAAAAATGGGTCAATTGTAACAAAAACCATTTGGATTTTCTATAGTGTCAAACCGCGCTGTTGTAACAATAGTCCTCATTAAATACGCAATCATTTTGTATGCCAGTGTAGATCAGTGCATTCAGGGTAGATAAGCAGGATAATCAATGGAAAATTCTGATGTTTGTGAGGGAAAGCAGTGCAAAAAGTGGGCTAAATATTTGCAGTGTTTTAGACTTTTAGAACCAAAAGCAGCAATGCTATTTGGTGAAATTAAACACCACTGTACACATTTTACAAGGACTGTTAAGACTTGATCACAACTGTGATTTCTGTGCATGTGCAACATGCTGCTCTGTGAAACACAGGAGAAAATGTTTAAATACACCTCATGCATTGTGGAATGCTGTTGGCATGGGGCGTAAAGGAATATACTTGTGCAATATCATTTTCCACTTCTCCCAGCATCCTGCAGTACAAAGTCTACACACGCAGACACACAGTCAGACATTTAACGTAGACACTCAGGTCAGCACATGGTTACAATTCATCTCGCATCTTGTCACCCTTCGGCCTGACCATCCTGCCAATAAACAGGATGGAGTTTGTCTTCTGGTCCTTCACTAGGAAGATGAAGGGGTGGTCAGCATAGAACAGTTTGGGGGTTTTCAGCTTGTCTGTGCCAAAGATGCTGGTATCAATTTCATTTCCGTCAGTGTCCCATTCTATGGCAGAGGCATGGAACACATCGGACAGGTAGAGGTCCTTCTTCCCAGAGATGTTGGACAAGTCAGCTTTGGATTTGTCCACAGCCTCTGTCAGACCCAGGTCCCAGAGGTGTTTCTAGAGAGACAGAGAGAAAAAAAGGTGTGAACTGTAAGCAAAGACTGAGGAATAATACAGTCATTTGTCCACTTAAAAGCTCTTGCTTTCTTGCATCTTTTACCTGCAGGTTGTGGCTGACTTCCATGCTGACTTTGGGCAGAGACAGGGCTACAGCTGTCTTCTGCAGCTTTCCCATCCACGTATCCAGCTGCTTCTTAGTCAGCATCTTCTCCAGTCTCTCCAGAGGTTCCACATGGTATGGCATGATGAATACAATATTGGACTTCTTATGAGCCAGGGGCATGCTCAGGATGTATAATGTATTACTTCTGTCATCATAGAAGTCAAAGAGACCTGCAAAATAAATTAAACGTGTTCCTAATATTAGCAACATTTTCTGTTTTAGAAATGATAAAAAAGACTTGTACTATACAGTAGGTACAGTACTGTGTTTTGTCACAAATAATATTTGGTTTTGATTATACATACAGTATATGAACACATGAATAAGTGTGCATGCACAGATGTTACAAAGCCAAGTACTAGGGTTACATTGGAAGACCCACTCTCACAGCCTGGCTCTGTTCAAAATATCTATCCAAGATATCTTTTTTTGTTTAATTCGTACCAAACCTCCAATGCCATAAATGGTGCATTTGCTACTGCCAACAGTTAGCTGACATGTCTGTTGTTCAGTTCACCAGGTGAGAGATATGATCAGTGTCAGAAATTCTCTGACTTGGATTTATAAGTCAGAGGCTGACATGAACGGTTTTACCCACTCATGTGTTCATAATTTTAAACAATAAAACATAAATGCACTGTTAAGTAACAATAGGCTGAGGCTCACGGGAAATTGAAGGCAGCAAAACAGAAATATTGAATAAACCACAATATTAGACCGTATATATTTGGAGAATTACAATCCCTATCTACACATGTGAGGTATTGTCATTGCTGGGCAAGGTTATGGAATTGTTGCCATTATTACAAATGTCAATATGATTTTACATGAGGCTTTCTGAAACACATAACAGTTGGTATATTTCATGAAAATGGGGACAGTACCCTAATTATAGTTCACTACATAATAATAGGAAATAGGCACAGATCAGGAAGTTGCTGATCAGAGCCAAAATGACAATCTGGTATATAAGCATTATTACACATTAGCATTTGTAGGGACTAAACAAACAAGGTTAATTAAAGAATCATAAAAGTGATGGTAGCTACGTTTTGTTGCCTTTGGAAAGAGCCACACAAGTCTGTGTGCTGAACTAATGTAATCAGCCATTTACTGTAACCCTATATTTAATTGACAGATGTAAGTTTGAGCCTACTATCAGTCTTCTCATCTACATGCAATTCTCCCGCTGAAAGTGGCGTGTTTATATCTCAACATGATGAACTATTCATGAAGTGTAACACATTTTGTTTGAGAATGGACAAAACTATGTCCACCTACCTGTGCGGTGCATCATCTGTACTGAAACTGTGTAGCTACGGGATACCAGGAATCCACGGTTGTCCACCATCTTATGATGGAACTGCTCATCCCAGTGAGCTATAGGAATAAAAAATAAAAAAAAAAGTTCAGTTCACTTAAAGTTCATGTAAATGAATAAAGCACTGGAAATATGCAGATTTCACATAGTCTCACGTTTGAAAAACATAGCACTGATGATCATGGCCCCATCAGTCTTCTCTACACCCTTGGTGACCTCAGACAGTTTGCCGTTGGTAGACTTGGCTGCCCACTCGTTGATGGAGTTCACAGCACTCTTCTTATCTCGGAAGTTGATCTTGGAGTGGTCAAAGTTATAGTGCTTTTTGCTGCTCTTGACAAAATCATCCACAAAGCTGACGGAGCTGGGTCCATACAGACGGTTGCTAATCTTCCAGGTGACATTTCGGGCCTTTGGGTCGCTCACCTCAGTCAGGAGCTCAGCCAGGCCCGAATGCAGCTGCTCATCTTTAACTTTAGCTGCATTCAGAATGGTTTTTACCTGAGAGGCAGTGGAGGCTTTTCCCCCAAGAGCCACCAGTCCTAGAGTGGAGGCCACGACTACAGGGGAGATTAGGATGTTTTCTGTGTTTTTCTCCTTTGCCATGTTTTGGTAGAGACTGAAAGCCAAGTTGGCGCTGTTATCAGCCAGGATGGTGGCATGTTTACTGAGAACCTTGTCTGTTGATGCAGAGGTGGCAGCTGAGGCAGATGTGACCAGGAGGACCAGGGCTGCTAGGTTTGTAACCCACATGATGTAATGTTAATCAACCTATGAGAAGACATGAACGTGATCAATAAATTGTTACTGATCTCAGCAGAGAGATATATTCAGCATTATGTTACAAATATTGAGAGCAGTGTTAATCACACAAATCACAGTGCTTTAGATTCCTCCCAGTGGATCTCAAGGCAAGAGTTACGTAACAGCCACGTAGGCGAGATGTATCTAAGCCAACACGTGGGTCAGCTACATCTGATTGGCTCATGTCTTGGCAACACAAAAAATGTAAGGTTTTCAAAACTATTCTTACGGTCGAAAAAGTTCTGGTCGATGCTGATTGGTTCCTTGTGATGGAAGACGTGACCACATGCAGACACACACACACACATAGACAATGTCAGGGTTTTATTCCAGTCCACGTATATAGGAGGCAAATGATTTAAGATGAGGAGGTTATGTGCATAGTACTGTTATAGTACCAATATACATAAATATACATGCTTATTTACTGATGAATGATTTGCTGGGTGACTGAACAACAGCCTCTTAATTACATTCACTAACAAAGCAATAATCAAAGGACTATACATCAAGAATCTCCATTCAGCAGCTTCCCAGACGTGTTTTTACAAGCTTACTGAGCCACAAAGCAAACAGACAGGGACAGAGAGATATCTGATTCAACAGGCATGAAGTCTAGAGTGGAATTGTTTTTGTCTGCGCTACTCTTAACACAGCGTCTTAAATCTGTTTTCTCTTTTTTCTGTGTTGCTGGCAACTTGAGAACCGAATGAATAAGGGTGAACACATTTATTAAAAGCTGCCATCGTGATCTAAATAGCGTTTGAAAAGTAACACTGCATTTGACATTTTGAAACCATCCACTGTTTCTGTAAATGACCCGGTGACTCACATTGTATATGTCTGGTGTGTTCATTCATGTTCTTCCCTACTGCTTTCATTATGTTTAGACTTTGTAAGACCTGGCTTTTACTTCAGAGACTGAAACAAATGAATGAATAAGCATGTAAATACATTTTCTTCTACTTTGTATCTACTTTTCAAACCTCTCCAACAGCTTCATGAGCCACACTGTTTAAGTCCACAATGGGTTCTTTATCCACATATCATAAATATGGTTTTGTGGTCTCTGTTCACATGCCTAGGCATTTTGTACCAGTTGAGTAGTACTCCCCTCCCCACTCCCAGTACTTTTATCTTACCTTATTAGGTTCTTTCAGTATTTCAGCAGGTCGTCCTTTAAGCCGCTTACTAATTTATCCCCCAGCACTGATCTGCTCTATATGAAGTTAATATATCTGATGGAAGAAACAGTCTATGACACAGTTGCAGGAATTGTTAAGTTTTTCAGAGCGTTCACTGGAATCTTACTTGCAGGCCAGACCCGCCCAGTATCCAAGGGCAGTGGGAGAAGAATATCCTGCCCCTCCAGGTCCTAAAGCCTGAAAATGTAGCACTGGTTGGACACTCAGTGACCTAGAATATACAGTTACCTTTCATTACTCACTTATTATGCTTGTGCTGAAACAGAAGATTTTGCAAGACAGTTTCATCACTGTATTCTATTCTATACCAGAGAATTTCTAGAGAAGATTAAATTGTGATCCATCCAGTAAAAGTGGTACTACTATTTTTTTTTATTATGTCTTTTTTGTAGTATTACACACATTTAAAGTCCTGTTTATCATGGTAGCTTCACTCCTGAACTGATATAACATGCTAAACAGGGCCAGGAAAATGTGATATTCATTGTTACTTCTTCAAGAATAAAGGTATTTTGGGTGGAAGGTAAATGCTGGTGCTTATGAATAGTGGTAATTACACTGTTCTTTACATAGAATCATGCTTCTTAGTAAGAAATATGTGGGAAAATATGGCTGCAGGTTGATGTACATGAACCAGCCTCTGATGAGGAGATTAAATCAGCTTGAGTGTCAAATGAACATGTGCTTTAATGGATCTTTTGCACAAAGGAGTTAACATGCTCACTTCTACAGATTTGCCTAAATATGATTTATGACCTAGAAAAAGTGCATAATCTTAAATATTTTCCCAGATGCCATCACAAACATGTACCCTGTGTTTAGGTCAAAATATACTCATATATATATATGTATATATACTTCAGGGACAGGTTTTTGTTGGCATTGAGTTCTAATAATTAGCAATAGAGAAGCGGTAAAATTTTTACTTATAACTTGTTATGATTACTTTGAATGATTCACAAATTACATTAAACTCAGATTCCACGTTCTTGCATTTTCATAAAGTTCAGGGACTTGTACATACGGTACTTGTACTAAAGTAAATGAAGCATCAAAGGCTGAGATATCCCGACTTTTATCCACAGTTCCCACAAATTAAATGCATATTTTATTTGACATTCACTGTCTGTTTCATGCCCCAATTTTTCAAACTTAGCAAAATTAGCAAATTTGCTGATTTAATCTCTTTTTTTCATCTCTTTATTTTTTATAAATAGTCAAATGTAGCCACTGGAGTGTATACGGTGACATTAAATCAGCAACAGCAACTCAGTTTAGTGACTGTGGGGAAATGGGTGCTCTGCTTGCATGTTTTCCCATGAATGCCTCCCCGCCCCCGCCCCCCCACTCCCACCCGCTTTGGAATCGTTCTGTGTTGAGAAGTGGAGCAGGCAGCAGGAAGTTACTGAAGGAGCGGATGCATGTCCGGTATGACACTGCTCCTGTTTTCTAGAGCCCTCCACATCCATGATTCGCCATAGTTACAGCTTGTCAAGCTGCTCCCTCTCCGCATTACTGAGCAGTACTTTTAGCCTCTCAGCTCTAAGACTATTAACACTGACTGCTGTTTAGAAGAAAAAGATTCAACAATGAGCCCAATGTAAATGAAGCAATCATGAAAGATACAAAATCAAGGTTGAAACCATGTATAATAAGCACAAATAATACCTAAACACAAAAATACAAAAACAATTACATGTATTAACAGGCTTTTTCAAGTTTTTTTTTCAAGCTCACAAGAGTCCAGTGAGTTTGGTGGTTTCTCCTACCACACTGCAGGTGATGCAGTTTGGTTCACTTAAGATCTGCTCCATGTTGAAGGTTCGGTCAGGTGTAGCTCCCCATCCAGGTCTGCAGAGCTGAGCCAATCCCAAAAAAAAAAAAGAAAATTGTCATTATCATTGAAGTTATTCAAATTCTCCATCAGACAGCTAAATTAATCTATTTTTCAATGGGGTTCTGAATTGAATTAGCTGGTTAATTAAACTGGGCCTGCAGTTAACTGGGTGCATAAATATGTCCTCTGGTGGCTAAAGTGGTAACTGTCATTTGAGCAGTGGAAGTAACTCCTATGTCCACCAGAGGTCGTCAAAGAGCTGTTTAGAAATAGTTATTAACATTGTCCTTTACAACTGTCAGTGAGTAGTAGTAGTAGAACTAGTTTTACTGACACCACTGTAAGGAGCAGGAACAATGGGTTGAAATGATTCCAGTCACACTGTGATGAGCTGAGTTAAGTACACACAATTTACATGAATTTAAACAGATAATTCAGATTTGGAATGACCAAAAATCATGTCTCCACTGGCCTTTTTAAACATTTTGCTAAAATATTATTAAATTCACAGGTCACAGGTTAACGAAATGCGTTTCATCTGTAAAAAGAAGTTCTAGTTGCAGAAGCACCAGCACCACTAGTTTAGGATTAAAGGAATGTGACGTAATTGTCCCAAGCCAAGGGTTAATCTCTGACTGCTCGGCCTAGAATAGCTCTCGTACAACATGTTACTCATCTGTTCTACCTCTTTGCAAGTGTTGGCAACACATGGCCTCCTGGACCTTGTACTGTGATGTACAGCTGAGTGCTGCATAACAGACAGGTACAGAATGGTCTTTTATCAAATTAATCAAGTGCTCCCTCAAAAAATGACTGAATTTTGTAAGAAATCTAAAGTTACAAATGTAAATGTAAGATGAGAATCAATCATATGGGAAGAGCTTGTAGGAAGCAGACTTAGAGCACTGTTTTACAAATTGTAGCAGCAGTACATTAGTAGGTATCCATGGAAATAAAAGGTAGAGTAGATATCTAATTTTGCTATTTGTGGCATCTCCTTCCCTTTCCAAGCACTAACACATTATCTGTTGTATGTGTCTTCAAGCTCATGCTTCTTGGAAAGTCTCCTTCACAGTGTGGTGCTCGCTAAACCTCCTCACCGCCTCTCTTCTACTTCTGCTTGGTCAATTCCAAGAAACACTAACTACACTAACACTAACTTTTCCTCTATGGGACCAAAGCCAGCCCAACCTCTATGATGACCTCAGGCCTCCCATTGAGAGGTTTAATTAAATTACCTCTATCCCACTTTGATCCATCCTGACATCTCTGCCAACCCTGCCTAAAATCCACACACAACTTTTGTTAAGTTGTTAACATTTTATGTTAACATTTTAGTGTTTTTAGTGAAAACACTATAATCTGTATCGTAAGTTTAAATCTGTCTGTTAAAAGTGTTTTGTTTAATTTAAGGTTTTTATGTATAGATCAAAAAATGTTGCTGAATTACTGTATTACCAAGTTCCTTTTAATTTAATTTAGTAATAAATACATAATGTTGTGTATTAAGTCCATAGACTGTATCTAAATAATATTTATAGTATAAATATATATCTATATACAGTATGTTTATATACACTCTATGATTATAACAGAAGAAAACTGTTTAACTTTTAACTCCAGTCTAGACAGACAGAACTGAGGAAACTTCATATCACACATATCACAGTCATACATATCAACAAACACAATATTTCTAAGCTGATAAAACACAAACAGTCTTTATTGAAGGCACGCATTAAACATACAGAGTGATGGTGGAAAAATTAAGTGAGACAGTGTTTTATTAACTGGTTGAACCTCCTTAAGCTCCAATAACTTCAAACAAGCTCCTCTTGTAGCTTTGGAATAGACCTGCACAACTTTGGATCATTCTTGAACACAAAACTGCTTCAACTCAGACATATTCTTAGGACGTCTGGTGTGAACAACTCTCTTCATGTCATTCCACAGCATCTCTTCTGGGTTGAGGTCTGGTCTCTGACTGGGTCACTCCTAACCCTAGATTTTGTGTGGCTGAAGCCATTGTGTAGTAGATGTTCTGTGATGTTTAGGGTCATTGTCCTGCTGCATCACTCAGCTTTTACTGAGCTCCAGCTTGCAGACAGCCACCCTGACATTATCCTGAAGGATACCTTGATAGACTTGGGAATTCATTTTCCACTCCACGACTGGAAGCTGTCCAGGCAGCAAAGCCCCAAATCATCATGCTCCCTCCACATATAAACACACATACATCACTGTTTGGATGATGTTTTCATGCTGGTATGTGGTTCTCTTTTTACGCCAGCTGTAACAAAAGACTGTATTAATGGTTAATTAATCATTTACTTATAGTCTTACAGATGACTAATGACAACCTGGTTTATCCAGCTGTGATACTCCTGCTGTTGTTATTAATAATGATAATAATACAATTTCCTTTTTCCAGACCCCCCCTGCAGCCCTTTGTCAGAAGCTTGGTGACCAAATGCTATGCCAAGTCAAATGTATGTTGCATAGCTTGTAGCTTTAACAAATGACTGACTAGCTGTTAATAGAGCCATTAACTACAACTGATTAAATGATGTGGGAGCAAAGCTGTTTTGTGTGGAATAATAAGGCTCACACATCACTGCAGGATTACCATGGAAACCTGAATAAACTTTTCTCCTGTCCACCTGTAGTAAAACTGTAGCGTTGCTACTTAAGTGCATTTAACTGCCTCTGACTGTGCACACTATAAAAAATATCCAGCTTCACCTCACGTTAATACTGTAGTAAATCCAAACTGCTGCCTAGAATCGATATTCTGTGCAGTGTGGTCCACAGCTCCACCCACGCCCAGTCTGCCGGATTACAGTTTTTAACTCTTCTGTGTGAGCGTTAAAGGTGCGTTTAATTCAAGGAGACACGATATATAGGCCTATATTTGTTTTTCATTTAGTGAACCATATTTGCTGCGTGTGCGCTGCGTTAAACGTGCGTAAAAGCGGCGTTTGCGAGGATAAAGTAGTCTGATGTGGGACGTCGGTTTGTTTCATACTATCGCCGAAAGTAACTTTGAACATATGACTCCGTAAAGTCCAACAATGAAGAGACATCATGTCAACATCCGTGAAAATAAGTGATTAACCAGCAGCTCTCAGTGGTTCACTGTTGTGGAGGAAAAGTAAGTGTTTGTGCGCACTTTATCGGATTATCTTCATATAATCTGTGTAACCGTCAGGGCACTGTGTTTTGTTTGTGGAATTATCTGTACTCTGTGGATGTGTTTTTTTTACTATCAGTGCGTGCATACTTTTTTTTTTTTTCATTTTCATTCATACATTTCAATTCTCATATCACTATACTGTGTCCATAAACATACATAGATTATAGCAGAAGTGACGGACATCATGGTCGGTGAATATATATTTCCGAGATGCTTGTAGTTCTCATGAGCTCTGAGTGATGGCAGTTGTGAAACTGCTTCACTTTACTGAGCAACTTTAATGACACCTGCTGCAGACCACAGTCTGGTGTAAATGACTTAAGTACAGACAGAGAAAAACAATCTCCATCAAAACAACAAATTGTTGCATGTTAACACATACACACACACACAGTCATATTTAGATCTTAATCTATTTCCAATCAGGCATTCACCACTTGTGAAAGGGAGATTTTTCTGACATGGTAAAGTGAACTGAGGGGATAGATAGAGGCTCTTTGGTGAATTAGTAACCATTACTGAAAATATGATGTCCTTTAACACGTCTTACAGTATAGTCTCTTCACTGACTGTAATGAAGGTCTGCATTTTTTAAAATCAAAAACTGAAAAACATCGTCTCACTTTAACTTGCAGAAGCCCACGTCTTCTGACCACCTGATGAACACAAGCTCACTGGCTGTGACAGCAGCTTTGTTTTCAGTCCGTGCCCTTATACCTCGTCTCTGTGTGCGAATAATGAGCAAGGAGCATTAATGGAAACTCTATTTTTGGCTAAATCCACTGAAAGATTAAAAATATTATTAATGCATGCATATAGAAATTTCATGAAGTGAATGATGGAAGCCTGGAAAGAGGCGACAGTGACCGAGATAAAAGGCTAATAATAGACACATGTGATAGAGGCTTGGTGGCAGTTGATTGGCTGAGATTTAGTGGATCATTGTATTATTATTTAATGAGCACATAATTCTAAGTCTGACACAGTGAGGTGCCTGCAGCCTCAGGTACATAGCGACTGTAACCAAGTCACTTCTGGAGGCTGGCAAGGAAGTGAGGAGAGTAGTCTTCTCAGGTAAAAGACAGGGTCGTGAGAGGACATTTGTCTGAAACCAGCTGAATGTGAGGCCCACAAGAAGGTGTCACACATTTGAATTAAAGTAATAAGTAGAGAGCTGGCTTCCTCACATAGTTTTAAGGTGTAGGCAAATGTTGCAGTTCTTTGGCCTCTCCTGAAACATGCACTTGCATTAAAAATTAAGTTCCTGTAGGTACTGTAGGTTCATTACCTACAGTAAATGGTTCATCAAAAATATCAGAATTGTCTTATTCTGGTCACTCTTAATGGTTATGCTGTAAATAGGATTTGTTTTGACCAGGGGCCACCTCAAACATCTGATTTGCCACCCCCTGTGCTCCCCCTGCCAGGCTCTGAAGGTGTTAGGTACTTGGTTTATGATTAGAAATCAATGTAGAAATTTCACAGCACAAATCTGAGGTTGTAATAAACAATCTTCATTATAAATGATCAAAAATAAATCATATTTATTATGTAAATTTAAAGTGTATTCATATTTTTGTCACACTGTAACCAGCCACATTATCCCTGCAAGGGATGCATTTTTACCTATCCTCCATTGTTTGTGACTATTTGCTGTTAAAAATTGTGTCTATTTTTTATGTCAGAATGCATAAACTGTGCATTTGGCATTTTACACTTTATTTTATATAACACATATCACTGATATACAGTTTATTATAACTGAAGCTAAATTTAAATGTAGCACTCTTTAATTTATTTACTTCATGTATGCCCCAGACAAGATTTATGTTTCTCCTGTGAGTCCTCATATAATAACCCATCAACAATGATGAGTTGAAGATCTGTGCAAAATATCCAGCCTTGCTGTCAAGGTCACCATCGACCGACTGGAGATAAGAATATTGCTTAAAGCACACGCCCTCATCACAAGTTATTTTCCAGTGAGTGGTATGAGAGTTGTAAAATGTTTATCAAAATACAGACTAGGTGTTCTGTGCTATTTTTGAGTTTTAAATAAGTTGGTAATTGATGTATGAAACAGAAGACCAAGATTGAGAAAGAGCAGCATTGTCATTTCATGACAAATGACAATGACAAATTAGCTTTAACTCATTGTCCATTTATTGGTAAGGAGTGTTTATGCAGTGATGGTCTGGCAGGGGGCCAGTCTACTACTTTAGTCCAGAATTATTGGATGGATCAATGAAATTTAGTCTGAGATTCAAGGTCTTCAACTTCAGTGATCTGCTGGTGTCTCCTCTAGCATCATCATTAAACATCTGTGTTTATGTGTTTAAGAAATACATATGTTGGTGGATTTGGTAGAGATATTCAAGTTCCACAATTAATGATTATAATTGGAGGCTTGTCCCCTAAGACCAGCAGCAGATCAGAGGTTAAGGTTTGTTTCATTGTTTCAGATTCTTGATTTCTGAAAATGTTTTGACCAGGAAATTCACACATATCTGTCTAGGAAATTACCTTTCCTTGCTGCCTTTTATGAAAAAAAGAAGATAACAAGATTGTAGACATTTTACAGAATTTGCTTTAAAGACCTTTGTTTCCGTTTTAAGGGTTAGTGTGTTTAAGCACTGTCGCCTCACAGCTAGAAGGACCCGGGTTCGATCCCCGGGTCGGCTGGGTGCCGTCCTGTGTGGAGTTTGCATGTTTTCTCCGTGTACTCCGGCTTCCTCCCACCATCCAAAGACATGCATGTTAGGTTAATTAGTGACTCTTCCGTAGGTGTGAATGTGAGTATGAATGGTTGTTTGTCTCTATATGCCAGCCCTGCGATAGACTGGTGACCTGTCCAGGGTGTACCCTGCCTCTCACCCGATAACAGCTGGGATTGGCTCCAGCACTCCCGCGACCCTTATAAGGACAAGCGCATAGGAAAATGGATTGATGGATGGGTTAGTGTGTTTAATTCCCGCACCAACTCTTCATCTGTTCCACCCATGCTGTACCAACACAGTGGCCTCATGGAAATGAATGAAGGAAGCTTTGTTTTTCTGCTGCTGTGCTATTGTTGTACTGACTGCAGCATCAAGGGTGTGAGCTTCATCCATGTTCTCTTGTCATGTGGCTAAAACACTACCTGCAGGGAGTCAGGCCGTTGTCAACACTGACACTTGCAGCTGCTTCAAACAGTGCTGTGCTGTAGCCTGCTAGCCAGCATAGGATCATCCAAAGTCACCTGGGTGTAACATTGTTAAAACTGTTTCATTTAGTCTTCTATTTATTCATTTCTTTACTTTTGTACATAACTGACTGACTGAATTTACTGCTGAAATCCAGTGTACAATACGAATCACAGTGATCAACAGCTGGAAGAAACTGATGCTTTACGCAACAGACTGTATTCATTTCTATCCAAACTGCAAAATGTGATTTCCAGTCCAATAGCAGTTTGACATAAAGAATATTAAAGAAGCCTCTCTATAGTACTGTCAAAGAGCTCCAAACACAGAGTTGCAGTTGAGCATCTGATAATCCAATGACTATGTACCTTAGACATGATGTTTTAGTGTGACTGTCAGAACTGATTGCATTTACCTGTATGATTAACAGCTAAGAAGTATACACACAATAAAGTAAAATGAATGAAGACTAAAGGCCAAGACACACTAAGCTGACATGAAAGAACTAGTGGTTACAAAGGTCGTCACCTTCTTCTGGGTCACTTGAATATACCACAAAAATTACAGCCAACAGCCAACGACTGTTTACATTCAGCACCAGCATGAGAAGAAATAATTTACTTATTAGCACTAATCACAAAGTTTAGCTGGTCCTGGTGGGAATGTTATTTGAATTGCAGCTATTAGTCATAAACCAAAGTATTATGCAAATTGAGAATGAGAATTTATCCATGCAACAATCCATCATAGTTGTCAAGATATTTAATGCTGAATCACATTTGTCAACCTATTGGTGGTGCTAGAGGAAATTTCAGAGGATAACTGAGGTCAGTGGATTCATCCTCTGGAGATGTCAAGTATCTGTATCGGTCCATTTGATAGAAATCCATCTAATAATAGTTATAGACATTGTCCTGTTTTATACATTGACTGGGACTGGTTCTCAGTATCCAGCTTTAGTTTGAGACATTGCTATATAAATATTACATACAGACAGTACGTGCTGTACATTACAGATATATGAGCTAAATCTGTATGCTACTGCAGACAAATTTGAAGATGAATATAACTAAAAGAAACAAGACCTCTTTGGAGTAATACAAGAGCCTGAAAAAAGAGAAAAGGCACAGCACCATCACTACCAAAGAGCCATGAAAAACAACACCTTCTGGGTCAAGACATTTTTTCCTGCCACCAAGGCAACAAGCTTTTCTCTGAGGCAGAAGTGAATTTGAGGTCAGTGTTCTGTCTCTTTTTATTACTGTTGTTCAGGAATCAAGGTATATATCAATAAATACTATCTACCTTTACTTACCAGTGCCTATTTGCCACTTTTCCAGCATCACAAATCCTCAGATGGGTAAAGGCTTTGTGACTGTAAAGCATATACCATGTTATTATGTCTGTCCCAGACATGACTCACCACTGAATAGTCTGTTGACTCCCTCTCACCAATGTTGTTACTGAAAACAAGGCCCAGGACCGTCAACATATTCATGCTGTTATGTGAAAATATACCTTAGCAACATGACTGGGCATGGCATGCTGATGAAAAATGTAATTGTAGGTAGAAAGACTGAGCTACGTTTTTGAACGTTTGTCCTGTGTAATAACACTTTGGTCTTCTCTAGGGTTCCCAGTCCTGTGTGGGATGTTAATGGACTGGTGGTGCGTTGAGGCTGAAGGAGCATGGTGAAACACCAACCCTTGCAGGTCTATGAGAAGCAGGTCTTTGTGTCCTTCGTCACTGGGATCTATGGTTGCCGCTGGAAACGCTACCAGCGTTCCCAAGACAACAGTTCCAGGGTAAGATAATACCTCTGCTCACCTATTATGAATATCATAAAACACAAATCAATACTAAATGATAATAAATACAACGCTCATAAAAATACGGCTACAACTTACTTTTACTTGGATACCAGGTTTAGCCATTGTTGTGTGTGACTGTTTTAATGAGACACAAATTAAAACACAACTGATAATAGACAGTATTTGGGGTTGGTGAGGTTTGAAATCCAATTTCAGGGGGCCTCACAGTTAAAATACAGAAGTTTAATACCCACCCTTATATTTGGTCACTCTACCTTTAAAATACAGCATTATATGTCATTCTTCTGTCCACCAGTCGCCACAAACAAGCCTTTACTTAGCCCTAAGTTGGCTCAGGCAAATTACACAGAGTAATAACCATGCTTGTTGAGTTAACCATAGATGCCTCAGCCATGATAATTACAGTGCATCTGTGAAGTAGGGCAGCTCAGGAGGTTGATGGTATTGTCCACTAATCGCAGGGTCAGCAGAAACACTGAATCTCATGTTCCTCCTGGTGGGAGGCCAGTGGTCTGCATGGCTTGCCAAATATACTTGCAACTATACTTCTTCCAACTATACTTGCCAAGTATAGGTTATAGAAGGACAAGTAACAGGATGAACAAGAGATATGTGTATACATTTAGACTATTTAAGACTTTCTGATATAAGAACAAAAGACATAGCAGGGACTTCCATGATTAGTTTATAACTATACACAGATCCTGTAGATAAGCATTTATGTATAGAAATAGACTGAGTAGAAAGTCTGTGGCTGCAATGAGACCACACAGTCTTGCTGAGGCTGCACTGAAAGCTGATCACATCTATGGAATAAATCAACTGTTTTCCATTTTGTGGTTTTGAAGGCCAAACGATAGGTCAGGCATTGTGAAGAACTCAAAAAATTACAACAAGTCATTTTGATTATGACTTTACAGGCTCCTTTTGTAGACTTTAGTTTTCATTTAGGCACAATTCATTGTAAAGATTCTTTCGCAGCATTTTATTTTACATATTTCTGGGCCCCAACTGAATATGTTTGACATGTCTTGTATTCGTTAAGCTTCAATTTGATAATCCATAGACAAACAGCAAATCATTAGACATCATCGTCTGGAAGTTAAGTCATGGCAACTGGACTTCTTTCTTGTAGAAAGAAAGAAGTCCAGTTGCCATGACTTAACTTCCAGACAACTTCACCTGGATGACTGAGAATCTTCACAGACATTTTAGACATCATCCTTTCATTTTAAGTTTTTTTTTCTCCTAAATTCTGAATGGACGTCTTGACCAGGTCCTGGTAGCTGGGAAGAATGATCCCTGCAGTGAAGCCAGTAACAAAAGAAGTGCAGTGTTTGGATGTGTAAAACAGGGCCAGACATCCAGCTGTGTTGGCTACCCACTGTGTGTCACAGCTACTGTTGCTGGATGTGTTATCACAAAGAGCCAGTGGCTCGGCTGTAAATTAGCCCATTTGCTGAATGTGTGAGACCGGCACTGATGATGTGCTGACCAAGAGGAAAAATACAAGCACTCAAATGCATCTATCCCGTCTCTGTCTCCATTTACAAAGCTCCATATATTCACAGACACACAGTGAGACAGAGACATAAGCAGAGAGGCCAGCATTCATACACTGAAACTGTTAATACCACAGTACAGTGATGTATGACTGATTTTATTGTTAAGGACAATCGGTGTGTTAATCCAGGATGGATTTCAACCTCAGGGCTTCTATGTGTTTCAGCTTAATGCTCTTTTAGAAATCATCAATAGTCTGAACTTACACACACTTAGTCAGTGCACTGCACTAATGGTCCACAGCAAGTTTACATTATTCCAGCAAAATGCAGGGTATCTGCAGTATCTGTGATCAACCACTTAAAGCAGCAGTGATCAATACTTAAAATCAGTAATGGACATAATGCTACATATAATACACATGGATGAATTACCTCATGTGCTCTTGCTTTAATAGTGTCCACGTTCAGCCGACACTGACACTGTCTGATACAAACCATTCTGTATTTATCAGCTGAAGAAAGAAGGATAAACTGGTTTGTCTTCTGGTAAAGTCAGGATATGGACCGGGATTTATTCATTTTCACTAAAAAAGGAGAGGAAAAAAGTTACATAGTGTAGCTTATATATACACTACTCACAAAAAGTTAGGGATATTCGGCTTTCGGGTGAATTTTCAGGATGAACCTAAAATGCACTATAA
>JAUMHL010000006.1:2753800-2779957 GCA_032362345.1 Sandelia bainsii | reverse complement strand
TCCGGGTACTCCGGCTTCCTCCCACCATCCAAAGACATGCATGTTAGGTTAATTGGTGACTCTAAGATTGTCCATAGATGTGAGTGTGCATGGTTGTGTGGCCCTGTGTGTCTCTCGCCCGATGACAGTGGTTAAGAAAATGGATGGATTAATTAAGTTTGAACAGGGTTAGAGTTAGGAACAGTTTTGGCAAATAACTTTATTTGCTTTCAGGTAGGAAAGGTTCAAGATTGATAATACTTTCAAAACTTTCCTTTAAATATGAAGGATTAGCCAACAACCAGATCCACATCAAGTACGAGCACTGGTTTTTATTTTGAGGCTTATTTATTCTCAGAGTATTCTTTAAAGTTGTACTCTGTTGTTTCTCTCTCTAACCACCAATGCTCTATATTTGTATTTTGTTATCAGTCCACAGCACCTTTCCTGCACATTGGAGCCCTGGCAACAGTCACAGCTGTCAGCTGGTTGATAGCTGGATATGTGGTCCGCAGAGAGAGAACCAGTAAGTGTTGACTGTTTCTATATTTTAAGTAAAGTTGCAAAGTCCATGTCTTTGGCTCACAAAGAGTAAACTGAACTGATAAACAACATTTAATCTTAATTAAAGCCATTGTTTTACTCCAAGTAATTTCCCATTAGTGTCCACTGTGTTGTCTATTAAATGCTCTGAGATCTAAAGTCCACATTTTATAAGTCACTTGAAGATAAGTTGACATTTTTGTCACGTTTTGCCAAAACAAACAACGAACAACTTTGTCAGACTTCAGCAAACTGTTCTCAAATAAGATTTCAGCCAACTTATTTTAGGGTAATATAATAAGACACAGCTTTACAGAGTGGGTCTAATTTCGCCTGGATAGCATGTTTAACACTCAGGATAGCCTAGTTGGCTGACTAGACGTGTGCACGCTGGGACACTGCTGCTGAATCACGTGCAGCTATTCTGTACAGCGAGAAAACTGCCGGTGGACATTTCCAATTCACTGGCACCTGTGCTGCACCGCGTGCAGCGGTGCATGGAGTGATGTTCATAAACACTGAGTGGCGTTGACTGTGGCATTTAAAAAATGGTGGCTGGTGAAATAGAACCAGATCAAAACAGGTATAAACTTCTGAATGACAGGGTGTAGGAGATAAATCAGGATCTCTCTTTCAAAGGATGTGTTCATGCCCTGCCTCTGTGCAGAGTCACTGTTAGGAAGATTCTGGTGCGCAGAGATTTGTGCAGTGCAGCCACACAATTCAGTTACTCTGTTACATTGTTTGAAAAACAGTAAAATAAAAATATAGCCTAGAGATATAGATACAGACACATTTCAATAAAGTTATGATTTTTAAACCCAATTTTTTTTTGCTTTTTTTTCATTGTTACAATATTTTATAGAAATTTAGTCACAGTCAAAATCTCGTCTTTGTCATGATAAACAAGGCTGTTGACAAATGGCCTTTTAAGATACAGTTTTCATTAACCAAATTAACATGTTTCTAGTACAAGGTGCAGATTTTTCCCTAAACACTGACTACTAGTTCTACTGACCAACACAGGCACAGAGGTCACAGCACTTAAAACCCTCTTCATGTCTCCTCTCTAGATTTCCAGGTGATGGTTTTGCTGCTCTACATCATCATCCTCCTTGCTGTGTATTTAGCACCACTCACATTCACCTGCCCCTGCATCATGGACCGCCGCAGCCTCAAACCTCGACCAGACATCATTGGTCGACGAGGAGCTCCTATGGTGAGTTGGTGCTTTGCCAGACCTCGCTGTCTGATCCAGTTAATTGTTCAAATGGATGATGCACGGCTTTGTGGGGAGACTGCCAAGACCTGCCAGGTGATGCCCTGGATAGAAGTGTAAAAAAAATGCAAAAAGCAGCCTATGCTTTCAATATGTTGTGTGGTCTTTTTCCTCTTATTTATTCTTATGTCAACATGCCGTGCTGATAGATCGGTTTATGTATTTCTGAGCTCATAGGCTGAATGTGTGACACGGCAGTGTCATTTCCACAGCAGCATGGTGTACAGCTGTAGTACAAGAGCCCACTGTTGTCAGGCTCTGTGAGCATGAGAACTGAACTGTCATTTCACAGCTGGGAAAGCAAATACTATTCTAGATGACTAGCTATAAACACATGCACACTGATGTTCAGTGCTGTGAGGAACCCACAAGCATGCCCACAGCAGTGCCTTTGCAATGCATAGTGGATTCCCCAGCTCTAACCTTAATTATTATAACTAAACTTCTAACTCCAAACCTTACCCTAATACTAGCCTAAACCTTACTCCATCCAAAACTCTAAAATAAAGTATTAACCACACTTACCACATACCTACGCACATCCACACACAGTCACAAAAATCATCCGGGTTTCAATATGTTGAATATATTTTATTGTTTTAACTGTTAAAATCACTGAGTATTTATTAAAGCTGTCTCCTCTCTGCTCCAGCTGGCTCCAGAAAACACCATGGTTTCATTTAATAGGGCTCTGCAGCATGGAGCCGACTCCCTGGAGGCCGATGTCACTATCAGGTTATTAATCACACATTCATAACATTATAATCCAGGGTTATTCATATTTAATGAATTCTGTCCACTGTGAAGTTCCACATATAGATCCCACAGCTGAGATATGGCATGTATAGTAGACATGATTAAATTTAATCACACAGATGCAACAAAGTTTTAATGGTAGAAAATATGAATTTTACCCAACCTGCTATGATGATACCATCAAATTCTAGCTGTCCTTGTTGATGGTATTGAACTGCCCTGCTGTTGTAATATTATTATTGTATTTACCAAAATAAAGAACAAATCATAACTGTTCTGAGCACTTTGTCTTTCATAGTGTGGACGGGGTTCCATTCCTCTTGAGAGACCGCACGCTGAGGCGAACCACAGATGTCAATAAGATTTTTCCAGCGAGACAGTTTGAGGATGCCTCACTCTTCAACTGGACAGAGATTCGCTCTCTAAATGCAGGCCAGTGGTTTTTGGAGGTACTGAAATCCACTTTACCTAAAATCACCTCCATTTTGTTCACAGATCACAGCTGCAAATTGCATTTTCCCCCTGAAATGCTCACATCTTTCCCTGTATTCTGTTACATATAGTGGTGAAATTGTATTTAAAATATGATGCATAAATAATATTTAATGTAAGTGTAGAAATGTTAGTGTACATTTTAAGGGTAAAATGTAATATACATGACTATTTAGTATAAGTGCAATATGAATGAATTTGATTTTCCAATAATTAAAAGCTTTTTTGAGGTTTTGAAATATAATTGGGTAAATAAGGTGTGACCTATAACTGCAGTAGGGAAATGCTCATTTTAAAGATGAGTGTCTTTAAAGGTGAAAGGGACTAAAACCTTATACTACAAAGTCAGTGCAATAGAAACTGTACACTAGTGCTAGTGCAAAATGTTTGCATCATCGATTCTGCAAAACAACACATTTTAGACCTGTTACATCTCAGTGTACGTTGCTTTCTTTTGTTTTCAGAGTGACCCCTACTGGACAGTAGAAACCCTGACAGCCAGGGACCGGGGCAGAATAGTCAACCAAACGGTTTGCAGTCTGGTGGAGATGCTGCGTCTGGCGGCCAGAGCCAACAGCTCGGCGCTTCTCAACATCCGCAAACCTCCACCGGAGCACCCACGCTATCGGAGCTGGTTCATGGACACACTGTGGGCTGTGCAGAAAGCAGGGATTTCGCAGAAGAGGGTGAGGACTGTAGGTCCCTTCATAATAATCCTTTGACTACCTAATTGTGCTGCTTGTAGTGCTCTGACCCTTGTTAATCATGAACATCAATCATAAACAATTGGCAGCCAGTCTCTACCATGGCAACGCCATCTTTATTGTAATTCCTGCAACATATCCCAGGTAATTCATTCAGTTCTACAAGAAGCACAATTGTATCAAAAAAAAAAAAAAAGATACATACTGCACATACTGCATTGTGTCCGATCAGCGTGTTTGCTTGTCACGTGTTTTTGCTAGGTGACGTGGACCCCTGACACGGACAGGGGAAGAGTGCGAGGGCTTCAGCAGACCACAAATGAGAAGCTGTCAGTGGAAGAGATAAGAAAGAGGGGAATTACAAGCTTGACACTGCATTACAGCAAGACCAGCCACAAAGATATACAGTAAGATCAAACATCTGCTGCTAGGCAACAAGCGTGCTGATAAATTATGAAGGAGATGATTTGGAGCTTTGTTTGCAGTTAAAAAAAAAAAAACTTTTAAAGAACAAGTGTAGGGACATTCAGGTGTACAGTTCCTCAGGAAATACAGAACGAATTTGCAATCTCATGCAACCCAACTGTACTACAACCCATTCCCATTCATATTTATGGATTGATATCAGATATCGTCCAGGCTTCAAAAAGTGCGTGCTCTTGTCTGCAACCTCACTGACTTTTGAATTAACGTTTGTTAGCCAGCTGTGTAAATGGTAAGGGTAAAAGGGTAAGTCAGATCTCCTCCAAAGTACCAAAGATTCTGCTGCATGCTTCTTGCAGAAGATGGTGCAAAACATACTCCAAGCCTCCGTAATTGCCTCTCTATTTTTGAAACTCTGTATCAGGCATCGTGCAGTTCCTTGTTGGTGATTGGCTCATCAGTATATGGGAACCACCACTTCCTTGTTGGCTTGCCTCCAAAATGCACCATGGCCAGAGCAGGGTCCTCCACAAGAAGCATGTTTAACCCTTTTAACTTCAATAGTCCACCTCTCACATTGGGGTTACATTAGCCTATTAGCATAAAAGAACCGCATCTCCTGACTTTGGCATTTGAGTTTTATTGTGGTGCCAGGTTTTGGCAAAGAAGCAGCATTTGTGAAGTAGAAATTATGATATCTCTGGTTCTTCTTTAGCAATTGGATTCTGATTTTTAAACTGTGAGCCAAGCAACATTGTAAATCAAATGCTAAAACAAGCCCCTAATTTCTTGTGTTTTTGGCCCTTTTAGCTTTCCATACATAAGGTCAAGGCCATACTTGCTTTTTACGTGCATGTGCAGACAATGGTATTTTGTGTTTATCTATGACCCCATCACTCATAGTAAGAAGTTGGCTGTAAGAAGCCTATAATTCATAAATTTACATCATTGAACATGAACATGTAAATTTCCATTATGATCATTTAAGCACATACTTTGCCTTCACTGGTTGTCACAAACCTTTGTACCATTTTTGTGTGAAATATTGCAGGTCTCAGACAGTGCATGCATTCTGAAACACAGTAAAGATTTACAGTGGCAATATAGTATGTAAGTGCAGTTTGGTCGTGCAAAAGCAGAGTGCAGTGCCTAGAGAGGAAAACAAGCTAGGCAGTGAAAAGCAGTGCTGACATTTATTTTTTCTTTCCCCAGGGAGTATTTGGCCAATAATGTGAGCGTGACTGTCTACCCAGTGAATGAGCCCTGGCTCTACTCCATTCTGTGGTGTAGCGGGGTGCCTTCTGTGTCCTCTGATGCCCCCCAAGTCCTCCGAAAGGTGCCTTACCCCATCTGGCTCATGGTAAACAGCTCTCCTCTCTCTCTTTTTTTCTCATCTGGTATCACACACGCACACAGACACACACACACACACACACACATACGCAGGCACAGACAAGGTCATACAGCGAGACAAGAGGACAGCAGGAGAGAGGACAGAGACTGACGAGGGCCCAGCAAGACTCGAGGGCAAGGACACAGAGAATTATGAGGGAGCTCAGTGTGGCGTTAGAGAACAACAAGACTCTGGGAAAGAGTCAGAGATGAGGGCACTGATGTGAACTTGATATTTGGATGTTGATGGTGACCTCCAGTGGCGCTGACTAGAAACTGCTTTTCTCTTTTTCTTGTCTTACAGAGTCAGAATGCTTACAACTTCATCTGGATCACTTCAGATCTCGTGTCCCTCAGCATAGTCATTGGGATTTTCTGTTTTCAGAAGTAAGTACAGTTTAGACTGAAATGTTGTGTTTCTCTTTAGCTTGTGTGTTAAACCAGATGTTATCTACAGTAAATGTTGACAGCTCACACTGAATATACAGTACATTAACAACATTTCAGTGTTTGGTTGTACCTGAGCACAGTATTGGTCTTATCCAATGTGCTGCTTCTACACTGACTGTTCACTCTGTTCTTTTCTTTTCTTCTCTTTCCTTTCTTTTTCTTTGTTTTTTCCCCACACTGTTCTTTTGTCTTCTAAACGTTTCATGTTTCTTACCCATGCTACAACCGCTCATTGTCTTCCTTTCCCCCCTTTCTGATCTGACATTCTTACTTTGTCCTGTGCTCTGCCTGATCTGCATGCAACCTCCCTCCGCTGCCCCCTGGCATCTGTCAGCTATCATATGATCAGGTAACTGCTGCGACTGCCACAGCCTTTGTTTCTGCCTCCGTGTCTGTCCTCATTGTGCTTTTTCTGCCCCACACCCCGAGACTGATCTCCTCCCTTCTTTCCATGCACTAACACTAACTTTTCATTTCTTCATCTTTGTGCATTCAATAAATGTGTAAATCTTCTTTTTTAAAGTATATTTAATGTGTCTGCACTGCTGAATTAAAAGGTGCAGTAATCTGACACCCCTTATGTGCACTGTAATAGTTTGTGACTGTGTGTGCTGTAACAGGTGGAGGATAAACGGGATGCAGAACTGTAACCCAGAACAGATTATGCTAAGCGCCATGACACGACAGTCCAGTCGGGACGTCAACGCCATGAAGGAGAAGCTCATATTCTCAGGTGCAGCTCTCACTACATTCACACCAGGAAATACTCATTCACATTTGTTGTTTTTGGTGCATACAAATTAAAAAAGTTGTGGTGATGCAAATTGTGTGCACTTGTAATGTTTAGTAGGCCCAGTACACATCCTCATAAGTAATATGAATGGTCTAAGTAATAGGGAAACTTTTTGTCCTGTGGTCAGTGAATGGCAGATGTATAGTCCTGTTTAGAAATGCCAGCTGTTAGTAGATTTAGCATCATCATCATGTTTTTTGTCATCTTTTCCAGAACTGAACAATGGGCTCAGCAGTACAGAGGAGCTTTCTCTGTATCCTGACAACGGTTATGCGATATACTCTCATGGAGGCCTCAGTCACTGAACAGAACACACAGCCACAGCAGGGAAATCGTGATGTTACTTTCAGTAGTAAATTCCAGGGAAACTGACCTTTCAGTCAACTCATCCTGTAAGTGATGAGAGTGTGGATACCAGACTGGAATGTAAGAACATCTTCACATCACATTTTGAGATAGAAATTCAATAACACTTGATGTTTGTAACATTATTAGAACTTAGTGAAGGGTGTGGTTACTGGGCCAAAATCCATCTGACCACGAGACAATAAAAACTTTTCTGTACTACTTGCTTGAGTGACCTTCTCAACAGATCGACAGTATTTGAGCTAACAAAGCTGTTACTTCACTGTTGCTTTATAACAGAGCAAATGAGCTGCGTAGTGTTCTGTATAATACATGATGTAAATATCATCAGTGTCATTTTACATGTTTTTATTTTGTCCGTCTGAGAGGATTGTCAGAGGTTTAGACATATGAACTGTATATTTTCTGTTTGCATTCATTATCATTTTGACTGATGTCTTGTTTTGTATGACAGACTGAATAGGGTACTGTATGTTTTGTTGCAGTTTGATGGGATGAGGGTATTTTGAGGGGGACTCAGAGCACTGTATATTATGTTCAATGTTCTAATCTTTTTTTTGCCTCTCTTCTATCATGCCATGATTGATTTACTTTATAGCTGCAGTAGCTGTTACAACTTTCACATGGCTGCCTTTTGGTAAATAAATGAACTGGTAGCATATTGTAGAATACTTTTTGTCTTTTAGTTTAATTATAGGGGAACATATATGAAGCTACAACTACACTTTTACTGATCTCTGAATATTCCTGTGGTGCGGTCATCAGGTCAACCACCAAACAAAATGAAATTCCCGTCAGCCTGATTACACTAAAGCTTTACTTTTTTGTGTTTTGTAGCAAATGCTATGACGCTTGTATGCTAAATTAAAATGGTGAACACGGTAAATACAGTACATCATTAACATCAGCATGTTTGCACTACACATGAGTATTTACCCCTGTCTAAGTCTTAAGATATTTCCAAAGCAGCATTCTGTATAGTTATTTCAAAAAGATCAAAGAGAATCATATGTTGTTACTTATTGAAAAGTGGTGAAAAGTGGTGAAATGCCAACCACCAATGCTACAGCATTTTGTTAAAGTGCTGGCTACAACAGGAAGTTAGGAGGCACTTTTCTAGTTGCCCAGGAAATTTGTAGTAGTTATGGTATTTTACAAAAACAATTATATGTTGCATTAAAAGTTTAAAACTACTGTATAGTAGCAACGACAGTGTCAAAGGGCCTGATTTTAGAGCGTACTAAGCTTTAAGTTCAATAAGAAAATTCCATCATTACTGTGCAAAAGTATCAAAATGATAACTGTGATCTTATGTGGAGCTGCAATTAATGATTAATAACTAATAATGATCAACGGAAAATGAACATTTAAATTTGAGTCATTTTTAAGCGAAACAGAAAGTGGCAAATGTGATGTGTTCACTGGTTTAATAATGAAAGTCTACTATTATTATTAACTACAATATTACATACTGAGTTTGTTTACAACCGCATATTTGATTCCTCTATTCCTACTCTTTATTTGCTTGTACATGGGCTGCTTTGTTATTTTTATAAGTATGTTATGTAGGCTCGAACATGTTGACACAACTGTACAACTGACAAAAAAGTATGATTTAATGAATCATGAGTTACTGTCAGTGGAGTTTCTGCAGGCAGATACTGTAGCATTTCCCTTTAACATTTGTACATTTCATGTAGTGATACTTTCTGATGCTCATCATACACATTACATGAAAAATATCATTTTCCAAAAAATAAACTGGATTCACAAATGTTTAATTTCAAACAAATTACCTACATTTTATTACAGTTTCAGTTCACTTACCATTTACAGATACACATCCACTGGTGGAGCTGAAGGGTTAGCAGTGGTAAAGGCTCGACATGGACATTTTATTGTGTATAATTAGAAATTCAGTAGTTGTAAGAAATCAAAAACAACAGCTTTTGATTCATGTTCTCAACATCACAGTAAGGAATAAAACAGGCATCAAGAAAGAATAGATTATTCTCATGAAGTCATGGTCTCTGCTGGTAGAGGGTGTTCAGAGGGGACGCGATGGTGTGTGTGTTCTGCGTTGCAGTCAGGGCTGTCAGATGGCATGATGTGGCAGCTGGAACCTCTTGGGTAGTTATTCATATGCGCCTTCGTGTTCTCACTGGGGGTCTCGGCCTCCTCATTGACCTCATTTTCAGACTGACTATCAGCTGTAAAGCAGAGAAAGGAAGGTTGGCTGGGTGTAGCATTAGAGGGCTGAATAAATGAGCACAAAGTAATCTTTCAGAGATATTATTCCTGTGCATTAAGGCTGAACAACTTGTCTGTCTGCAGCTGTCCTTGTGTGTCCTGCTCTATTCTCAGAAACACTCTTTGGGGTTATCCTGTTATCCTTAACCTTTTTAGCTCACCTCTTAAGACCCGGATACCCTCCCAGTCTTACTGCGTGAGGTGTAATATCACCTTTTTTTCCTTTCTGAATCCAAATGTGTCTGAGCTTTTTTTCCCCCAGTTTTATGGTGTCACAAATTGTGTGTGATGGTGACGCTGTCCTCACATGACATTTCACGTGTTTCCCATTACTCACAGCACAGTTGCCGCAGGCAGTCGACAGCAGCGAGCAGGCGGTGCTTGTGCTCTGGATCAGTCACGTTCAGCTCCATCAGGTGATGCTCCTTCAGACTTACCAAGTCATCGACTGTCTGATAACCATTCAGCTGCAGAGATGAGGAATACTCCTGATGTAGTAAATGAGAAATAAAACATCATGTAGAACACCCTCGTGTCCGGAAAATGATTCTTACTAAGTTAAATCTGTCTGAAACAACTAAAAACAAAATACCTCCAAACTAAGGTGCTTCAACAATTCCTGGACAGTTGACTTGTGTCTCACTCTGTGACCGTGTGTCTCAGGACTCTCCTCTGTTAGCACATCCACATAAATGAACTTGAAATTTCCTATTCTGCCATTCAGCATGCCTGTCCATGTTCCCATGGGGGACTTAGAGATGATGTCAATCACATCTCCCACCTAAATGAAAGTTCACTTTTATTACATTTGTTTATGTGGGACAAAAACATTACACACATATGTTTCAAACCACAATTACTTAGGTTACTTTCTACTTTAAATCTGCAGTCCCTGGCCAAGTATATACAAACCACTGTTAGAACACTGCCTAATTTGCATATAACACACAAATTCAAAGACAGATACTAAAACTAAACATTGTAAGAAGCTGTACTTACATTAGGCCTGTATACTAACATCTGACAGCTAACACGCTCACATAGACAGTGCTAACAGGTGATGATCTTCTCAGTTTAATGTGTTTGTTTGCTAATTAGTACAGTAAATGCAAATGAGAGTGCCATTAGCATTGGACATATTTTTGGCCTGATCATAGTGCTACATGAAAACTTTATGATTCAACAAAGTCTCATGACAATTACTCCAGTACTTCCTACTGTGGATGTTCAAACATTCAGACACTTTATACAAAAAAGCCAGTGTGGGGGAAGCACCACAGTCAGATGGATTCAAACTTTGGGGGCCATGAACGTGAACGTGTGGACAAAATGCCTTGGCAATTCATACTCTACTCGTCCAGATATTAGGCCTACATTCTGACATTGCATCCCGTCCAAGCTTGTTTACCTTGAGTTTGAGGGATTCTGTGTCATATGGACTTGGCACGTGGTCTGTGTGGACTCGAGCTCTGCCACAGAAGTGTCTTGTGTACAGTAGATCATCCTCCAGCCTCAGACTGCCTCTGTTACTGGAGTAGTCTGACCCACTGGTGACTCCACCTGGGGAAGAGCACACAAACAGCAGGGTTCAATGAGGGGCAAGCTAATTACTATGTACAGTTCTACCACTTTCTGATTGTTCACATGTCAATGACAAGACAGCACGAGTCCGGGTCAGGGATTGGGTTTGTGGGAAGTTAGTGTGGCTCTACTAATTAGTGCATCTGTAGCAGAGCAACATGATACTTGAGCCTCCAAGTAGGGGTTGCATAATTCATCAGATTGTGGTGGTGGAGTACACTTGGTTCTCTGCCTGAAGGTTCTTACTCGAGGAGCTTTGCCCACTGTTGAGGCTGTAGAGGCTTTCCAGAGAGTTACTGAATCGTCTGTGTCCTTTGGTAAATGGTCGCCCAATACCTATGTCCCGCTTCAGTGCTTCATCCATCTGTTTGTTTCCATTCTGCAAAGTAAAAACACCAAGTCACACTTTGATTCTGTCTTATGTGCTTTTGGGTCTCTATCATCTGTTATCTCTCACTACAGGCAAACAAAAGACAAAACTAACCAACCAGAAAGCTGAGCCAGGACCCTGTGCTGCTGTGTTTGATTGCTTGTGTGATGGAACAGCTCAGTATCCTTGTTTATGCTGCCACACGCAGCTTCCCTGGCAAGCAAAATACTTAATCCCACAAAAGTTACCTAGCTTTTTATAGACTTAGGAGGTGCACGATGAACATAATCCCCTACTACCTGAGCTCTCCTTTTAACTTCTTGTACACAGTATTCAAGTGTTCACCACTCCTCAACTTGTAAATGTGACATAGCATATGTACAGGATCACAGTGTATCCATGACCACTTTCTCTGGAGATTTTATTTGGTTTGTTTGTTGCTTTGTGCAACAAAGTTTGTCTGGCTTTAAGGTTGATTTTAGATAAATGGAGGTCAACTAATAAATGATGATGTATCATTAGGAGTTAACATAAAGTGCTCCACCTTTACCAGCTGCTGCTTTGGTCCACACCAATTCTCCTTAGTAAAATTTGCCATAATTTGCATATTTAAATGTTAAAGGTTTGTAAGCTAGGTTTGGACTAGACTTGAAAGACAGTACATGAAATTCAGTGCAATTTAAAATACATTGCTTTTTTAAAGGAGTACTTGTATTTTTAAGTCTGTACTTTGTACTTCAACTTGACTATATTATTTTAAGTGTTACTTCTACTTGTAAGTACTTTTACGTTTACTTGAGTATTGACTTTGTGTACCTCTACCACTTCTGGAGCCTGATAAATCTACGATTTAATGAAACAGCTTGATGATGTGCTGTCATTTCAACCAAACTTCATTTAGAAATGTCTTAGATTAACATTCAAACATTATCACTGATGAAAATGCATTTGAAAATATGGAAAAAATGATGTACAACCTGGTGACACCATAGAGATACTGTTGGCTCACGTTTTACCAATTATTAAACCAGACTAAGCAGATATTATAAGTTTGAATTTGAATGTGTGTTTAAAGCCCTTTCTGCAACATAATAAATGATGGTTTGATTGATAGTTCACAGTCTGGCAGAGCAGGTGTGGGTCTGACAGCTGTGTAGCTTGGCGACAAATGTTATTTCATTATGTGCGAACCAAGCAGTGACGTGAACTTAAAACTGGTTGATTAACATTAGCTTTACAGAGTTCATGACATACAATGGTGGCTGTCAGCAATCTCTCCGGCGAGGCCTTGCCGTGCTTCCTGTCACTCCGTGATGCAGCCTCTGTTTGCCGTCCCTGCTGGCCCAGTTGAGCTGGATCACCATTCTGCTCGTGCTTTTCCTTTAAAAGCAAAACACTGTAAATGAAATAAGAGTGGCGCACATTTCCTTTCTAAGCATCGGATTTGGTGGAGGATGGTTGAGGAAGCTAAATTTCTAAATGGATCTGGCAGATTGAGGATGTTGGTTTTCTTACCAGACAGCATCCATTATCCTGCGGATTCATTAAGGGCGGGTGCTGTCTGAAGGCGTCAAATCTCCCAAATCTGGTCAACTGTTTGGGTAAAAGAGAGATTAAAATGTGTGTTTTGTAGTAACAGATGGGCATGTTATCTGCAGGACATGTTTGTGTGTGTGTACGTTCTCCCTTTGACCCCAACAACACAAACAATTTGTATTTATTACCTGTTTATGTGTTCTGAAATTAGGTTAAACCCTGGCAGCAATACAGCTCTTTGATAATATCTTTTAATCCTGAGTGAAAATGCTGTGATATTTGTCTTGTACTATTTACTGTGATACGTTAAGAATATGATTTCACTAACATGTGGGGAGAGGTTCACTGGTAGCTCTCATCATCTCAAGGTCTATATTCTTATTTCTTCTACACAAGTATTATTAAATGGCACAGTATGACAGCAGTGTTTGACCACTAGCTTCAGTTTAGTAATCCCTTAGTGCTGATCTTAGAACATCTGTTACACTGAGTCTCACTTCATTTCCCAACAATGAGCGAACTGAGCCTTACTGCCACCATCATAGTTCTGTTGTTGGGACAGACTATACAGGACTATTAATAACATCATCCACTGTACTAAAAACAATCATTCAACCATAGATGTATTTACTGTGTGGTGCATTTTTCCAATTTACAATTAATGATTTTGAAAAGGAGCAGGTCAAAGATCTGATCATTTGCTGAAATATTAACATTTCCTCCCACGTTGAGGCACTTCAGTTATTACTCCCCTTGGGATCACTCTCTCTCAGTCAGCTCTAATGTGTGGTAAAGAGTCAGGTTTTAATTAGTAATCAACAAAACTATTTTACTCTAGCAAATAAAAGAGAAGAGTCACTGACTGAAGGCCAAGTCTATTGATTTGTAGACTTCTGAGACTATTTCTGGAACAGTACCTTCATAAAATTGTACGTTCCTGCACTGTCACTGACTAGATCTTATGTAGTTTTTCAAAATAATGTAGGCTGTTTGTTCAAGGGCCAGTCCAGCAACATCACATTGAATCAAGGCCCAACATTTTGGCTTGACTGAAGGGCCAAACAAGAACAAAAGTAGAATAGTACTGTGGTATATGCATTATATGTATATTTATTGGAGATGACCCAAGGAGATGAAATGTTGTTTAAAAGAGAGTGAAAATCTTGTTTGGACGCCAAAATGTTTCCTCAGACTTGACAAAGCTCCACTGGAGCCACGGAAAACACGGTTTCTCTCTGAATGACAGGTAAATCCAAGTTCAAATAAAACTGGCACAGTGAGTGGCGTGCCTCTTTAACTGCATCTTCATTCATCATTCATGTGCAGCTCCCTGACATTAAAGTCCAAAACTGCTCTTTGCTTCCCAGTCATCAATATGTTATAAACCAAATTTGTAACAATATTTAGCATTGTTCCGTCTCAGCAGGAGGACCCATACACCAACATGATGTTATCACCTCTGTTTCATAAACAGCAGTTTATGAAGCATTAGCTGTATTGAGGCTGAAAATGAACTTAAGCTATAAGAGCTTTTGTTCAGAATACTATGAAAGCAATTTAAAAAACCAAGTATTAGCTACAGATTTAAATTACAGTTCAGTTAGTTTAAATGTTCCCACAAAGCTCAGAGGTGCAATTAGAAAGTCAGGCTCAGCAAAGCACAGTTTAATGACACTGTGGAGATCTGGGAGTGGGCTGCATATAAAAACTGCAGCACCAGAAAGGTTGAGACAGTTTTTTAACATAATTCCACGATAACATTACACAAAGAAGAAAAAATCTTACCATGTTCTGTGAGAGGTGCAGATCTGTGATGGAGCGGATCATTTGCGGGGGAGATGGATTACACTGTTTGTTGTCCAGCTCCTGTATCAAACTCTCAAAGCGTTCCCATTCTGTGGTCCGTGGCAGCGACAAGGTTGCGCCGCAGACCCACAGCTCGTGACGAGCCTGGTGGCAGGTGTGGTAGAAGGGACTCCACGGCTGTGGACATTCAAATGGGCTCCACAGATGATTTGCAACACTTGGTGTCCAAGCGTCTTCCTCCTCTGACTTTTCATGGTGTTTGGCCTGTTGCTGCTGATGTGACGGAGCATTTTCAGAGGGCTTCTTTGTTCTCCTCCCAAGGCCAATGCAGGTTAACACTGGATTGCTGTTATTCAACACGTCAGGTAAATTATCTGAAGATGAGCAAAAGTTATTTTTAATTACCACTGGTACAAATAAAGCAGCTTCTCTGACAGACTGAACAACATCACCCACAACAACACACCGTTATTCTCTTTCCCAGCTCCACTCCAATGTTCCTTCTTAGCATGCACCAGGTTCTGTAACTTTTTTAGTCTTCTTGTTTGTATTGATTCTGCTGTGTCAGCTGCAGTTTCACTGTCCTGTAATAAGGAAACAATACATGCATTACATTAAATTTTGATTCTTTAGGTGATAATACATCTGTACTTTTATTTCAGTAAGATTTTACATAGTTTAGATCTGCCTCTGATTTATTTGTGCTGTAGTATTTTCAGTATGATGATCTGAACACACTGTACACACTAAAGTTGACCCTGCGTCATTACTCATAAAGATGCTGCCGCATCACTTGTTGTCATCTGTGTAGATGAGAGAGATGAGACTGAGAGAGCTCGCTGTCCTGCTGTGGTGTCCTCATCTCCGCTATCAGCTTGTTGGCATGAAAAGTATTGAACAGGACGAAATCCAGGTGTTCTCAAGAACGCAGGGGAGATATAAAATACCCTTATAAAGGAGATTCCAAAGTAGATTAAAGTGACCAGTGGATGATCTGATTTGGCTGACATACAACTGACCTCCATCACGTTTACTTCACACTTACTTTTTCCCCCAAATAAAATTTTTTACTGAGTTAAGACAGATTTCTGTGTTTAAAAGTGTGTTTAAAAGCCAGCTCATTAATATAAAATATAGTATTTTTATTAGCACAGATACTTTACTGTGACAAATCTCTTGTGTGATAGGGCGCTTTAAACAAGTAATGACTTGACTTGAGTTGACTACTCACTGTTTTCTCCTGTTACATAAGCAGGAAAACAAGCAAAGACAAACAACCACAGTCATGTGCGCCAGCATGTGCACAAACATCCAGGTATGCCAGATACAGGTCCCACATCACGCAGTCATGTGGGAACAGGATTACAAAAGACTAAACTCCACCACCTGCACAGCTTTGCAAATAATTATCATTTGTGCTGCTGTGCCCATGTGCGAGTGGCAGGATCTTCTCAAATGAAGCATGAAGGAAAAAAAAAGAATCTATTTCTCTGGATGCACCAAAACCTAATGTTGTTTATTAAGAGAATAGGTTGATTCAGGTTTGCTGTAAGGTGACAGTAGTGTGGTTTTACCTGAGCTGGTAGATCTGTCTGTGTCCTGTCAGATTTCAGCTCTTTCCCTCTGCCATCTCTTGTCATGTTGCTGTTCTGACAGGTAGCTTTACACGTCTCTGTTGGATTAATACACACCTCCTTAATGCACATATTATCACACACATACAATCTTTGTAATTTGCAACCTTAAATATAAAGTAAATAGCCGCCTGTAGCATCATACTCACTCAGAGCATCTCCCTGATAAGTTACATTGGCTATTTTATAGTTTAATATGTAACCTCAGAGGTTTGCTGCTATAAATACTTTGATTTTGCTCATCTAGACATATTTCTTTACCTCTATTCTGGATTTTCTTTTGATGAGTTAAGTCCTTCTTATTAGATGACATCCAGCAGACATGATTAATGTTTTTTTCTGTAATATACAAGGTGCAGGAAAAGAAGCAGATGACAAACTGTCATATTGTACCTGTATACAAAAAGGTTGAGCAGTGTAAGACAAAGATAAGCAGTGTCAGCAGGGGCTGGTTTACTTGTTAAAAATAACATTGAAACAGCAGCATCTGGGATCATTTTGTACCAACCTGATGTCTGATTGTCCAAAGTTGATGTCGGGACACATAACCTAAAATGACAAATAAAAGCAACACACATTTTAATTTATTCTAATCGGTGAAAGAATAGTGCAGAAAAGCTAAAGTATAAAATAAGTGAATTTATAATGACGTAACATCAACATGCTTAAAAAAGCGTTAGCTGAACAACATGAGCCAACAAAACTCACCATTTACTGTTGTGTTTTAATTTGAATCCACTCTGAGGTCGGTCCTTGAGGAAAAGAAATACAGCCATAACTTTCAGAACGGACAGAATAAACAGAAAAGAAATAAAAAGCAAAAAGATGCACTGGAGTTTAGCCAAGTGATCTGGAAACAGCCACTGTGTGTGAAATATGCAACAACTAGATGACTACCATGACCTTTTTTCATTTAGCACTATCAGCAGATCAACAGTTTCACTTCAACATCTAGTAAACAGACTGGCACAACACTTGGTATACTGGGAATTCATGGTATTCAGAGGATCTACTGTATAATATCTTACTCTAATGTTCACATGTGTGGTTAAAATGTCACCACAACTATTGGGTGGATTTCCATTAAAATAAATACAGACATTTAGGTTTCCCTCAGGATAAACTGAAAAACTGAACTTTTCCTCTGGCACCAACATTTCAATGTGTCCAGTACTTTGGTTTATGTCAAAATAACACCTGATCAAAACCAAAGTTACACCTCTTTCTAGTTCTTTTGTTTTCAGGGTGTTGACCCTTGGTTATGCAGGCAGGATTTCATCCTGTTTCACACTAACACTCTCTGTGTGTCCTGTTATTGATCTGTCACCAGTCGCCCAACTCAGCATATTGAAACTGGTTTGGAAATGACTCACTTTACCCTACATCAATGTTTAATTTGCTCTAGATCTGAAAGACAATAAACTCACAGCACATATGGATGGATCTGAGCCTCCCCACTCAGGCTTACGTCTCAGAAGAGCAGGGCTGCACTGGTACTTAGGTAGAACTTCCCTGAGTGTTTGGCTGCAGGCTGGTTCATATATACTTTCTGTGGAGCCCTCCTGAAAAGTAAAAAATCTTCAGTTTGAATAGTCACACCACTGATTCACTCTGCTTGAACTTTACCTTGGAGGAGGAATTGCCTGGAACAAATCATCAGTCCCAAAATGAAAAACCCTACACATGAGGAAAGCAAACATTATTCCAGTCTAATAGTTTGACCTCTGTAATAGTATAATTAATCTGCATGTCCAGTGTCTCACTCAAGCAGTGCAGGTCAGCCTGCATGAACGCACAGATTGAGCCAAAATAAAAAATGCTGGATTGTGTTCTGTTACACGTATGGGCAATATGTAAAAAAAAAAGGGAGAGAGAGGAGAAGAAGGAGAATATCTGGTAAGACTGGTACATGTGGTAAATCAATCACTGTTCCCTTTTATATCTAAAGGGATCATCACTGAGATAGAAGTTCAAGGGAGCACAACATTTACTGCATGCTTTTGTGTTGTCATGGTTTTAAGTTTATGAGGCAGATGACATGTTTCTCTGTTTTACCTGAGAGCAAAGCCCTGAATCTGGTGCTGAGTACTAGCGTAGTATTAACACTATAAACTATTAACTGTCACTAATCATCCAGTTCAACATACACAAGTCATGTTAAAGAAATAGTTAGAACCACTTTCTGCACTTTGCATTGATGGATCATTTCTTTTCCTGTTTCATTAAATACTATATTAACCAGTGACAGTTTAGAGAAAGCATAATTATGCACTAACTTAAACTGTGATTACATTACAGGAACACAGTTAAGTAAGTCTGAAAAATGTCTCATGTTAACAGGATCATTATTATCAAGATATTATATTTACACCTGTAAGTAACCTGTGCAGCACATAGGAGCTCAGCAAAAGAAGACTGCATCAAGGAACTAGTGAATCTTAGAAAGCAGGAAAGTTGTTTGTGGCTTTGTGTGGTTCCCCAGAGAGCTCATTCAGATGCTTGTCAACAACAATAGCATCAGCAGAGTGTCCCACAGCGGCACACTGAGTTTCCTCTGCTTCTAAAGGCTGCAGGCGACAAAACAAGTGCTGCTAATAGACAAACCTAAAATGCACAGGAGTTTAGAAGATGATGGATCTTACCAGTGTGAAGCAGAAGAGGTTCATGTTCAAAAGTCCGTGTCAACAACAGTGGAGCCAAGTGGAGACAAGCCGCACGCCGTGGCCTCTGGGATACACAAACACACTTTGACACACTGCCAACCGCCCACCCCACCCCCCTACTCAAACACACTCATGCACCCTAACACACCCCGATGATGTAAAGGCTCATGCAGCCCCCATGCTCTCCACAGCCCAGTGGCTTAATCCTAGTTTCAAATCCCTCGCATAATCCAATAAATGCAGTGAGCCATCACTGTCCAGCACTGGCAAGAGCCAGGCCACCTGCAACAAGGAGACAATAAACAGCACGGGGCGGCTTTGTTTAGCATGTGTCTCACATAACTGTGATAACGATCCAATAGAGACTAAGTAATCGCTTGTGAGGTCAAATACAATGAGACACATTGTACAAACAGTGACAAACACATTTTTCTTATTATTCGTGCAGTGTACACTGATTCTCTGAGGTCACCATATCAAATGTGTTTCATGATCTACTGTATGTCTGGATAATACAATTAGTAGTTTTACTACAATGTCTGCCATTATTTCTAAATGTTTGTGGGGAAAATACATTTGATTTAGCAGTGAGAGCAAAGATATTACATTATCTCTATGATGGAAAAATGAATAAACAGGAAAATACACAGACAAAAGCATAATTGCACCATTTTCCTGCTGCAGTGATCAAGCCCATTTTACAGTGTGTGTTTCCCCAGGGAAGCTGCCGAGACATTTACCGGTGGGCAGCCTGAGGAAATGTCCATATTTCACTCCGACAAATCCCCAACATCTCTGAATACGACCCTGTTATTACAGTCATTTCTTTTCAGCCACTCTGAGGATAAACATCAGTATAAAACTTTAGGTTCCAGACAGAGGTCCTAATAAAGAGGTGTCTGAAACTAACATCACAATAAACATCTTCTCCTGCCATGCTGTCATTTAACCCTAAGATAGAGAAGAAAACCTTTCATCTTGTTGTGATCAGAGCTCTGCTGCAGAATTAGGTCAGAGAATGAGGACAATATTTTTTCTCTGGCAAAACAAAAACTCTTCCAGAGAGATAATTCAAGAGTCTAACTGTTTATCAGTTCAAAAAATCATGTGTCCACCTCTGTGTTTACGGTAGCACATTCACGAAATCTGGCCAAAGAATGGTCTAAATCAAAGCAGCAGGTGTCGGGATACTACTGGGGAGTCAATATTCAAACACTGTGTAAAATTGGTAGTGTATCTTATTACGAATAACACTGGAATCTTAATTAGATTTGCATGAGGTTTTGTGTTTATTAGTATTGCACATCATAGTTGTTAATGATTATTTTAGATACAGTGATTGTCTCTGTGTCAAATATCAGTCCAACTTATTACATGTCAAAGTTGCTTATTGCAAATAATGAAGTGAATGATTCAAATGATAAATACTGATTTCAAGTTTTGTTTTATTTGTGGTTTGTTCAAGTGAAAGCTCATTTTCAGGGGCATCCTGGTTCACCCAACACTTCACCTGGTTACACACATCCACACCTGGAAACTGTCCAGTGCAAGCACACTCTGATCTCCAGGTTACTGAGCAGTTGGGGATTAATTGGTTTGCTCAAGGGCACCTCAGCAGTGGTGGTGACTTATTCTCCAGCCTCTAGGCTAACACTGCCCACAAGCTTATTATGCTGTAAGTAGCTTTTAGTGCTGTAGCATATTAAAAATGTTATAGCAGCATATTTAAAATGTTACAGCTGCTGCTGCTGGAGTGTGACCCCTGCTTCAGAACATCTGCCACAGTCAGAGCTTGACATCAGGGCTAATGTGGAAAGCCTGGCGTAGTTTCATGCTGTTAAGCCATTTGGGGCATACTTTGAGTTGTCGCGTGTTTTTGAAAGATTAATTATATTTAACTCAACCTGACTGAGCCATGTCGAAATCTCAGCTGATTATGTAAGTCAAGCTCCAGAATATGTGGTGACTCCCTTCCAGGAAGTTAGCAGCATGAAAATCACTTTTGGCTCGTGTTTATTGTGGATGTTTCAAAATCATATTTTGATTGATTGATTTAGTTTAGTGTTAGAAGGTTTGCTCATGACTCAAAAAATGCTCAATTGGTTCAGACACAATTGTATGTTTCAAATTATATCAATATAATTTTTTAGGTGTTTTAAAAAACATTACAGCGTCTATTCAGTTAAATCCATCTCATCACAACTACCAGATGAGCTAGTTTAAAGCTACAGTATGTAACTTATTTCATTTGTTTTTTTTGTTTTTTTAATATTGTAGAAATTTGCTCCATAACATAATGTATTGAGGTGCTGTTAAAGCTTCCTGTGACACAGACTCACAGAACAACACTGGCAGAGTGAGGTTTAGACAGTGTCATGTTTGAGCATTGTTGGTATTCAGTGTTGCTGTACTGGCCTCTACTGGGGTTGGTTGGGAATATAGATTTGTGAGTTCAAAAACTCAGTAGGCCTTACTTTAATCCTGACGTTCCATCCTAATAATCGTCAATGACAAAAATATAATAATAATGATACTACCTTTTGTGCTCAGATGAGACTCAGGCACATGCTGTGTATGGGATGCACCTCACATTGTAACATCATGCATATCATGAGCTATTTAACTTTGCATTCTCAGATAGACACAGCACCTATGCCTGCAACATTCCATACACAGAGAACAATGACAGGGTAACTGTTCCACCATCATTCTGTAATGTGGTGTATGCTGATTACACTGTGCATTATTGCATCTGAAACACCAAACTAGTGCACTGTTTATGCTCCTGGAAATGTAAGAAACACTGTGCTGTAGCTATGCTGACATTACTCGAGCCGTTTTACGTTGATCCTGTAGATGGCAGTGTCACACCTACTGATTTGAAAGTGGCTCTGAGCTCATCTCACATCTTTACGGCTCAGTTCTACGGTATACGAGCACTTCTTATTAATAATGTCATAAGAGGGTGTCTGAGGAATTTATGTAAACTGACATTTTAAAGTTTTATCTCCTGTAATGTTAAATTCTCTACGTGTGTTTATTTAAATTCTTGAATATCCTTCAGTCTAATAAAGTTACAATATGCAGCCCGCTATGATTTTATATTACTTGCATAATTTTTTACCCAATGCAGCAACAGTTATCCTTCAAAAGTTTAATTAAATGCTGTAATTCTTCTTTTGACAGTCTGAATGTAATATAATCCACCGGTTCCCATTATGCAGCCTTCCACTGCGTGTAATTATAATATTAAATCACACTTATGGCTTCAGCCTAAATCTGCTGCTGCTCTAGGTAAAGTTTGACCTCCAGTCTCAGGTAAAAGTACAATTCTCACTCTCTCCTACGTGTTTCCTTCAAACGGGGGATGGAGACTACACCTTTGACCCTGCTCCCAACCTCTCGTTTACCCAGCATTCCTGTGTTGACCTCTGACCCCTGGATGCACAGAATCACAGCCCGGAGGCTATGACCTGGCGCCCTTTATTACGACCTTTTGAACTTTTAACACCCCCGAGTCAAAAAGTGAAACAGTTTGTTACCTCGGAATAAATGACCTCTCGTGCCCTTGTCCGGCAAAGGTATGTGAGTATGTTGACCCCTCAACCTTTCATTAGCGCTTCCTTTTATTACACCGTTTCCTCCCTGTTGCCTCGTCAGCACATCACAGAGCAGGGGAGGGTGGGGAGGCAAGCAAAAAAGAGAACGAGGAGGAAAGCAAAAGAAAGCCAGAAAAGACAGAGAGATGTTAGAGGCAGCAGGAGAGGGAGGCAGAGAGAGAGAAAGAGATGAGGATGTAAAATGAGGGCAGCAGATAGGACCGAGGAAAGATAGATAGGCGGCATCTGCTGCGTTGACTGAAATGTCACCTTTAAATGGCTTCCCCGTCCTTGATGCCAGACCTCCCTATCTGATCTTCATTCTACTTGGGAGTTGTAGTTCTGATGACTTAATGTAGGACACAAAACAGATCTCTCATAAAATACAGCCCCAGTTCAAGATAAGCTCTGAGCGAAAGGAAAAACTATTTCTCATGCCTCCTGTGACTCTGTGAATTGTACTGAAATTGACCATTTGCGTGTTAAGTCAAAGGTCATTGTGCCATGTATGAATAAGATAATTGGATTTTTGTGGCTTGCTGATACAGAGAGCTTACAGGGTGATGCAGCTACTTGTCCCCACTACTGTAATTCTTTTTTTCACCCGTGTTCTGCTCTCAAATTATATGAAATCTGCTTTTCGGACACTGTTTGTATAATAAGACACTTCTGCTCATCGTAAGCACATTCAGCTGAAGTCGAATAGACCTGATATTAAATGTAGTTATGAGAATTTAGCTTTAATGTTCCTAATGCTAAAAACACATTTATTGTGTAATTCCAATAAATCTCATGCAGCTAAATATGCCCAAAGGCGAGAATGGCACATCCACATCTGGAAGGTGGCAGATCTTGGTAACTGTCACTTGACATGAGATGCAGTTGACATGTGTAAGAGATATGTGTGTATGTATGTGCGTGTGTGTGTGTGTGTGTGTGTGTGTGTGTGTGCGCTGTGTCAGAGGAGTAGAGGATGCACAGCATTTTGGGGTGAAGTCAGATCATGCGGACATTGCCTCCGTGTGGCGGCTTGCCACAGGGCACAGCGGTGCCACACTTGATGTCATTTCTATCTTAAATGTCACTCTCAGTAAGCCCATCACCATCTACTGGCTCGTGTCCCCGGGGCCACATTCACTCTTCAACCTTACAGTAATGCAGCAAAGAGGAGAGGGCAGCCAGACCTCGTCTGCGGCTCTCTATGGCCGCTGTTTATTCCTCTTTTACATAATCTATTGTGTCACTGTAGGTCGTTAAACTCAGAGATGCACTGAAAAACATAATGAGGCTCAGTGGACCTGTGAAAGCTGCACTGTGTGTGTTTACATGCACTGTTGACGTGTGCTCACTGCTCTTACCTCTGGCCCTAAAATGACCTTTGATCCAGCATGACCCAGAGGTCATGAAGTGCCCTTTCATTCCCACTGGTGTGGTGACAGCCAGGCTTATTACCCACACTGTCTCTCTGTGAGAGCCATAAAACCAGTCATGGCTGTAGGATGATGCTCGTGCTCCTTTACTGATACACTATTGCTTTTGTCTTCCAAAGTTATTAATGATTAACATATGGGCAGCGGTGACAGTTTATCACACATCATAATGGCAAAAGCCAAAAAAGTTAATATGTTAACATCAAAATAAAAGTATAGCACATAGAATTTTAGTGGTTTAACAAGTCACTCTTTAGAAAATAACCCACAATAAAAGCATATGTGTTTTATTATGGTGCTGAATACCACACGATCATGTTTCTATCAACATCTACATTAAAATGAATCTAGAACGGATTCACTGAAAAGATGAGATAAACATAAATCCCCATACTTTATTGATGTCCAAAGTGATCAATAAAGTATGTTATTATTATTAAATGGGCTGGATCAAGTTAAACAGTAGGATTCATCACTAAAATTTGATATAGAACCTTTAAAAGATAAATTAAATGAGGGATTTTAAAAAATCAATTTCCATTTTGGTTTATTGTTTCCACATTTATTTTTCCACTCCACCTATTTACTGTCCTGTCAGTTTTAAGGACAAAGATGTGCACACTCAGTATCAAAGTTCAGACATCGGTGTATGCAAATATCACTTGTCCAATGGTGGAATATTTTTTATTGAATGTGCAGGTTGGTTGGCCTCATTTATTTCTTTGGAAAGTCTGATGTTCATAATAACCTATGAAAGCACTCATAATTTAACATAATTTAACATTAAAACTTCAATGTTCATCACGTGGCCCAGAATTAATTTTGCCCATATACAAGCATTGGAGAAAAAAAACAGTTTCACAATGGTATATAAATTTTTTTTCTTGGTAGACAGTAAACATTTGTATGATCGCTGTAAGACAAAAGCAAGTAATTGATTTTTTTTTAGCACAACATGGGCTATGCTGGAACTCTTCAACGTTTTACTCATTCTGCACAAGAAACAACGACATGCAGACGGTAATAAGCAAAGCTGACTTTTTATTTCTATCTAATTATTTCAAGGTAAATAAGTAGTGTCATATTTGTAATTGTGAATGTGAAACACAAAGTGCGTTTACAGTGTCTAGCAGGGATATAATAATAGGTACAGTACATTGATTTATTATTAATAATTGAAGAAGACAGCTCCTACTGATAACCAAGCAGAAGTCATTGATTGGTTAGAAGGGCGAACCTCACTCTAAAATTATAAGTGACAGCACCTCTCCAAAATAATATACAATTTGCTCCTTTAAAACAAATTTGTTAGTTATTATAGTTTATTATAACTATATATTATATAGTTATTAGTTATATATAAAACTTATTTCTAGGAGACAAGGAAAAATGTTCTCTCACACTTAAGTGGCTGAAAATAACAATTACTGCAGGTTTAACTCAATTTCCATCATTTGTAGCCTACATGTGAGCAAATGTGGTGCTAAATGGTGGTTTATGAAATCTGTATTTTCTATACTGCACATGTCATTTAAACAGGAAAAGATGTGACAGTTTAATAACTCAAACTAGAAGTACAGCCTGGCAGTTGTATGCCTCCACCAGATTTGTCTTTCTGTCCAGACTTGTATGATATGTGTAGTGAAGACTTAGAATTTAATAAAAGAATAGCTTTTTTGGTAAAATAGAAGTAATCGCTCTTTTCACATGTATGATTCTAGTGAATAAGTTTCAGTGAGAAACGGACACAGTGCTGCTGTCACTTGGAGACCATTTTTACAGAGGAGTATTTCGCAGAGGAGTATTTTACAGAGGAGTATTTCGCAGAGGAGTACTTTACAGAGGAGTGTTTCGCAGAGGAGTGTTTTACAGAGGAGTGTTTCGCAGAGGAGTATTTTACAGAGGAGTATTTTACAGAGGAGTATTTTACAGAGGAGTATTTTACAGAGGAGTGTTTTACAGAGGAGTGTTTCGCAGAGGAGTATTTTACAGAGGAGTATTTTACAGAGGAGTATTTTACAGAGGAGTATTTTACAGAGGAGTGTTTTACAGAGGAGTGTTTCGCAGAGGAGTATTTTACAGAGGAGTATTTTACAGAGGAGTATTTTACA
>JAUMHL010000006.1:2726324-2753700 GCA_032362345.1 Sandelia bainsii | reverse complement strand
ACAGAGGAGTATTTCACAGAGGAGTATTTCACAGAGGAGTATTTTACAGAGGTGTATTTCACAGAGGAGTATTTCACAGAGGAGTATTTTGCAGAGGAGTGTTTCACAGAGGAGGGCTCATAGAGGTTAATAAAGTACTGTTGTGGTGACATCAAGGTTTGGAGGTCAGCAGGCTCAACACATTAAAGAAGGCTAGATTGGTGATGAGGTTGGACGTGTGGAGGCAGAGGCAGAGATGAGGATTAGGGACCCTCCTGGACAGCCCCTCTCACCCTCTCTTCAATGAACTGTGGTCTGTGGGTGGCTCATGAAGCCCACAGACCATCTCATTCAGGTGTATAAAGGGGTGCTTCAGTTGATGATTTGTGCCCACTGCCACTGGATTAAATAGCAGCAGTGGAAAGCACTGACTGTGAGATTCCCCCATTTTCATATGAAAAAGAAAAAAAAAAACTGGGGACACTGACACTCTTCGTGGAAATATATATATATAACATTTTACATTTTAACATGTTCACTGATTATATATTCTATATTATACTACACTATGCATACACCACATCATATAGTACAATATACCATCCAACCAATATATATATACCAATATGTCATTTATGTTACTACATTTTTTACTCTATATTGACATGTATTCACCTTGCACTACATGTTAAAGTGACTTTGACCTTTGACCTCCAAATTCTAATCAGTTCAAGCATAAATCAATGTGGACATTTCGGTCAGATGAAGTAAAATTCCCTCCAGGTGTTCCTGAGATGTTGTGCTGATATGAATGGACAGATGTGACGTGTCACAGCGGCCTTGACCTTTGACCTTTGACCTTTGACCAGCAAAATCTAATCAGTTCATTTTTGAGTCCAGATTTAATTAGATTCCTTTCAGCTTTACCTGGAACATTGCATTGATGAGAATGGGACGCACAGGTCACACTTTGACTTTTGACCAAAAACTCTAATCAGTTCATGCTTGAGTCCAGGTTGAAGAGGCGAAAACCCAAAAACATTTGGCCATGGTACAGATGACCTGTATGTTGAATGTTTTCCTAATCAAATGCACAGATATACATACAGTAGTCAGTGTTTTTGCAGGCTAACATAAATTGAGTGAGTTAACTTTTCACTGAAAACCTCAGTTGCGGATCAGACGAGTTTCCATTTTCATTTCACGACTTGAAGCGGTCCTTTTTGCGCCGCAGCTGCACAACTCAGCAAGCACTTTATCAAAGAAACAATAATGAAGCGCTTCCTTACAACATCTAAATATAGAACGCAATGAAAGTGGTGTCAAAATACAAACACAAAACGAGATAATCCATGTGTGACCCATTTCTGTCCCCGTGTGAGCTCCATTGTTCGGAATAATAATAATAAAATAAGTTCTCTCCCCAGGCACGTAAATATCTACAAAGCCCCTGACGCTGACAAACGGTTTGTTACTGTGGGACCATGAAGAAATTAGGCCTCCTGAGCAAGAGCCTTGTACAACAACCAACATCCTCCTCAAAAAAAAAAGGAAGAGAGAACTGTCACTTGTTATACCACCGGTGTGATCCCACTTCTAATTCTGAGATTCCCACCCCAACATGTGCATTAAAGTGTGTGAAGCTGAGAGCATTAGTGCTGCCTCTCTGATCGCATGGCAGCACAGGAAGGACATTGTCATCACATATGTTTTTAATAGGATAGACAAACTAAACCTGTTTTCTGGTCGGCAATTAGCCTTTCTTTTAGCTCAGTGTAAATTAGGAAAAGCCTGCAGAAAAGAGGCTTTGAAGGCTTCAGGAATGAGGGGAGGACATAGACAGGATCTCAAATTAAGCCCTGGTTCACTTTTTAACTAGCGTGACTTACACTCGAGCACCGTCAGTTCTCCTGACCCCCATGTGAACTTTACCGCAACTGCTGATGCTCCCTGCACACCTCCAGGTTTCTCATCTCATGTCTTCCCCCCCCCCCCCCCCCCATGTGACGTGTTATCAAATGTGTTTGCTAGCTTTATGTTTTTTTTTTCTTTCTACAGCGCGTGGTTAGGGAGGAAATCAGACACTTTCCCTCATGGCAAACCACAGAACACAGGACTGTCAGGCAAGCTCAGATGAAACACACGTTTATGACTGTACTAAAGAGGCGTGGATGATCATTTAGCAATTTTTCTGGGAAGGACTTTCAAACAGAGTTCCGTGGTTGCCGCAGGATGGAAAAGGTTTTTGATCATATGCCAAATAAGGGCATCGTTCAAAGGCTGGTGGCAACTGTATAGGCACAGCGGATGTGATGCACTTGTCACTTGTACAGTGTTTGGATGGAGGTTGTTCATGAAAGTGAAGGCGGAGTGTATAGACAGGCCTCGGGGGCAGGTGATGTGCTGCCCACGATGCTGCCTGACATCTTCCTCAGAGGTGTTTTCGGGCAACAAATAGCAGGTCTGTCTGCTGTCAGCCTGTAGGCCACCTGGGGGGGGTCAAGCCTGACACTCTGCGCTGTGACAGCACAAGCTCTCCCCCACCAATTGCACCCCCTCCCTTTTCCTCCCTGTCCAGGGCCAAGCCAAAGCCCCAGAATGCACCGGGAGCCGTCACAGCCGATGAGGAGTGATGCCGGAGAAAAATCCCTCTTTCCTTAAGGTGCAATGAAAGGTCAGGAGCCCGGTATCACTGGGAGAATTACTCACTACGTTGCCTGCCGTGACATCAACAGAGAGCCGACCTGTAGGGAGCGAGCGAGAATGAGACGAGGGGAGAGAACAGGTGGAGGACTGGAGAGCGACTGGAGAGCAGCGGTAGATAGGCGGTGAGGGAGTAATGAGTCGGACGGGGGAGGACAGGATGACAGGGTCAGGGGGAGCTGGAGAGGCAGGTTGAGGTAATGGGCTACAGGGAGGTGTGTGCAAGTCCTGGCGTTTGAAGTCCCGGTGTGCTCGTGCATAGGTGTGTGTGTGTGTCTGTGCTGTGTTTGGGGTGGGTCGCGGGGAGGGGTGGGCATTGAAGATGTCTTGCCCTTGCAGCATTTCATCACATTCAGTTTTTTTATCCACGCTTCCTGAACTTCCACTGCCTTTTCCGCTCCAGTTGGCTCTCAGCGGACAATGCGATCAGAGTGTCCCTGCATGTGCATTGTGCAAGCATTTTCAGGCTTTAGTTAAGATGTCAATGGTGCATGCACCTCTCCAAGGTCAACACCATAATGAGAAATCTCCAGGGACAACAGTAATTATCAAATAACTAACCACAAAGCCAATAATTATTCCCGGGCCTATCACTGATAAAAGGTTTGATTGTGTCCTTTGCTTCAGATTAAAAGAGATTTTTCTCCTAAAGTTCTAACTCGCCAAGTCTGAGACAATGTCAGATGCCTGTAGTCTGTCAGTCGTAGTCAGGGCCTGCCACATTTGGATTCTGTGACCATCTGCTACTTCATACATCCTCTCTAATAGCCTTCCTTTTCCATCACGGCTGTCTCACTATCTGACATAATGTAGTTATGCACAAGACGTTCACTCAATATTCAACAAAGCGCACACTATCTGACTTCACGGCTGTGTAGCATTCTTTCAATCTGCCCGCACATAACAGGAATTTAAGCACATGAGCACTTGGTATTTGACTGCTCCGGAGTCTGAATAGCGTGGAGGAGAGCTAAGTGGAGGATTGAGATTGATCAGCGGTGAGACAGTGGCTGTGCGCTCGCTGAGTGTTTCTGATTTTTTAAGGTCACCCTCACTGGAGCCAAAAGGGCACATCAATTTCAGAGCCCTCATGAGGAGGCACCGCGTCTCCTCCTCGATCACTCAGCCCACTGTGGAGAAACAGCATCTGAAGGTGCACTTGATTTGTGTGAAACTCTGCGCTGTGCATGATCAGAATAAAAAATAAACAGAGACAACAACAGATGGACAGCGCCTCAACATGCGACGCTAGACGGCTTCAGAGGACATGTAACAACTGGAAGGCAGCTGATTAGTAAGTTGGCAGTTGTCAAAAGTTGTCAAAAACAATATGGTGCTTTGTAAGTCATAGTAACTGTGCATTTCCATGATGTAGTATTTGTACAGTGGCAGATAAGTGCATGTTAACTGTATGCTGAAGAGGAGCAAGAGACGTAGCTGAACAGTTAAACATGGTTATGTCCTCATTTCACAGAGAAAAGGGAAGAAAAACAAGCACAACATGAGCAGTTTATGGACTGGGAACAGTCTCTAGTGATAAACCTCATTAAAGAAACTGAATTTGGACATTGTCAAAGAGAAATGTATAATAGCATAAAGTGTAATTGGCCTAGACATGACCTGCCCTCTTTTAGAAACAACAAAGGGCAAACAGAGTGCGAAGCTCCTCGACATCCCATGCACTTTTGGAAAGCAGCGCAAGGACAAAAACAATGAGGCGTTCATCCCCGAGACAGCTTCAGGGAACAGCAGTGAGTGGGAGGAGAGTGAAAAGATAACATCATAAAAAAAACACAGACAAGGAGAGGGAGAATGAGGGAGAGAGCAAGGAGGAGGAGAGTCATCAGAGATCAGGGTGACCCTGCGCCACTCAGGAACATGTTCTGCGTATAAGCTAAAGGAGAAACCTAAAGTTGAATCAGCCTCGACAGCGACCGGGCCGCGCTGCTCTCAAACCTCTGCTTGACATGGCTGAAGCATGTTTGGATGACACGTTCAGCCAAGTCTCTCCGAGTTGACGGCAGAGCATGAACGTACACCTGCTCTAAACACTCGTGCAGGAAGAGGTTATAAGAGACATTTCAGGCTGAAGAATTCTCAGAACCTCATGGAAGAGGGGAATGTTTTCCACTGGGGGCCGAAGCAGGGCTCAAAGCTCACAAAAAACATCACAGCAGATGGTGCTTTGCTTTGATATATGTCAGGTTTAATGGAGCTTACCTACCAACAAAGCAAAGCAAACTTACATAAATTGAGGATGACCAAGATGTGCATTAATCTGTGGCAAAAAAGACAAAACAGTCTTTAGCCACGTGGACCTGGAAGAATTCATAATGGGAGGATGTAAGGAGTAGGCTATATGTTGTTATATGGGAGATTGGGGTCAAGTGTAATGCGAGGTCAATTGAAACATTTACTTTAGTTTAGAAATCATAAACACGTTGGTGTCATATTATGTCTTCTGCACATGCTCAGTTTAGACAGTGGAATCAAAAATCTAAGCTAATTTGATATTTGGTGTTTAGAGATGACCATATCTTAATATTTTAAAATGTATATTATATATACAAATATATTAGCAATATATATTACTGTATCTTTTCTTTTTGTCCTCCTTTTGTGTCAATGGAAAAAAACCTTTTTTTAATATACAGTGTATTCTTCCAAGATAATTTCACTATTTCAGGGTTTAAAATCTGCAAAATCTATTTAATTGTATGTTACAAGGTTACATTTTACCCTGTTTTGTGTTACATAAAACCTCCACATGTGCGATCAAATGAGTTCTCAAAAATAAAATAAAGCTGTACCTTTTATCCAAAATATTCCAATACACTGATACAATACATTCTCATACTTGGGTGACAGTAAAACATGACATCAACTTTTACGGTCAAACTACTTTCTGGGATTCCTCTATAACCAGGGAAAATCACCAGACTTATCCTGTAAATGAATATGTATGTAAGCTTGAAGCTAGAATGCTGGCATGATGTTTTAATCTTCAAAATGACCCTCATACAGTGCTGGTACAACCAGTATTCTTACCTCCTCCAAGATCTGATAACATGTCATTTAAATTCAGCATCTAAATTTGCATTGGATTGTTTTAAATGCCCTTTTCATCCCACTTCTTAGACTGACTATTGCATATTTATTCTTTTCCTCAAAGCAATATTTTACCATTACTGATAAGTGTATTAAAAGCTGACTTGCTTCCAAAACATAACCTCATATACTTCATAGTTCACTGCTGCGGTACCCTCTCCTCTGCTCCCATGCAAACTAATCAAGCTATTAAAGCTGAACGAGGGCAGCTCAAAATGGATAACCCCACCAGAAAGACTGGCCCATATTGACCCCATACATAAACAACATGGGTGCTGAGACCTGGGGACATGCTGAAATCTGTCTAGTTAGGATTTAATGCTGCGTCTATCACTCCTTAGCATGATCCTTCTGAAACACAGATGACCTCTCCCTAAGGTCCTTTGTTAGTACAGCAGCTCTTCAGTGTATACCGTCATTTGCATTTTAGAGTTGTTAAGCAAATACCCACCCATGGCTCCTTCTCCCTGCCACCCACTGTGACCCTCCACCCACCCTCCTCTCAAGCCAGCCAAAGGTAACAGCAGTCATACGGTGCTGTAAGAAGAGGGAGGGATACTCCAAATGTTAGCCAGAGAGAGCAGGGTCAGAGGTTGAAGAAGTCAAATGGGGGAGAGGAAGAAATAGTCAACAACATGGATAAAAGTTTAACCAGCTTTGCAGCATCATCAAAATGCCAGAGACTCCTCAACTTGATGTAAAATGGCTCAATTCAAACGGAGCCATCTTGTTTAATTTATTAAATGGCTTGCTGCACCATTATTCAGACATGGCGCTTTAAAACTATTGAACAGGGGACGCATGAGCTTGACAGGACATCGTCCCCGTGCACATTAGCCAATGATGTCAGAGGCAGGGAGGCACATTTTTTGCTACTTGGCATTTTGGAAATGTGGTATGGCCAGTGCTGTCAGAGCCTGAGTGTTTAGGACTGCAGGTCAATAGCCAGCTATGGGTTAGACAACGGCGGCGTGCTGCAGTGCAGTCTGGGAGTTTCCTCTGGGGAGGAATAGGTCACAAAGGGGTGCAGAGCATCGGGCTGCTCATGTTGTTTAAGATGGAAGCACAGGCTAGAGCTGTGTGTTTGTGTTGCAGCTGCTGATGCGTGAAATGGAACTCAGGTAGCTGGGCGGGCCTCGGGCCTTCACTGTATCTTCTGCCAAGTGATTACTTTACTCCATTGATTTTTCTCCCTCCTCCACTGATCTGAGAAGATCACTGGGAAGAGAGAGAGAAAGAGAGAGGAAAAGAGAGATGGATAGAAGGAGAGAGAAACCATTGATTGACCTAGTACTGAGATTCAACAATTGACAGCAGAGCCTTGAGTGGCAATGCCCACTAATCTATGGTTGAGATCCTCAGCACATTCAGAGGGTACTGTTTTATAAATCATTACAGACAGAGGCCAAGTCTTTTCCTAGCCCAACATGCTGAGACAATTGGAATAAATCTCAACACTATCACATTGAATGCACCATTAGAAATATTTCAACCATGTCTAATAATTGGTTTATTAAGTGTACATTTTACTCCCTGAACATTGTGTTTGGCCGTGCCTCAAATATGTTTGTTTCTTTCATGGTCTTTACCAAGGTTTATGGACCTGGCAGGGCTGACTAAATGTATTCATGAGTTTTTGAATGGTTTATTTTATTTTCATACAGCAGTGTATCTTTCAGACAGCATTTCATGGCCAAGAGTCAAAACTATATTTTATTTTACCTGAAAGGCAGATATTTAAAAAAACACATGCACAAGAGGTGCATGTCATTACCATAAGCTACAGCAGATTTGTATATTACTGCTAGGAACATTAATAAACAAAACACTTACTGTCTATATGTTGTAAGTCCTACATTCAATATCTTACTTAAAAGTGAAAAAGCAAAATGTACTCAAAATATCAAAAGTATTTGTGATGTGATCTTATATAACATTACTGATGCATAAATAAATGCATTAACTAGAGCTCATTTTAGCTACTGTTGGAGTCTAATCTACACTCATTCACTTTATTAGGTTACACCAGTTCGGCTGCATTAATGCAAATATCTAATCAGCCAATCACATGGCAGCAAGTCAGTGCTTTTAGGCACTGACATGGTCAAGATGCTTTGCTGAAGTTCAAACGAAGCATGAGAATGGGGAAGAGGAGTAACGTAAGTGACTCTGAATGTGGCATGGTTGTTGGTGCCAGATGGGCTGGTCAGAGTATTTCAAAAACTGCTGATCTAATGGGATTTACATGCACACCCATGTCCAGCATTTATAGAGAATAGTCTGAAAAAGTGAAAATAGTAGTTCTCTGGCTTGTTGAGGACAGCCAGACTGGTTCAAGCTGACAGAAAGCCAATAGTAACTCAAATAACTACTCTTTACAACTGAGGTCTGCAGAGGAACATCTCTGAACGCACAACACGTTGAACCTTGATGTGCTACTGCAGCAGGAGACCACACCTCGTGCTGCTCCTGTCAGATAAAAACAGGGAACTGAGGAAAGAATCTGCATGACCTCACCAAAATAGGACAATAGCAAACTGGAAGAACATGGCTTGGTCTAAGGAGTCCAGCTGACCATGTCCATCCCTTTATGACCACTGTGTAACCATGGCTTCTTCTAGCAAAATAACATGCCATCTCCCAGATAAAATAATCTCAAAGTGGTTTCTTGAACATGACACTGTCTCAAATGGCCTTTACAGTCAAGATATCTCAATCCAGTAGGGCATCTTTGGGATGTGGTGGAACGGGACATTTGCATCATGGATGTGCAGCTGACAAATCTGCAGCAACTACGTGATACTATGTTGATATGGACAAAAATCTCTAAGGAATGTTTCCAACACCTTGTTGAATCTATGCCATAAAGAATTATCAGCTTTTCTGAATGCAAAAGGGGGCCCAACCCAGTACTAGCACGGTGTACCTAATAAAGTGGCCAGTGATGTATATTGATGCAGCATATTCTATAACATGAACACAAATTTTGTGTCTTACGTCTGTAATCTACAAATTAGCTGTTAAATTAATGTAGTAGAGAAGAATGTTCGGCTAGTATAACAGCATGAAACTGAGATACTCAAGTATAAAATTGTACCTCAAAATATACTTCGTTGCTCTCCACCACTGGGGACTGAGCGCCTTGTCCACATCAGCTGAACATGTAGCTGCAGCAGGGGTCAAAAATGTGACATAAGAACAGTAACCTTCCATTAACAAAGCAGTCTCTTTGTGCACAATGTCACCCAGACACCTCTCGCCTGCTCATATCTATGGATCTCTACTGACAGAGTGATAAGGCTCAACAGTGTAAGTACATACAATACACAAAGGAGACACACAAAAGATTAAATAACAACTGTATGCAACATATAAGTAAAACAACAGTCAGAACTGCGTACAGTATCCAACAGTAAAACTTTGTCTTGTGCAAAGGGAGCACAGCCAGGTGATCGTGAAGGTCACACGCAGCGGTATTACTGGAACATCATTAGGTGAGGAACCATGTAAAGGCCACCGTCGTAATTAAGACCTGAGACCTGCGCTTAACATTGGCACACTCTGGGCCTGGAGAGTGATAAGTGCTTGATCCTGATCAATAAGATGCACAGCCTCGTTGCCACTTGCAAAATCAATATTGTTTTATTTGCTGTTACAATAGGCTTGTCTGGTTGCAAATGAGCTCTGCGCGGCAGAGTTACTTTGGAAGTGGAGACCTTACCCTAGACTTCTGCCCCAGTCTGCGTTAATGAATAGGCCAATAAGTGTCTGCACTGGTGACCTGACCGGTCACATGCCTTGGGGAGCCCTGCAGGAGAATTCCCCGTAGGAGGGTGTCGTTACCTTTGCATACAGTTGGAGTTAAATCTGTATGCAGCATCCTCGAGATGGCTACTTTCCCAAGTATATCAGACTATTATTGTAGTGTTTAGCAATTCTAGGGCACAGCTGGAGAAAAGTTGCACTGGGTAGTTATGTATTTTTATACTGTATGCCATGCTGGTAAAAAAAAGTGTCACCTTCTTCAAATTAGGACTAACTGCAGCGATTAAGGTCCCCCTAATGTTAATTCCTTTTGACACAAGACAGTGTGAAATATAATGGAGCGCATTGTATCCATTAATCCTCCTCATGTGTTCTATAATGTAGATACAGGTGGGATGAGTTAATCTGGATTTAGCAAACACGAATCCCAGCATTGAGCCTAATTGTCATGATAGAGCCAAGATGAGGATAGGAACAATGATTTATAAGATAGGAATCAGCCAGGTTATGGATGGCGCTGGGCAGTTCAGATAATAGAGGAAAAGGTCTAGAATAGAAGGTCATTAATAGACTCAACAAATCTATTCGTTCAGAGAACACGTCCTGCGTCCTTCCACCAGCTGAATCATAGATCATGCTAATGCGCTGGCAGATTTCACCTCCCATCTTCACTTTGCTCTCCGCCATTAAATTGGGATGATATCAGCTTTATCAGCTCCAACCAACACACTGTTACATATAATGATTTCAAAAGGGGCTTTGTTTTTGTCCTCTGATTTTCAGAAAACCAGTAAAGCATGAAAAACTGGTGACTGCTTATTTCTGTCAAATTCACACTGCTAATGTTTTGTTCAGTTAAACTGAAATTAGAATTATTTTATTTATACCAGCATATACACACAGTTTATTCTTAGTAATTGTTTAAACTTTTGTCCTTATTTGGTCCAAGCTACCACAAAGGAGAAAATTAAGTTTTGTATATTTCTACAAGAAGCTACAAGGTCCCTGTGCCTTTGTGAGTTTCCAATGAAAATGGCAGAAGTTTTAAATGTGCGTGTGAATGTTTGTGTGTCTCTATGCATGAGCCCTTTAACAGCACCCTGTGCACTCTGGCGACCTGTCCAGGGTGCACCCTGCCTTTCATGCACTGACAGCTGGGATTGGCTCCCTCTCACAACCATTAAAAGGATAAGCTGTTTCGATAATGGATGGATGGATGTTTCCTGCCATGACAGCTCACCCTACATTGGTGTTTGCCAATTGGTGTTTGATTGGTCAATGTATCAATAATAGTTAATAAAGTAACATTGCAACAGAAGCATGGTGTTTTAACGAAAAGTAACATATAGTTAACAATCACTGCAATGCATCATGCTAAACTCCCTTCCTCTTTCTGATTCAATCTTAATAGCACAACTGCTTCTTCAAAACATTTTAAATAACTCCACAATAATAACACAACATGACTATAGGCTGCTACATGAGATGGTGACAATAGCGGAGAACCATTGTGTATCAGCGCTCATAGACATAGACAGGGCTATGACCTGCTCTAGCCTCTAGTGCAACATGGAAATTGACAGTGCGTCTCCTAGCAACACCAGCGCTCAAATGTAAATCAAACACGGTTAAGGTAAATGCCCACCCAGAGGCCTGAAGCTTACACTGTTCAAAAATGCTTTTATGCTCTTTTGAAAAATGGAAAATTATGCACAATAGCTGCAGAACTATGTTACTGTAGATTATACTTCCTCCGGCTGAGGGTAATGATAGAGGTGATTTCCCCCCCTGTGCTGATGTGTGACAGTTTGAACTAAATTTAAGGGAAGGTCTTGTTGACTTGAGCGTGAGAAACCTCCTCTTTGTGTTAGAATGAATAGTTTCTTACACAAAAAATGTGAAGAATTCAAATGTCAGACACAACAACATGCATATGATCCAATGTGATAATTAATAATTAATTACCTTTAATAAAGCATATAATAGTCATGTAATATGTATTATTGTTTGACAGTTTTATGGATATCTTTAAAGATGTAGTTTTGGAGGTTGTCATACTGGACTGTATTATATTGTGAAATGATTCATGTACAGTATGTTAATGTATGTGTATGTTTCCATACATACATGCAACATCTGTAGTGTGACTGATAACACTGTCTGGTGTTATCTCCAGTATCCCACAGGTGTCAGCCCTGCTGTACATCTTGTCAGATTCACCTTGCAGTAACACATCAATGCAAATTACTCTGGGAAAAGGACGAACAGGAGACAGACTGCACCTCAGCCTCGACTGCAGCACCTTTATCCCCACCATCATCTACCTGTCATTGCACGGTTTCTTACATTCCCCACTATCACCAGCACTCATACAGTCAAATCAATAATGTTGCACTTAAGGCTTTTTCACTCCTTAAAGATTTAACCCCTCCTTCTGTATATCTTCACAGACTCCACTAACTTCATTACAGCATCGTGCCAGAGTAAATTTGCCACCCCTGTCGTAGTGCTTTCCTTCCCCTCACTATAATTCACCTAGGATTCACCTATGGGGCGCCATTTTGTCTCAGCCAAACAGCAGTGCTACTAAGCCTCCATAGGTCTCTGTGATTATTATCAGTGACAGACACGGTCAGGGACCAGCAGGTCTTTACTGCCGATGCTGCAGCCTACTTGCCCCTGCAGCTCTAGCCAACTCACCCTCTTGCCCCTCTGACACACCAGTGCAGTGCATGAACTTGTGGAGGGACAGTAGGGGAAGCGGGGTGCAGAGGTTGGCTGGTGCTGGTGCCCACAGCACGGCCTGCCGCAGCCAGGCTCTCCACAACCCTGAGGCTGTTCTGTCTGTTCAGCATCTCCCTTTAACCTTCAACTAGGAAACAATAAAACAAGAACAGAGAGGAGGAGGAGGGAAAGAGAGGGTGTGAATTAGTGTGTGTATTTGTGTGTCTGTGTTCATGCTTAGAGTATCTGTGTGGGGGGAGATAGAGAGAGATGCTGTGGACATTTGACACATCTCCTTAAGCCAATGTCTACTTTATTATCTTTGGCAGTGCTTATTGGTTGCACTAATCAAGTGGAAGGCAGCAGCGCTGTGTCGGGGGCTAACACACTGCGTGTGACAAATATATTATTAACTGGAGGGAGACGGGCGACCTTGGCCATGTCACCTGAGGACCCCGCTGGCGCTCGCTCTGCCAGCAGGAAACGACCTTCATATTAAATCCCCACAGAGGTCAATAAACTAAATAATTCACAAAGGTTACACGCTTTGCACTGAAATCTGCTAAAAGAGGGGGAGAGACAGAGAGAAAGAGAGTGAAAGAGGGAGGAGAGATGGCAAATCTTTTAACTTGTGAGCAGCTAAACAAGGACCAGTGTCCTTGTCAGAGTATAGTCCCTTTATCATTGGGGGGCGTTTATATGAGCGTGTCAGAGGAAGATGTAAATCCTGAATCTTTCTCTATTTCCTCTCTGCTCTAACTCTTCAATCAATCCGTCATTCTGTGGCAGCAGTAGAGGTGCTTGGGGTGGCCAGGGTGGAGGTATGGTCAGTATTCTCTAATAAGAGGGTGGACTTTTTTAACAAAGCAGCACACAGAGCTCTGTTTATAACCCCTCTGATAACCTGTAGTTGATCTATCCATCACTTTAACGATGTTCAAAGAAATCCAGAAGCAATGTTTCTCTATTGAATATTATATAGCTCTGTACTGTGTGATTCTGCTTTCTTTAATGTGTTCAAAAATCACAGATGCCTTCAATTTGTGTGAGTCCACATAAGGGGCTATTCTTGTGGGCGGGAAGCAGGAACCTAACACAGCTAAAGGTCACAGTAAGAAAAAGAAACATCTGCCTCTGTGTCTTTGCCATACAGGGACAAGAAAGTGGAGGGGGGTTAGGAGGTCACTAATTTAATCTGTGACTGTGATGTCAGCTCCCAATTACTGGAACTGTATTTTAACAGGATACACGGGAAAAGATCAAATCTCTACATATCATTAAGTCTTCATTAATTTCAATTGCAAATGTACTTGTGCAAACCTCATTATTATTGCAGGTATTTGGTCATAAAGCAACTTAATGGACAAGTACAATTTTTGATTTGGAAAGCAAGGATCACCAAAGTTATTGTATTTCAGCCTGAAGGGGGCATACAGTAAATGTGTGCAGCAAATTTTATGGCAGTCCATCCGAAAGTCAAGACGTTTTACTCAAAACCACAAATGTCAACCTAATATTGGCACTAGGGGAAAAGTCAGAGGTTTGCAAAATGTCGTTAGAGTACACTGAGTAGGTACTGAGTGTCTGTTTGGTCTCAAGCCGTCGAGTGAAACATTTGATCTGCTAGAAGTGCTGGAGGAAAGATGAGAAGATCATCAAAGTCATGAAAATTCAACTTCTTGGGACCATAAATGTCAGTTCAAAATTTCATGGTACTTCATCTGATTGTTGGTGAGCTATTTCAGCCGGAGCCGGAGCGGTGGACTAACTGTGCTTGCTAACCCTACAGCCTTGCCGCTAGAATTGCTAAAAGCTAAAAAGTTGCTAAAACCCAGTTTGTGATAACATAGCTGGGAACTTGTGAATGGAGGGGATGTGACACAATGTGACACTAGCTGCAGATTTGTAAATGATGTAACTGACTGTAAAAGAAAGTCTAGAGTTGGGGCATATAATGATGGAGCAAATCTTTTAAACAGCAAATATCTTTCTGCCACTGTGAAGTATTCGGTCTGGATTATTAGTGGAGCTCCTGGTTTTAAACTTATGAGATATTTATTTTATTTATTTATTTATTTAGCTGGGTGGCACTAATATTTCTCTATCTGACCATCTCTAGCAGATTTTATCACATGACACAGATAAACTAAAGTAAGGTGTGCTAATGTTCCTCCATGATCTGCAGATTAACCTCTCAGTGACTCGTTTACCCCGTTTAACCTCGCACACTGTTGTAAATCTTCTTGCGTTGAATATCCTGTGGGTTTGGCCCCAACCGTCAGCTTGGTGGAAAAAAAAACAATACTGTGGTTGATTGGTTTCTGGGCCTTTTATACTTCAGAGTTACACCACCGACAACAAGTGAGGATGAAAGTGCATCTCAAATGGTTTAAATTACAGAACAAACTCCTGGTTGGTTCTGGAGGCAAGTTATAAAATATATCTATAAAAAAATTACACCTTGCTTTTATAGTGAGACAATAGCTTGTAAAGGTTTTGCAGTGCACAAACACACTGATTCAAACAAATTCAACTATACTAATAATGGCATACTGTATTTGTTTGAATAAAGCCACACTTAACATAAAGACATGGCTTTTCATGACACTTAAAGCTATACTATAAAAAAATGTTAGTTTTTTGAGTAGAAATTTAATGTGGAGAGGTGCTGTCTGAAGCTTTTGTGATCCAGCCTCATTAAACAGTCTGGCTGCAGAGCAGACATATTCCCTCCTAAAGGTTTTTGACTGGCATGAATAGATTTCCAGTCTCATGCTGCTGCTAACTTGATTCCTTAAAATTGTATAGAGTAGCTTTAAACATGCATTTGTGTACAAACATACATACACAGAAGCAATCACACTAGTCTAAGTAACACAACAAGCCACTCTTCTTCTGTAATTAGACATTGCATAAGTTACATCTGGAACTTGCTGACACACTTGCAATTTCCACTGAAGGCAGCAACTCTATAGGTGAAGGGAAGGGGAGTGGAAGGGAGGTGCTGCCAGCTCTCACCTGGCAACCCGCGTTAGCTACGCTCCTAAAGCGTCAAACATTTCACAGCTCAAAGAGTTCGCGGGGGAAGTCTTTAATATGGCTGGTAGTATCTGCTGCCTCCTTTGCGTCGTGTTCGTCTGCCTTTGAGGCGCAGCGGCAGATCAGACACATCAGTGCCATCACGGCTTGTCATGCGGAACAATCACATCTTGAAATAACACAAACAGCCGTGTTCAAAGACCAGACATGAAAAGATGACATGCATCAAGAGTTATGAATGCGACTTGTGTGTGAGCGCTAATGTGTTTGTGTGTGTGTGTCACATTAAGACAGACAGTTTTGCAGGAATAGAGAACAGAGGAGAATAGGTTTTACATAAGGTGCAGAAAAAGAGGGGATTTAATGTGAATACAACTACTGTAAAAGAAAGGCAGAGAGAGAGAGAGAGAGAGAGAGGCATAGAGGAGGAAACAGTGAGACAGGCATGGGGGGAGGGAGGGGATGAGAAGGATAGACTTTAACTGTCTGAAGGACAAAGCTACTGACCCGCGGATCATTCAGAGGATTGCCTTTCAGTTTCAGAGCAAGGTCAGGCTGCTTATTTTACCTCAGTGTTTTCACTAATCTGTTTTTTGTGTGACACAAACAAACACTGAGGCCATGTACACATACACACAGGCAGCACACGTATGCAGACAGTGAAACTAAGCCTTCCCATACTGCCTTGAAATAATAACAGCCTATGTAGGCTTTGCTATCAATAAACATTAGATGTGCAGGCTTTGTGCCTACATGAGTATCACAGTACCTCACACCTGTCATGAATTTCAATTGGTGGAGGGGGGGCCGTCGCAGACTGCACATGTCCACGCTGCATTCTAATGTCTGTAAGACTGTTTTCCTGGCTGATGATTTGGCCTGGAAATGAATGTGCTTTAATCTATTGTTAGACATCTCTGTGTAATGAGGTAAAGTCAGCTACTGTCTTATATTGACAGGACTTTTAGGAGCTGTGTGGTTGGCAGCTCATTAGTAGCCACCCTACATATATGTCAGCGTGTTTAGTGACAATCAGCAGGGGGGATGCTGGGAAGCCGTGGTCTTCCCAAGGGACCTGCCAGTGTCTGTGGAGGAGATGTACCAGTGGGCGCTGAGCTCCTTGTCGAGCACTCTTTCGAAACGCAACAACACTCAGGAGTGATTGCCACAACTAGCTTAGTGCCCTACTGTGGGTTTGAAGGTAGGGTTGCTATGAAGCAGCGGGCTAAAATACTGTTTTGAGAGCGGAGTAATCTGCAGCCAGTCAGTGTGCATGTGGAGCATAAGAGTGTGTGTGTGCGTGTGTGTGTATGTATACAAGGTAGGTTAAAGTGCCCCAGAGTGTTCCATGCTGATCTGATAATGAGTGAGCAGGGTCAATAGGATGTTAACGGCCCCGTGGGAACGGCTGGTGGTGGATGGGTGGAGGAAGGACGAGGGCCCAGGGACACTGAGCTGTGTTTTCACTATCCTCGCTCACCGCCATCTGTGTGTGTATGTGTGTGTCTGCTTGTGTGTGTGTGTGTGTGAGCACAGCAGGGACAGTAAGGTGCCTCTGTCTCTGATATTTGACTCTTTAACTCAGCCCCCACTGTGTCCTCCCAGTAAAGCCTCAGTCAAACAAAGCAGCTCGACCAGTATAAAACCAACACCAACACAGCAGCTTTGACTACGGATTAGTCGTTGCTCTACTACTACATTTGTCACACACATGTAAAAAAGATTGTGCACATTATACCCTGTGTCCACTAGCATTTCAAAAAGCAATGAAAGAAACTTGGTACTGGCTTCAAAGTGAGGCTTTGACACTTTGAGAAATCGGGTGGTGTATGCATTAACAGACTCATTATGCTTGCAAATGGACCATACTGAGTGAATGAATGTGTTAGAAGAGCTATAAACCACAAGGTGAAAGAGTAATTGGATCACCCAAACATCAGTAATAAAACCTCATACAAGAATACAGCATGTCAGCCGTGTGTCAGAGACAAAACTCATGTTACCTGTGTAAACTGAGAGACTAGCGCTGAATTGTGTGGACGGCTACATGATCGGGACTACAAAAAGGCTTCTAATTGCTGAGAAAACACACACACACACAATGAAAGTATCAGTGTCACTTTAATCAGTGGGTCAATATGAGCAAAAAATATGGCTGCCCTTAATGTCGGACAAGTGGTTGAAAGAAGAAGAGCCATGATAGCATGCGAGACAGAGAGAGAGGAGGTGCAGGGAACACAAAAAAAAACATTGCGTGTTGTGTTGGCTGGCTCTCGAGAGATGTTTTTTTTTTTTGCTCTGAAAGGCCCCACCTATGCCATCTGATATTCAAATGCAGAGGAAACTGGAGGAGAGCTCCTCCCAGACCACCCGCAGAATCGTCAGGGATTAGTCAAAGAGCACCAACTAGGTCAACAAGATGCAGGGCCAGTGCATGTACAGGGGGATGCAAGGCAACTCACCCACACAGGAGCCGGCCTAGTCTTGCCTGCGTTGCTATTCACACGCGTGAACTGTCTCTCTGTCTCTCTCTCTCTCTCTCACACACACACACACACGCACACACCATGATCTCACACAGAGGCAGCCACGCTTACGCAGTGACCTGTTTTCCCATACTTTGACAGTTATCCAAAAACAACTCCAAAATTCCTCTTGATTTCTCTATTTCAGAGCAAGTGAGTATGGGTTAAGCATTAGATATGAGGACAGGCGTAGGGAGATGTAAACATTCCCGCTGCTGTCAGCAGCCTTACAATTGATTCTCTGGCAGAACATTTGCTTTGCTGAGTGAAAGCAAAATGATGAAATGAACAGTAAGTTTAATAAGCGGGGATGTCCTTTTTCTGGAGCAAACTAGTTGTTTCACCTCTAAACTTGACGTGCTGTTCGAGTTCAGGTCATGTAGACTATTGAATAACATCTCTGCAGTTTCACTGTCACACCTTAACAAAACAGCTCTAGGCAGGATGGCCTTTGAGATTTCTTCTTCTTTCTTTTTTTTTTTGGCAAACCATGGGTGTTTATGAAGCCTATTCTTCAAGCATCAGTAGCACACTGAAGAAACTGTTGAATGGAAAGCAGACACCATCCTATTGTGAGGCTAACATCATGAGATCCCGTCACAGAGGGCTGCACTGAGTGTGGATCCTTTCAGTCAGATCCTTGGCACTCGGGAGAAACTCAACACTGATCCATTGCACTAAATAACACTGACATACCTGGACAGTGACCTTTGTATCAACTGTCTGAGTGTCAATACCCTAGAAGATATTTCTTAATGTCCCACAATGACCTCAGTGAGATATAATGTTGCTTACCTGCAGCACCTTTCCTGGCAGAGCAATTTAAAAACAAAACCTCACAGAATGTACAGTGAGTGTGAGCAGAAAATGATGTGAAAAAGGAGAGATGGGGTCATCATAGTGAGTCAGTTGTCTGGCACACCTTTTCCTACAGTGACAGCTCTGACTTTCATGTATCTCCTCTCTAATAGCGCAGCGCTGCGTCGCACTGGAATTATCTATGTTGTCTATCAGACATGGTTTCATCTCTCTGACACACTTCAAGGACAAAAGTGAAATATTTACGGAGGCGACTGGGATGGCTGTTTAAAATGTCTGCCATAATCCAGTCATAATCACTCTCGTCTGTTTATTTTGAACAGAGGTCATGGATTTTCTTCTCCGTCCATAGTTTGTTGCACCAATAAAGACAGCTCCACTCGTTAATGAATAATCCACTCGTCATAAGGCCAATGTTGAGGCTATAGAAAAGATGTCACTGTCAGGACACTGTTCAATGTCCAGCATGTCAAAATTACTTTAGCAAGTGAATGTGAACTGGGTGAAGGACACTTAATAATACCTGTGATTTACAGGGTAAATTTACTGTATGACTCACATACCATTAATGTACTGACCAGCTCCAACTGGTACTTAAAGCTACAGCTTGTAACTTTCCTGAATATTTTTATTAGTATAAATACATTCCTCAGGCAGCACGTGGTGTAGTGGTTTACTCTTCACAGCAAAAAGGACCTGGGTTCAAATCCACCGGTCAGTTCTCCTGCGATGCATGGGTTCACTCTGGGGACTCCGGCTTCTCCCACCATTCAAAGACATGTATGTTAGGTTAATTGGTGGCTCTAAATTGCCCATAGGTGTGAATGTGAGTGCGAATGTTTGTCTGTCTCTTTATGTCAGCCCTGTGATAGACTGGCGACCTGTCCAGGGTGTACCCCACCTCTCACCTGATGAAAGCTGGAATAGGCTCCAGTACTCCTGCATCCCTTGACAGGAAAATGATAGTTAGAATAATGGATGGACAGATGGCTAAATGCATTCCAAGAGTTATGTCATTGTGACGTTTTACAGTGAGGCTCGGCCTTTTAATCAATCAAAGAATTTCAGTGATTTCTGCTTAATTAGTAGGCTGTTTTTTTTATTGTAATTTAATAACTCATACCTGAAGGGCTGTGCAGAGTGTGGTAGATGAGCACAGCAGAGCAGGGAGGGGGAGGGCTGGGTGGAGCAAAGGGGATTGATCTGGAGTTTCATGCTAGCTTGAGTAGCAAACATTGGACAACAAAGCATTGCAGCTTTAAATGTAGGTGAAAGAGAAAGATTTTGCACATATTGACTACCTATGTATGCTGTAATTGAGCTCCCTCTCTCCAAGACGCAGCAATAACATCAGTTAATGAATGAAAGCACAGTGTGCATTTTACATTCCAGAGTCAGAACAAGGTTTGCAGGCTGCAATATTATGTGTGTCTGTTTCCCCTCTTTTGCTTAAATTACACAAAATGAAAACAAAGCTTAACACCATTTTCACAAACTTTGTTACTCAGCCTTGAACGTAGCCAGGACTTACTGAACTATGTAGGGTTTCGTTCATTTCTCTTTTCCTCTAAAATCCCTAATTGTTACTCCCTTGTTGCCCACAGCCTTGTTTTCTCCTTATTCCTTTATTTGCTTTGTTGAATTAAACATGTGGCCTCTGAAGGCTTTCATTCAGGCACAACAGTTGAAGAATCCAAATATGTCTCATCTGTCTCTCTGTGGGCAGGTTTTGCTGCGTCATTTGGTTTTTTTGTAGAACCTTCCCTGCAGCTGTATACGTGGGGAATGTCACAACCATGCCATACTCATTCCAGTTCAAAGGTTACAGTATGGTGTGACTTCCAGTGGGCCCTCCCACTGCAGCTCGCACCTGCCTCCTCCCCAAGAGGGCCTTCCTTCACTCCAAACCTTGGGAGACACTGTGGTTGAAATTGGGGAGCAGAGGTCAAAGGTGGAGGGTTAATGTCTCCCGACACTCCAACTCCCTCCCTCTGAGACAATGAGGCGTCTGAATCTAAACTCTTCTCTGTTTGCACTGCTGGGCCAAGAGAACACCACTGCAGAGCTGACCTTTGCCCACGCATTCATCTGTTTTCCATCTTCTTTTTTTTTTCTTTACCTTCAAATATTCAACAAAGTACAGTGTGAGAGTATACATAGAAAACTGATTTTAAAGAAGGCGGGGAATCTGATTTCTTTATTCCTGGGTGGTGGAACAAATTAAATCTGCATATCCCCTCCAAAGTTTTGAACGATGAACCTGCTCCAGTAACCGCTCACTGAACTCATGCCGACAAAAAAGGTGAGTCACGGATTATTTGGTGATGTTACAACCGTGCCAGGTCTGCTTTGCTTATTTGGTGGACAGCGTGTGTGGACACAAATGTTTGGGCTGCACGCAGACATCCATATATAGAGTCCATTCACACCCTCATGTACTTAGGAGGGGACGTAGTTTATGCCACAGATACCATAGGACACATGTGGACACAAAGTATGAACCAGCCTTTAAAGGGCGACTTTGCTGACTTTTAACATGCAAGCAACATGGTTCTAGTTCGGATAGTTGTTCATGAATAATAATACATTTTCCTCGGCCTCTCTGCTTCTAGTATAGACTCCTACAATGGAAAAACCCCTCCGGATGATGTCATCTGGAGGAGTTTTGCCATTCCAGATGTCCAGATGTCATCTGCTCATACTACAGAAGCTGTAGTCTCAGTTGACCTGCTCATCCAGAACCCTTTAAGCCTTTCACGTGTACCTGTTGTCAGTACAAACAAACTTGCCATTTGAAATTCTCATTTTCTCTGTACTTTCACTGGGTTTGATTATTTTAATAAAAACTCCAGATCCAGCACCTTTTTTTACACATTTAATACAACACTGTGTTAACAAGATTGTAAAAAGTCACTCTTGTAAAACATCAAAGTCCATTTCCTAATGATGTTTAAACGCTCATTAACCTTCACTTTTATTACTCGCCACACTTTTTCCTCACTTCTTTTGTCACTGGCCACAGCTGCATTAAGGAAAATGCTGCGAGCAGCCTGTCAGCGTCCGTAACTGATCTCGTTTTCCTCAGCGCCTAACAGAACGTGTTAAATCACGTGCATAAATATAATCTGACAAAACGTTTTCAGAAAGACCTCAGACTGTTTTTTGTCAGCCACAAGCTGGCCCTATACATCAGGTCAAAGGACAGAGTTTCCTGAACCACATTTCTGTGAAAAGCGTCAAGGGCAAAGTTCAGCGTGTTCTGGTTGGAGGGAGGGGGGGGTGAAAGGGAGGATATTGTATCTCCATTTATGTGGCACTCGGGGATCAAGGTTCAAAGATGAAAGGTCACTCCAGTTCATAGGTTACATGGTTGAGATAGCATCCAAATTACTGAGCCTGTCTGCTCATCCAACTTGAGCCTGACATTAACGGCTTAACACAAAAATAGTGTCCTGAGGAGCACTCGAGGTAGACAACAACAATAAATGCAGAGTCAACGTCAACTTTTTTATGAATAGGACTTTGGCGAGGACTTTGATCAGACTTTTAACTGCTGTTCTACTCAAAATGCAAATTGCAGGTAACATCTATTGTGTACAACAGCCTTGTAAAAGAAAACTGTCCCGATCTACCGCCTCTGTTTATACTACTGGCAATGAAGTGAATTACTGTTTAAACACCACGGTGACATTACCGCAGGTGAGGAGGCACACAGTATCCAAGTGAATGAACACAAGTGGCCAATAACACGGCACCATGCGATAGCAGAGCAGAAGGAGGAGGAGGAGGAGCCACCCTCCCACGCACAGACACACACTACCCCCTCCCCCATCCTCCCCCCTTATTCTGCATTTGAAAATGGAAACAGACACAGGGATGAGTAGAAGTAGGTTATGTTGTTGTGTTCTTATTCATGAGAACACTGATGTTCTCCAGAGCCTTAGAGACATTTTGTTCAAGGCCACGGTGAGATGACAGACTGCAGGCCAGCGGACATGATAGCAGAGATTAGCACAAGATGTCAGGAAAGGAAAGAAGAGACGAAAAGTTATGGGGAAGCATTATGTAGAGCACAATCGTAAGTTCAGATAATGACGACTGGGGAAAAAAACACAAAGTGACAGATTAAGTTGTTTAAAAAAAAAAGAAAAAGTTTCCGTGAGCATTTTTTTCACTGCTTCACACTTTAGTGACACATGTTCACACCTGGGAGCCACCTCAGTTCAAGGGCACCTCCACGACGTTTAGGCTGTTCATTTTCTCCACTTGGTCTGTGTGTGCAGGAGGCAGGTAGTAAATCTCCACTAGTGTGACAGATATATTCTTTTAACTGTCATATTCTGGACTTCATCCAAGGAAAGGCCTAATGATTTGTTTAGAAATGCTGACTAACAGGTTGGTTGGGGGCACTTCTTACTTTATTCTTCATTTAACTGAAAGGCCATTTTATTAACCCGCTTTTATGCTAAGGAAGACAGGTTAAAGAATTATTGTATAGTCTCCATTAAGGATTTTCACTTCAGTCTGTACATTAATTGGTATTTGACTGCTCATTATAAAACAAAACATGTGGAGATGATGGACAGAGGTTCTAAGTTTGGTATAATAAATAATGTAAAGTCTATTTGCCACCAATAAGTTTTACATTTGCCCAACAGCAAGAAAAAAAGAGAGTTTCAGGAATATTCTCCTTTACATTCATGTACCTGGTATTAACATTCAGGTTACATTAAATTTGATTTTTGAGCATACCCTAAAGATAAGCAGCCTTAAAGGGGCACTCCACTGATTTTGAATTTACTGAATTTGACTTCTTACTATGGATGAAACTCCAAAAACACTGGATCATACATTTCCCATAATAGAACTTAATAGCATTTTCATTACAATTTGTGCATCTGGTAAATGCCCACATGTTTCAAGTTCCATGCTACAGGCTGTCTGCTTACAGTGTCCGTTTATAGTTCCTGTAAATGGAGATAACCCTCATGATGTCATCAGGGTGTTTTGTTGCTAAAGACATTCAACAAGTATTTTTCATAAGCTCAGTGATACGCCTCACAGCAAGTACATTAAAACATATGTGTACCATCAGCGGACTGTTCCTTTAGATTGTTCTGTAAATCCAGGAACTTCCTTGACTCTGTGTCCTGCTGATATTCACTGTGAAGCAGTTTTGGGAGATGGCTGTGCTAAAATACCATAGCTTTCAGTCTACTGGTAACACTGGTTTTACTGTGTATATTAGCACCAGTAACAGTACTGTTGTTACTGGTACCAGGCTGCCAGTGGTGAAAAAAGTACTTAAGTAAAAGTAGTACTACCACAGTGTAAAAATACAAGAGGTATGAATAAGTAATTGAATTACTTATGCTTAAGTTATTGTACTTAGTATTTTAATATCAGAGGTAATGGAAGTAGCACACACAAACTCAGTACTTAAGTAAAAAGTGCAAGTACTTGCCCAAAAGAGTGCTCCACTAGTGTTAAAAGTAGTACCACTGTTGAAGTATAAGTACAGTACAAAACCTATGTAGAAAGATATATATTCACTAATGCTGCCGCTGGTGAAGGTGGAGCTGATGTTAACATGGTTCATCCCTAATAATCCATCATCATTTGTTGTCTGATGATCGTTTGCATTGAGAATCCTCATCTGCAGAGGAACTAAAACTGTCAACTACACGTAGTGAAGTGACAAGTACAATATTTCCCTTTGAACTGTGGAGGAGTCAAAAAAAACCTAATATCAAATTGAAATACTCAAGTAAAGTTACCTTCGAATGGTACTTATACTGAGAAAATGTACTTTCATCACTGTATGCTTCTTCTTCTTATTATTATTAATGTTATTATCATTATTATTGTTATTATTATTGTCGTTGTTACTCCGGGCAGCGGGGGGGTGTGGGCAGCAGAGAGAGCTTGTTCCTTTAAGGGTGGTGTCACCGGCAGGCGGGGGAGGAGGAGGAGGAGGAGGAGGAGTGTGGCTGTCTCCGTTCACTCCTGCACAGCGAGGGGACTCCGAGAATAAACAATTCCCACAGACTACACGCTCCACACCTCGGCTCCGCTCGAAGTGCTGCCACGGAAAAAAAGACCAGGCTTTTTTTTTTTTTTTTTTTTACATAAATATATTTATATATTTGGACTAAAATTTAGATTTTGAACCGTCTCCCTCGCCGTTTCTGTTTCCTGCCAAAAGTGTCAAGACAGATGCGACCGTTTTCATTGGATTTGCCTCCTCCTGTCGAATAATAGCGATGATCCTCTCCGGCTGACTGTGGGGTGGACAACGCAGGTAGGAGATCGGTGTGCTCCACATAAACGCGCTGTCATATCTGGAGAATTGTTCTTGTTATCACCGCTCGGGGTGAAACATCCACGGGTGCACATAGGGGAGCGGGTGTCGAGGATCAGACGAGATAATACGGTGTTTTGTCGAGCATAGGAAAAGGGCTGCTGGTGTCGTAAGGCGAGCAGAGGCGCATATGGATACAACGCTGAAAACGCTGCATAAAGAGTAAGTGGAGAATGAACCTTGCCGTGTGCGCGCTGCCGTAGGCTTCTGATTCACTACCGTGAAGTGGTTAAATAACAGCAGCAGCTGTCTGTGTTCTCCGGCTACAGAATGAGCAGCACATTAGGCCTGGAATAGAAATATGACTCGGTGTAAATGTAGTTAATTTGACGATGTTGATTTATCCTCACTGTGCGATCGCGGCTCAATCAGATGAAACCGTCCTCCTCATTTTCTCTTATACACTGTATTTTAATGCCACTTGAACGCCGCTGTCATAGCTCCTACCTAAGTGATCACATGAGCCCTGAATGGATGTGGTCACCCTGTAGGCTCAGTTAATAACAGCACACAGTGTAAGGCTGGCCACAGCCATATGAGTTAGCCTCTAATATCACATTAATACATTTAATCTAGTCCTCCACACTGGGTCAAACCCATACACAGCCGCCTGTTCTGAAGTCGTTTTAGCACCACCAATGGGAAACACTAAACAGTTGCACTGGTCTCTAAATTACTATTGGTAAGTGCTGCTCCTTTAAAAAAAAAGACCTTGCAGGGTTTTAAGTGAACCTGGACACCTCGAAAAGGACATAAGTGCACTTACATGTTGAGCTGGAGTCATAAATATGGTTTCAGAGGTGTTCAAATACTGTTTTGTCCTGGATGCTTTAGGCTGCTTAATGAGAAGCCTCTCGCATATTTCACTGTGAGCTTTTGACACTTCACTTTAGTGAGAAATTGGAGCTGAGTTGCATTCATGTCTGAAAGAGTTCCCCGTAGTGTTGTTTTCTTGAAGTTTACATTTCAGTGCCGCTCCGGGGAGAGGCACTAACAGTGGCGTTAGCCCCGAAGCATGTACAGTAAATACAGTGTAGGCGAAGGTAGCCAAGGAAATGTTGCAAATCATTGTTGCAGCAACATAATCAGTGTCAAGGTAACATTTGGCCTTTTAATAAACTATAAACAGACGCAGATCTGGATTCATGGCTTAGTTAATGATCCCCATTAATGGTCATTTTGTTTTGCCTTGTTACCTAAACCACATCCCAGAAGGAAAAGTCCCCATGTGTATAATCAGTGGCAGGTCCCCTCAAGTTCTGAAGAGACATTGGTTCAGTCTGCAGAGCAAATGCAACTGATGTGCAGTTGGTCTGTTGCAGCCTGTCACATCACTGTGTCATCATGTCAGATTTGCCTCGATGGTTCAAAGACTTGGCTGTTTTTCAGTAACTGCTCGGGAGCTTTTTTGAATGGCCTTTGTGTAGGTATTCGTTTTCCAGAAATGCCCTATTGCTTCACCGGACTTTGGCTCAGTGTGGAGGCAAAAGGTCACGGGCTGAAGTTTGCTGCGAGTTACAGGAAAGAGGGCAGAGTACGTATTCAGTTCAGCTTCTAAAAGGGCAATTTACAAAGCCTCCCCAGCAGCAACCTGTTTTGGTGGCGTAATATGAGGATTGAGGTTGTGTGGGGGGGGAGTAAGAGTTTGCTCAGTTAATGTGCTACCTTTCATAAAACTGCTGCAACTTGGAGTAATAATCTAAAGCAATGTGGAGAAAAGTTAAACTTTTTTTAAGCCTTCTAAATACCGTCTGTGTCTGGGGGTCTGCCTTTTAGCCTTTCTTTTGTTGAGCATTTAAGCAGCTTAATTATTTGACCTGAACTTACACAAGATGTTCAAGGTAGTTCAGCTTGTCCTCTGTTGCCATAGATAACTAAAAAACCTCCACATTTAAAGGCCAACTTTACAGAAAAGTTGCACTCAAAAAGTATGTATTTGTTGGCGTTCTCTGAACTGCATGTGGCTCGATTTGACTGAGCCATCTGCTATTGTGCAGGGAGCTGCTGTTGAGTGATGTGCAGTAAAACAGACACAGAAGACATTCAAATGGCCAAATGCAAATGATGTTGAGATTGCTGAACAGTCACAAGACTGGACTGTGCACTGTTCTCTCTTATCCACTGGCTGCCTTTCATGGCAGCAAATCTTATCTGCCACCAAAACGCCACTGCTGCCGTTTGGAAGTGGCACATTTTGAGGTGTGTGTATGTATATATTCATGCAGGTATGATCTTCACGTATTATGTGCTGATGTCCTTTTTGCTTTCAATAATTTGATGCATTAGTGTATATGTTGTTATGCAGGATGATGGGGGGGGGGGGGGGGGGGGGGGGGGGGGGGGGGGGGGGGGG